>NWBT01000045.1:3514088-3537505 GCA_003386485.1 Colletotrichum lentis
GGGGGGGTGGTGGGAGTGCGTCTCGCATTTTCTCTTTAGAGTTCAGTCACTTGTCAGGTCGCAATGACGGAACGTACAGCATGCACACACACGCACGCCAGGTTATTGTCCAGCACGGAACTGAGGCTGACCCTTCCGTCCGCAAACGGATATTAGAGTTGGGAACCATGGGCGGACGGGCGGGCGGGCGGAAGGGGACATGTGTTCCAAACCCAGGCAGGCGCGCCATGTGTAAGTATCGAGCAAAGCCGGGATTGATACTGACTTGCTGCATCCTAGCGAGATTGGACACGGACGGACATGAGGCACAATACCTTGTTGTAGTAGGCTTTCAAAGATTAGCATTCGTCAGGCTCTGACTGGTCTAGTAGTAGTAGTAGTAGTAGTAGTAGTAGTAGTAGAAGTAGTAGTAGTAGTAGTAGAAGTAGTAAAAGTGAGAAGACGGGGAAAACGATAAACAGAAGCGCGCGCGGATACTATCATACAGGCAGGTAGGTTGGCCCTCTGTTCTTCTTTTTCCTCATCTTCTTCCCATGCAGCTGGCTCGTTGATGTTTCCCCTTCTGTTTCCTAACTCCAAAAGCAAGCTGGGTGAGGGGGTTGCCGAGTGAGACAACACGATTCTCAAGGTGTATAATCTCATGCGCGTGTGGAGGCGGGTTTGTTTTGTTGATTTGTCCTGGGCCGGGGGGGTATCGAGCCGAGTTCCTACGAGATATGGCAAAACGAAGTTCGCGCGTGTTTGGTCCCCCACAGTTCCTCGAAATGAGAAAAATCGTCAAAGTCCATTCCATAATAAAAAAAGACGTGCCTGCCCAGCCGTGAGATATCATGCTCTCATGCTGAAAACCCTTCCCGCGCCAGAATGCCCCTCCCCCCAACCAACCCCCTCGCTCAGGGCAGACTTCTCAATCACCGCAGCCCCTGCCGTTTATGGGAGAGGGGGGGTAAAAGCACCCAAAAGAGAAATGATTTTGGCACAAGGTGCCACGCAAGCTCGCGTCCACACAATCCTTTCACGCGGAGCCCGCTCTTCAACTAAATTCATAGCACAAGGCCGTACTCAACGACGTTGCCGCCTTCGATAACCCTCACGTCTTCTCGGGTACCCATCCCAATGTTGCCGTATCTCTCTCATAGCGCATCCTAGGTGATCCCCTCGCTACCCGCAATGAATTTCGCCCCGCAACAGGGCAAACGGAGTCTCGCACTCCTCGAAAGCCGAAACAGGGAGGCGGAAGTGCTTAACGCAGACGGGATTTGCGTCGTAGTGAAGGAGATTTCGGGATCAAGAGAAATATAAGAGACGTAGTGGAACCGAGATGTAGCAAGTGGCAACATCGAGCTGTAACGCCAAACAGCCAAAACCTCGACGTCGAGTAAAGAAAGACCAAGAGCCGACGGGCGAGGAATTGGAAGATGCAGGATTTGTCTGGTATCAACGAGAAATACACAAGCCATGAACAGCCTGGCTATCATGACTGATGCGACGTGTGCTGGGGAAGCCCAGACTGCGGCGGCATGGCGTAGCCTCCACCCCGTTGCTGCTGCACGTAGTTCTGGTACGCCAGCGCTTGCGAGGGGTCCATACCGACGTTGGGCATGTAGTTGGGAGGCATGTGGGGGTTTTGTGGCATGCCCTGGCGGCCGGCCTGAGGAGGGAGGTGTTGTTGGGGAGGCTCCTCGGGGGAGTCGACCTGGTTCGAGTCGTCGACACCATTCTCACCACCCTGAGAGGGCTCGGGCGCGTTAAGGCATGCCTGCATCAATTGTCAGAAATATGGCCTCTCTTCATGAAGTCGCCGTGGCTAGCGACGACAAGACACGTACCTGAATCAAGTTCTTGCCCTCAGCCTTGGTCACAAGCGGCTGCAGCTTGGGTGTCGTAAACGTGTATACGAGGCCGGTCTCGGAAACGACGAGGAGCAAGACCTGGGTGCCAGTAAGGACGGAAAGCTCGTAAGCCTAGACAAGATTGGTGTCAGCAATTGATGCGTACTAGGTGCCCGGTTTGTGATGGCGCAAGAGCGCATTCAAGGCAGCCAGCCGGTCAAGCGCAAGGACGAATCAGGGTGGGTTTCTGACCTTCTTCATGATTCCAGCCTTACGCTTTGAGAAGGTGATGTGACGGCGCGACTTGTCGTTGATGAACTTGATTTCAATCTTGCGACGCTCGCGGCCGCCCTTGTCGTCGTCATCGTCGTCGTCGTCGGCGGTGCTGGGACGCTGACGCTTGACGCCCCTGTTCTCGGCGGCGTTGCCGTTGCCGACCTGCGACTCGTCGAGGTCGGTGGGCGAGGTCTGGTCGTGTTGGTCGGTGATGTCGGCCATTGTGGACGGAGCAAGGCTGTCTGTTGAATGGTAGGTATCACGAGCAAGGCAGAAAAAGGCAAAAGCGGTGGGGAAGCTGCTTTGAGCGTGGTGCCGATTGATCTATACTTGATCAGGGAGGAAGAGGTGCTGTTGTGTGCAGCTTGGGCTTCTGTCGCAGAAAAAAGCAGGTCGAAACGGGACGTAACCTGTATCGAGTCTGGTGCGGAGCGGATGCAGTGCGGTACCTTTGGGGGAGGTGGAGGTGGGAAAGGTAGGCAAGGTCGAGAGGCGGGCGTAAAAGGTAAGGTGTACGGATAGGGTAGTAGTGGAGGTTACGCAGGTGACGGACGGGTAATGCGGTGCGTGTGGACGTGGAGGCCGAAGTGTCTCCTTTTTTTTCTTCCTTCCTCTCCTTGTGCCGACCAACGGAAGCGAGGAATTTGCTGGTTTAATTTTTTTATTTGCTTTGTTCGACTTTTGGAGCTTCCGTGCCTGACATGCAATGCACTCGTGCTGGTCGAGGTTCAGTGGACGGATGAAATTTGGCCCAAAAGTCGATAGTGGCTTTCTTTTGACAGGCGCCGTGGACGTGTTGTCGAAGAAAATAGTCTTGGTGGTAGTGGATGGGGGCGCTGTGGGTGGTGGTCGGGCTGGTGGTTGTTCGCAGCAAAAGCGGGATGGCTTAGCCTTGCGAAACAAGAAGAAATAAACCGGCAGCGGTGCGGATTGAGAGCCGAGCGGGTTTGTTTGTTTCTGCAGAGGAGCGTGTTGTGGCAGTGGTAGTGGTGGGTGGTCGCTTTGAAAAAGGAAAAACGCGACTCGGGGGGGGCCTGGGGCGAGAGGAAGCCTCGGATGAGTCTACGGGAGTAGGATGGATGTAGTGGAGGTGACGGGGTGTGGTCAGTCAAGGCCTTGTTCTAACCTTGACCAAGGGTTCTTCTCGTCCGGAAGATTCAATCCAGGGACACGGAGCCGATGAACGGGGTTTCTGCCCCAGAGAATAAGATGCCAGGTAGGCGTGAGAGCGATGTGGTAGGTTGGTGTTCGTGAACGCTTTTGGCGTCAAGCGGTTTTCCCTGCTCGGAAACAAGCAACAAGTGTCAGTTGGGGAAAGAGCTCGATTGAGAATAAGGCGAAAGGGACTGCGGAGTGAATGAAAAGAGGATAGTAAGGTCGTAGCACGGGCTGTGGCCACAACCAGACAGTTTAAGGAAAATCGAAAGGCGGGGGCGTGGCGGGCTTGGGCTCTGGGCTTCTTCGGAGACCTCGCAGCTGCGACGGGGGGTCCTTGGGGGAATGACAGGGGTGGCCTATTGCTAGTTGCGTTGTAGCGCACAGTGCGCGGAACGACGACAGGTACATTGTCCCCTTCAGGAACCCGGGAGGGGAAGGGAAGGAGTAGGTACCTAGGTAGGTAGGTAGTGGCGGTGGTGGTAGTGGTGTTGTCGGTACGTACCTCCAGCACGCCCATCGTGATGTACTCAAAGTGTGTGTGTGTGTGTGTGTGTGTGTGTGTCTGTAGATTGTGTATGGTGATGGTGGGTGGATGGACGTCCGCGCGGAGTCAGGTATGGACGAATAAATTATTTTTCAGAAGAAAAAAAAACACTTCGATCATTTGTTTTGGTTTTATTCATTTATCACTTGCATTTTACTACTGGTTATTGGCCTCCCCCGTTTTGGCGTTGTTAGTTCTCGGTGGTAGCATAAGCAGAAGCAAGATGGTGAAGATAAAGACAGGACGAGACCGAAAGAGAAGGAGGTATCCGTATAGACGAAGAATAGAGCCGCAAAATCGACAGTCAATGGGAGGGCGATGGAGAAACAGATTTGAAGGGGGCAGCGACTGAACGGGATGTGTGTCGAGGAGTAACTAACGGGCAGGCAAGGAACGACAGGCAGTTCCAGCGACTTCCTGAAGGTTACCGCCAGCCTGCCCAGTCAGCCCGGCCATGCGTCGACACGATTGGTCAAAATGCAATGCGTAGTGTCGAAAGAGGAGAGTGGGGCCTCGAAAGGCAACCTCCTTCATCAGTTCCTCTCTCTTATCCAACGTCACTCGTCGCTCGCAACCGAAGCACAAGCAAGGCCTTTCCACATCAATGGCCGTTGCGGCGGTGTCTGATGCTCTCCACTCAGCTTTCCCATTAAGGTTGTTCTCTCTCTTTTTTTTTTTCTTTTCTTCTTCTCTTCTACCTCTTCTATCTCTCCCTCCTCGAATTTGCGCGATAGGTTTTTTTTTTCCTAACTCAACCCCCCGAGGGAAAAATATAGTAGCGAGGGCATCCCTCCGAGATGAGAAAGAGATACTAGTCTGCATCCACCTGCAGCCCAGGCAGAGAGAGGGGTCCCCTTCCGACAGCGCGCAAGCGCAAGCACGCGCGCATGGCGTGCAAATGCTCCTGGCTCCTGCTCTTCTTTAATTATTGTTGCATTGCACCATTTGCGTCGCCGCTGAAGAGGCACATCCCTTCATTTCGCAACCAGGTACGGATACTCCGTACCCATCACCTAAAGCTTCACTCACTGCCAGAACAAGTACTTCACCCACACCGCATCACCGCGCCGTACGCTGGATGAAGCACTTCCTATATCCATGGACCAGGTAATTCACTTCTCTCCTGCCAACTACCCAACTCTACTAAAAAAAAAAAAAGCCCCCGGGACAGTGCCGGCGCGCGATAGACGCCAAGAGATGGTCCAGGTTCAATTGACACTGTTAGGTTGCGTTCCCGCCATGCCTGTGGGTCCTTCGGTCAGGTCCACGCCAGACCAGCGGCAACCTGGCCTGCTTCTTTGGCCATGGGTACTGCTTCTGCACTCGTGACTTGACTCTGCCAGTACCTCCCTGTCTCCTCTTTGGTACGTACTGGGCATTTTCGATATCTGGCAAAGGGCGCAGAAACACCGTGAGCGTCGCGTCGCAATGGACTTGTGGCGGCTGTATGACTTCGTTGTTGGACCTCTTGGTGTCCCTTTTCCCACCCGGACGTCTTCAGAGCACGTACCTGACTTGTCCGGGTTGGGATCCGTTCCTGTGTCCGCCCTACCGACCGCGCGGCGGTTGTAACAAGGGCGTAGCTAACGCCAGGCGGAGCGCAAAACAAAAATGTCAGCGCGTTCAGCACCGAAAACGTTCGCGCCGTCGCTGTCAAGCTCTTCTTCTCGCCGTCCTCTGGTTGTCGCCCCATCCTTAGTCTAGTGTAGGCTGACAGCTGCACCTGTACGAAACCCAAACAAGCGGCCGAGGTAGCGGATGTACATTATAGCACCGTAAACGCTCCTCGTTTGCATGGCAACGCTGGCCAAATCATCATGTGGAGGATTTGTGGCAGCAATGATAAGAGAAAAGAGAAGGAAAAAAGGAATTTGAGCAAAGGGCTGGCTCGTCAACCAACCCCCATCTGGAAAACCCATTTGGACATACATCGTTGGAAAGGCCTTCGGCCTCCTGCCTCCTGCGGTCTCGACTACCAACCTTGACCTTAGGGACTTGAGGGTCGAGGCAAAAGAAACCACCACGCTCGCAATAATGAACAAGCATGCCAGCAAAATAACAATCCACGATTCCTGGTCCTGGTGGGGCAGGCTCTGGAGTATGGGTGATCGGGAAAGCGCCCAGTGCGAAGACCAGTGTGCAAAGTGCAGTCGTGAACCCCTGCCGCTTACCGCGACTAGCGGAATCAATGACCTCGGCTTGTCTTGGTTTGTCTTTCTAGTTCAACGACTGGCCCGCTTCGGTGGCTGCCTTCAGCTGATGAAAGACGATGAGGTCGAAAGAATGGTGACTGCCATCGCTACATGACGATGACCCGGCTCCAGGCGGCCAGTTGGATCGCCAGCTGCGCGTAAGACTTCCGGGCGGCACATCGTGCAGCTGGCAGCACCACTCGCAGAATAACGGCGCGCCGAAGTTCTTGCACCACAGTGCATGCCCTGCGCAGGCACGACGTGTGTGGGACAAATGTGATGCGGGCTGGCTTAGCGCGTGTTTGCTGCGCCAGGTGTAGGGGTGCTCCTAGATGTTGATGAGAAGCTGATTTCCTGGTTTGGAGAGCTGTTGCTCGGCCATACTCATTTACGCCCATTTTTAAGCAGCGCTCTAGAAGCCTGCCTCAATAAGCACTGGCATGCAGTCCGCAAAGGGCAAGTAGCTCATGGTATCCGTACATAAGCACTGATAAGACCGACAGTATCTTTGAAGCAATCTGGAAAGCCTTTTCTCTTCTCCTTTTGCCGCGGCAGAGTCCTCGAGACGAGCCACAGCCTTCACAAGCTACACGGCAGCTCGAAATGTCGCCAGTCACCCTAAACCCCCGGCCATATCGATTTCTGCCCATATGCCTGGAATCGGTGGACAATGCCCCAGGAGTCGTAGGTTGAGCGCGATTAGACGGCTTTCATCAAGTATCAACCTTGGTGGTACAAAGCTGACCCGACCAATCAATGATTGGCGGAAATTGGCAATGGATTGAGATTGTGTTCTTGTGTCCCTCGAGGCGGGCTTCCATTCTCTTGGGAATCGATAGTGCTGGCCAGACCCAGCGACTGGGACGGGGGCCTATGTATGAGGTGCCTCTAGACTCGCTCTGAGTATCTGTGGGCTGGTGGGTGTACGTTCGTTCGCTCGGTCGAGGCGGGCGCCCCGCACCGTCGCCGACAGAAATCAAACGACACGACACGGCGCGGGCATGGGGGTCATGACAAGGGTCTGGTTGGTGGTTTGCTGCAAGGAGGATGGGAACGGCGCGGTCGCGTTACGGCACAGCACACAGTGCTTCAGGTGCTGGGGCTTAACATGGGACGTGCTGTCGAGAACGTGGCCCCAGAGCGGAGACAGTCAGGGCGAGCTAAGGATGGGTAGCGTGTGATTGCAGCTGCCACAGGCACGGAGCAAATGTCGTGAGCGTGGAGCCGTCGTTGGTCGATATGCTGAAAATTCCCGGTCTCTTTTTTTCAAGGATTGTGCAATTCGAGACCGAAAATACAGAGTCGATATCCGTACTGTGAGAGATTTCGGGGCTTCGGGCGCGGATCTAGGAGGAGTACATGTGTCGGAGCAGGCATGCAGATGTTGGATGGCGGATGCCGTTCTTTGCTGTGCACTCGCGGCGATTGGACCGACGCGAGGCATAGGCTTTGTGCTGGGAGCACTGGTGCTTTATGCGAGGCCAAAGTTCAAGTGCGGCGAGTCCGCTGCGCATGCCTCGGATAGCAAGATAAAGCACATGCAAAGCTACATATAGCTGTCCTAAGTTAGACAGCCTGACGGCGACGGCGAAATCAGGCGTGACAGCAAAAAGTCGTCGCAATGGTGGCTAACGGGGCGACGGATGGGCCAGGATGCAGGCTGCAGTCGCAAGCACATACAATACAGTGACTTGCCTCGCGCGCGTCGAACGGAAAGGCGAGCCTAGGAGGAAATGGTCGCAAATGGTCGATGAGGAGCCGTGGAACGAAAAGTAACGACGCCGGGTCCATTGGATATTAATGATGGGGCAGGGGCAAAATTGCCGGCCAAGCTGTCCCGGGCAAGTTTGGATGGGTTCTCCGTATAGTGGTCGACTTGCTCCATGCACGTTCGACTGGAACCGTGTCTTTGATGATGAGAGTAACATGGTGAGGTTCGAAATGTTGCGGTTGACGTTCAGGTGAACTTGAACTGAGGTTGAAGAGGCTGACACGGAAATGGAATCAAGGGATGGATGACGAAGAATAAGGTGGGATGCCAGGCCTGGGAAGGAAAGGCGTGTCGAATTTGACTTTTGTGCTCCCGAAGGAGAGATCAGGGCGTTGCTCGATTCGTCTTTGACAGGTTTCGCGACAGCCTTTCGAGGGCCACGGACCCTGGGGCATCGCCGGGCATGCCAGGCTCTGTGGGCGCATACTATGCTGGGCATGGACTGGGCTGGGCTAGGCTGAGCTGGGTCGGGTCAGGACAACTGGTGCGTGGATGGCGGGTGCATCGTGAGTCGGCGGCCTTTTGGAGCGTCAAAAGTCGATGGGCGCCCTGGAGGTGCGGTGAAGTGTGGAACGGTGGAACGCAGCGAGCAAGGGGACCGAGATGGGCCCAAAGAAGAGGGAAGAAATCGATACGGACGGGGGGGGATGGAGACACGAACATGCTCGGACAGGGCCAGTACGTACCTTGCCTACCTGACTGGGCAGGCAGCGCTGCACGTTTGCGCGAATGAAGGCAAGCATCCACGGGAGAAGAGGGATGCAACAGGGCAGGGTACGTATCTGGCACCACGGCCTCGACTAAGTTCATCATTTCGTGTCCGGAGCTGGGGCATGCTGCAGTCTGCCCTTGAGATCGATGGCGTTTGGGCCACGCGAGGGGAGACAGGTTGGACCAGGCCAGGTCAGGGTTGATGCTGTTGTTGACCATTTGTCGTAAATAGTTGTTGGTGAAGTGCGAGAAGGCGGCGGCGAGAGGGTGAAGGATAGACGCCTTGCCTCATGAGGAAGCTGGCTTATGTCCCACACAGTGTCGACGATGCGGTAGGGTACTTTATCCGCTATCCGTGCGGATACCCGAGTCGAGGGGAAAATGCAGCAGTAAATGAGAGAGAATCAATGTTCAATGTACAGATATTGCACACCGGACCGCAGGCATCGCTCCCCTTTCCTGCAGGCGCATGTGGGCTGAAGCAATGTGTTAATTTACCACCTTGGCTCCGTGCAAACAATCATGTCGGACCTCACGATCTCCCAGAGGCCACCAGCAAGCGTGGGACAGCGAGATATGTATGGCCCGGCCAGATCGACTCTCACTTACACTACCGTACCTAGGTACTCCGTACACCGACCCGTCAACGGCGCCATTCCCCACCAGGACCAGGGCCGCTATAGTGTATCCGTACCTGTTGCTTCTCACATTGCCCTGACATAGGCCCAATCACGATCAAACGAACTCGGACTTTGGGGGCGCGCAATAGCAACAGCGATGGTGTCAAGTCATGGGGCAAGGTCCGCCATGCCATGCGGTCCGTTCGTCGTCAGTTTCCGTTCCCTGTGTTGTGCCTTTGTTGCTGTGGGTGGGCGTTAATGTGGTTCTGCAGCATCTCGCTGACGCACAATCTCACACAAATCCAAGATGAGGTGAGGAGCTGCATGGCGCGTGTGCAGACGCAGGCAGCGTGCTGGTTCGGTGTCGGCACCGCCCATCTAGGATGTCACGCTCTTGCTGCGAGGTGCCCTATTCACTCAAAAGCATTGCGTGGTGGCCCTCTCCTTTTGCGCATCCCAAGCTGAGCGTTCTAGACGACGCGTTGATTGGCAAGTCACCAAGTTACGTGGCCAAGGCCAAGGCGGCCCCTCTTGAGATCGTACAGGTACACGATATGTAAGAAAAGAAGAGGGAAAACACAACAGAAAACGCAGTATAAGTGCGACTGGCAAGTCACCACCACGCCCAAATGTCGGTGTCTAGGTTCCGGGGAGGACTGGCGAGTGCTTGCCGATCGAAGAATGCCTTCCATTCCCCTACCGCCCTTCCCTGCAAAGTCCCCAGTCAAATGTCTGTCGAGTGATGAACCCAGTCGCCAGTCGACCCGGGCCTTCTCCGTGCACGTGACTTCATGCCCCTCTAGAGCCCATCTGCTTTCCAAGGGTTAGTCAGAGAATCCGGTGACAACGGCTGCAACTGATTCACTCACCCGCACCCCCTGCTGTTCCCTCTTGCCAGCTCCACACCTCCTAATCGCTCTGTCCGGTGCTATCATGTAGTGTGTGCAACCTGCACTTCGACTTCGGACTGCAACGGACGGCTATGTTTCGATTGGACACCTTACCTCGACGGTCCCTACCGAGTCGTTGGCGCCTTTCGGGCGCGTCCGGTCTATGGAATCCCCTTTCTTTCGTCGAGCCACTGAGAGGCCGTGCAGGGCGATTGTAGCACTGAGTGGAGTGCATCGGAGGATTCGAGACAGTCAGGCCGGCCTCCAGAGTAGTAAATGGACTTGACGGACAGCAACAGGCGAATCGGTCGGCGCTTCACGCCCTGCATTGAAGGACTTGGTTTAGATCTTGCGCAGAGCCCGGCTTTGCGTTATTACGATATCATCTGCAGTCTATCTGTCCTGATCGACATGATGCAAATCATGTTCGTCAAGAGGCCATGCTCCCGTTACAGGCTGAGCGAGCTGCATAAACCCAATCTTGGATAGGATATCGAGCAAGGGACTGGCAAATCCCTAGCTCCAGAATATGACAACCTGGCCACCGTTCCGGTCTATCGCCAGCACAACTTGGCCCGGATCACGAGAGCCGTCAAGGACTGTCTCGGGACAGGCAGACCGTATGGCGACATTCTGTCGGGATCAGGCTGTTTCTAAGCGGCAAACCTCAGCTGCCACAAACAAAACAACAAGAGGTACCCGGCCGATCTACTGAGTGACTGCAGTCGACGCCGGTAACTGAGGGCTACGAGCTACTGTGCAGTGAGCTGGTTGGTTGGCAACCGGAAAGACTAAATCTGGAACAATAAGACGTTGGCACGGCGCAGCATTCCCGACTAATGCACAGTTGTCGTTCGACCAGCCTTTCTGGCAGGCATTTTCTGTGTCTATGACATTGCGGCATAGAACTCGAGGAAAACGCGTCATTCCGCCTTGAGCTCCAGTCGTATCTCATCAGCAGTGGTTCTATTACTGGCTGGTCCGGCTGACTTGACTGAATCTTTTGTATCACGGCCCGAGGTGAGACAAAGACGGCGCAGGGAACATCACACGAACGTCCTTCGAGGCTGACTGATGGCCTCTTCACCCCAGAATTGTGCACGAACTGAAGAACCCGGGCGTCCCCTCGCAACTTGAGAGTTCGGCCAATGCTGGCAAAACTGTCTCTATCAAGTCCAAAGTAGCCCCCACGAAGTGGCCGTCTGCCTGCCTCCTGTTATTCTTCATCCAGCCGTCGTCTAGATCGCCGGTGCTGATATCACGGGCCCTGATGTCAGCGTCTATCGGCCAAGATCAGATTCTGCAAGTAGATGTGTGCCTGTTTGGTTGCCCTTGGAAAACTGGCTCTGCATAACGTCCTTGGCACCCAATATAGAATCTTTTGGGTCGAACGATCCAGTTTAGTTCACATGGGCGTGTGCAATGCCGTCGACCAAACCGTGCTGCTAACGGCCTTACCCTCAGGGGGGTCCTTGAAAATGGTAGGCGACGACTCGCCTGACGTTTGCAGTGCAGTTTGCAGCCCCCCTCCCAGCCATTGCCAACTCTGGTCATCTCACGAATACAGAGGCGCTCTGGGGAGGCAGAGCGGCATGTCTTTTGTATCGCGCTGTCCACCGTCTAGGGGGGCTGGAGACGCTTCCCCCAAGTTGGGTTCCCCCATCTCGCAAAGCGTTCCGTTAACCCCCCCTGCTATGGAGCCCCGGTCCACAAGCTCAAGCTCCAGGGCCCCAGACTTCACTCCGCCGCCCTGGCCAGTGTGATGAAGGATCCTCTGGGGTCTGGACAGATCCCAAGCCTTGGCTCGGCAAATGCTTTCCGGGACGTAGAGGGCCTCCAATGCTCCTAGAGCGATGACAAAACGCTTTCGTGGGGTATTGGAAGACAGGCGGACGCGTTCTCGTAGGATCATCAAAATTGTCACATCGTCATAATACTCGGGCATTCGGGGGTTGTTCATGAACATTGGACAAGGAGCGTACCGCCAAGCAATGCTTCCCACTCCAGGTACAGTATCCGTAAGCTTGACTTTGCCGTTTGACAACACGACATAGCCCTCGAGGTGTTTGCTGCACCATCGGAACTGTGCTCGTGCTCGATAAGTGCGAATGATTTGCGTCCAGGATTCCTCAACGGCTGAGAGGCGGAGGGGTGATGTGATGACGGTTTCAACCTTTCGGCGTGGTAGGTGATCGGAAATGCGCCCCGACGCGGGTAGGAAAGGACTACTACGAGCAGTGTATCTAATGCTGGGACTGATGGATCAAACATCGCTCTTCCTGTGGTCAGCCGTGACCAGCCAATAGTTGATATTGTGCGCCCAAATATCACCTCCCCTGGCCATCGTACACGATCCGAGCGAGGCCTCAAATCCATTAGCAGGCGAGGTGAGATGAAATCATGAGTTCCCCATTTTCTGACGTTGAAGTGCGTGAGTTTATTATCAAGTCCGTCCACTGGTCTATCTACTACGCTGCAAGAAGGCGAGCGAGCGTCTTGAAGCCCTCCATATCATCAAGTACGAGCGTTCCCATCCAGCCATCCCCGATCTTCTCGTCGTCGGCCTTGGAACCCGCCGCGGCGTTCTCCTCGGCGGCAAGGTTCATCTGGTCGGCGTCAGCTCTGCACTGCCCCATGTTGCGTCGGACAAGCCGGAAGTCTACGATGACGAGGAAGGCGTTGGAGAGGACGTAGAGATAGGTTTGGGCCGAGAACCCCCCCTCTGTGGTAGCACGGCGCGCTGTTGACCTGGAAGATCTGGGGCGCCGTCATGTTGTCGGCTGCCCAGTCAATGAAGGCCATGGCGAGCGTCGTTTACTTCTTTGTCTGGCCGGCGACCTTTCGCGAGATGAGGAAGAAGATTAGAAAGCCCTCGGCGAGGAAGAAACGGGTACAGCAGAAGAATACGAGAAGACTGGTGCGGTCGCTCGCGGAGGTGGTGGCTGTAGATGATGGCGGTGCTGATGATGGCGGGGCTGTGACCAAGTTAACTTCTGGTCTTCTCATGTTGCCCGGCCTCGTTGTCTGATCTAGTAGAAAGTTTCCTCGCATCGTGCAACACTGCAGAGAAAGATTTAGCACCATCCATGGTAAAAAGCAGGAGGGAGAAAGAGGGCGTTGGATTGGTGATGGATCCAATCATCTGGTAGCGCTTGTGCATCTTGATCTAGATACCAATCTCGTTGGCGCGCGTGCGCGCGCTCGATCTCAATGCGCTCGCTTCTGGTCCTCATTGAGACACCTGGCTGTCATGGGCGCTTCTGACAGCCAACATCCGATGAAGAAGCTTCAGGCGTAGGTGACGACATCGAGAGGAGGTCAGGACTTGATGTCGTTTCCCTTGTAGTGGTTGACCTCCGGCAGTGATGCAACTGAACCTAAGCTAGACCCCTGCCATGCAGTACGAGAGAGAATTCAAGATGGAAGTTTGTCTGTTTGTATACTATAAACAAGAACGCCAGTGTCACAGTCACTGTATGGTGTCTGCATGTCACATACCCACATGAAGTCCTATGAGCCCGTGTTGGCAGGCTCGGTCACATTTAGGGGTGAAGGGGCTATCATACTTACATGACGACGAAGGCCGGCTGGGAACCAGGGCTCAAACTCAACGAGCAGAACCTAAAGACCACCAGGGTCGGGAATTCTTTTCAGTGGATGAGTATGCAATAACGACGCAAGACGTTGGTGGTTAAGTACTTTGCGACAAGGCAGCTTTTGAAAGAGCAGACCAGTTGGGTACTCTCTGACGAGGACGCCCATGTAAAGAATGATACAGAGAGATTATTGCTGCTATGCCTTTGTTGACGGCGCTCCAGCTTACCTGGACTACTTGCCCAAGAGCTTGGCATTCTGTCTGATGTTCATTATGGAGTGAGCATGAGAGTCCCTTTGTCGAAATATTGGCAGAAGTAGTTTTTGAGTATATAGGCTAGCATACGACGGTTGACGAGCCAAATTAGCTCTCTGTCGGTCTTCTTATCAATTTGAATTGTTTGTGTGCCGGCATACTCGTTGGTCTGCTAGATGCGGGATGCAGGAGGTGGCCGATGAGGCATGCCACGCTGAAGAACTTCCCGTCTTATCGCATCCCTGATTCTCAACCGCAAACATAGGAAGCGAAAAAGACAACAGAGTTATCACCCTGAACGGAGGTGTTTATTACTCCATGGTGTTGTACAAGACCAGCTGTGGAGGGCTCATCTGATAGAGGCGATGTCTCATGGCCAATCTCAGATTCCCTGAATCGGGGGCTTCTCTATCTGCGACCGATAGTGAATTTTTGAGGACTCCAGTTTTCACAAGTCCGGAGCAACGGAGCCAGAAAAGATCCTAGAGGGGGTAACGTAGACTGATTGTGATCTGGTGATGCCTTGGCGGGACTGAAAGGCCCCCTCGTCGTGGCCTCCAATAGCTCGCCTGAGCTCGCAGCTGAGGTTCGGGGGCGGACCGTCGCTTAAGGACCGAAGCTGTGTGCATTGCCATAAACCTGTATCGCCCGATTCGGTTTCTTACCTTGGTGCGAAGTAGGAAAGAGAGAACGTTCGGGTTGCGATAAAGTCCTCGCAGCCGTGCTTCCTGTGCTTTGGCTCTCACTGTCGGCTCGGGTGTTTTCTTAGTATCTTCATTAACCCATCTGGAGATGAACGCAAGAAGGGTAGGGAGCTACATTACAAGGTAAGCGGACTTCAAAACCGGCCCTGGCCATTCATTACGGTGTCTATATGTCATATACACCATGACACAGTTCTTAATTCCCTAAGCCCCGTCCCCATCGACAATGCCTCGAGTCCAAGTCAAGATGGCTCATCCGGTCGGTTTCTCAATGAGCGAGCTGAATTGAAGGCGACAGCACATACGCCCGTAAAGTAGCCCGGTGTGCAAAGTAGTGGCCCGGATCGCCAGAGCGTTGTCTTCTTCCCATGTCGACACCTGAGCCAGGAAGCAGCATGAATGTTCAGCCTGGGCGGCTCAAATGTGGACTTTGAACAAGAAGCATCCCCCGACACCTTGAATTCGGCATTGCGTCCGCTTTCAGTAGCCCTCCGTGCGCAAAATTGTAGCAAAGGCCGTACGGCTATTCCATTATCAGTTCGTGGTATGATACAACCCGGCCACATGGACGGGTTCAACCAGGTTCATATTGGGATGACAAACATTCATAACGTTGCGCGGTATCCAGTTGGGATTTTCGAAATTTTAGACGCCTAACTAGACTACTTGTTCTTGTTGGATTGAAGGATTAGTATATGTTTAGAAACGACCGGTAAAGAAAGACATCGATGCCCGCGACGGCGCGCAAGACATTAAACGCTTGCGGGAGTTCTTGGGACGTATTGTGACGTGTTCGTTATTATAGAAGTTTCTGCTTCATATAGTGACTCCTATAGTTCCACGGTCTAGTATTACCTCAATACATGTGTCATCAGACACTGCCGTCAAGAACGCCCCCTGCTCCCGCCAACAAGAAGTGACAATTAGCGTATAAAAGGCTGTGATTTGCCCAGATACGCGACGTGAACTCACAGTTGTTAACTGTCGCTCCATTTAAGATAGTCTCTGGCTCGTTCTCCATGCTGATGTCCCAACCCACCAGCTACTCGACAGTGCCGTGCTAAATTGTGTAGATGGACTTGGTCGATTTCAGGGACCTGCCGCCTCTGTTGAAGTGACTGTTGCGAAGATGCGTGGGTGAGTCCGAGTGCGTGCGTCAGGTCGGTCGACGGGCTGCCGGGTGCTGCCTGAGCTTCGTCAGTCAACAACATGCCTTACGTCGCAACCATGGCATGACAAAAGCTTGGCTGACACCTATCATCGAACGCCCTTGGAGGCTGGGCCAGACAGTAAGAGAGTAGTTGTCACTCCTCCAGCCCTTCAAACCCTTTTCCACCAGACCTCGATATCCGTCGGCGTTCTGCCCGTAGCCCAGGGCCAGAACAACATGCCGAAACGTCCCCGATTCGACCGCCCCCGCCCTCCCAGATCTGCATTGCTCCCTCGGTCGAAAGCCCCGGAAGATACCACACTGCCTCGCCCCTCTCGTTTTGTGACACGGCGGTGATGGCCTTCTTCAGCGGGATTCTCCTCGGCGACAACTCGCAGATCTTGGCGACTTCGGCGCTGATGATCAGAGGCGACTTGAGGGCCGTTCAGCAGGGGAAGAGTCTGCTCCACGGTCTCGGACATCATGTCTACCCGGTCGGTTGGGTTGAGGACCGCCTACATGGTCTGGAAACGCTCCTGCGGGGTGTGCGCGCCCTCCTGGAAGCCGCCACAGTTGTCATACTTGAGGTAGTCGACATGGACGGATGCCTCATCAACGAGGACGAGGATGAGCGTGATGGGGAAGCATGATGGTGACATTCACTGGCGGGTCAGTGGGCCGCGGCAGTGAACGCGCCATGACTACTTGTAAGATATATGTGTCGGGGTTCACGGCGGCTACCGAAAGCGGCAGTTTCGATACTCTGGGAACATTCCGGGATGTCTTTTGATGCAGCGACCCCGGAAGAAGAGTGAGCTGCGGGGAAGTGGATCGGCCGAGCCGATCTCCGCACTCCGGGACGACTGGCGAAGTCCGGACCCGGGCCAGGGGATTTTGAAAATCGTCTGTCTTGGCTTTGAATATCAAGCTGGGTAAACGTTTTGTGTGAGTGAGACGAATAGATCAAGCGGCCAATCTCAAAACTTCGTCGTGGGTCTTTGCCATAGGAGATCTTCTGCTAACACTCTACAATGGACACTCGTATCGTTTTGTAAGGCTGGCTCAACTGTTGAAACCATTCACCATGAAGTTACCCGGCCTCCTGAGTCTCCTCATGCTCGGCATGGTCTCGATGGTCGGTATCGTAGACAGAAACCGGTTGTCCTCACCCTGATGCCCGCGGAGGCCTGCGCCCTCCCAAGAGCCCCGAACGTGACGACTCTCCTGGACTTTGTCAAGTCCAGAAGCCACCTAACAACGATCACCGAGATCTTAATGGATCTACAGGTATTTCTTGCCCCCCACCCCGGACACCCTCTCGCGCAAAACGCGATACGGATAACTGCTGCCTATCTTCTGAGTGGTGGGGGTGGGTGTCGGCCATGGTTGGGGGAGGTCCCAGGGGCTCGCGTACCTTCCCTCGAAGACGGTTACCTTGATGACGCCACCGTACCAAGGCAACCATCCGTCCACAACCCTCAACGGTACCTACCTACCTATTTAGTCAACTACAGCGTCGCTCCTGTCACCAGTCCAGCGATGAAGGCGTGAGTGGCCTAGTTGGTTAAAGCTCTAACATAATACCCCTTATTCATACCTCACTGGGCCATGTTGGGGCGCGCTGTTCAAACCTCACTGGGGACAGGGCGGGGAAGACGGAGTCTTCTTTTTTTTGTCTCGTTTGCCTAACATCATCTATGGCTTTAAATCCTTTACGCCGTCGGACGCCGTCGTCGCTGAAAATACGGGCCAATACTTCACCAAGTTCGCGTCGAGGCTCAAAGAGAGGTAGGTGGTGTGGCTTGTGGACTTCGTGCAGAATCACTCATGCCCAGCTCGCAACTCACCGCGGGCGTCTCCACCGACTCAGCGACTCGGATCCAGGCGGAATGATGTCTACAATTCGACACATATATCAGGGACAGCAACCTGTGGGTGGAAGGCGTGGCGGTCGTCACGGAGGGCGACCTCGAGGTTACCAGGGTATGTGCTGCGATGGAGATGGACTGTAAGAGGCGGCAACGCTGACTGGCGTTGGCTGTGCAGGGAGTTGTTCACATCATCGATCGTGTGCTGGACCCTTAGGCGTAGATAGTCGAGGTGGACTGGCCCAAGACGGGACAGAAGAAGTTCATCGCCGTTAGCTGCTCTGACACGTCTCTACTGTATTGCTGAGTTGCTCATGTCGAATCGTTTAGGTGACATGGACGACGGAAGCATGGGTGGCGCCAAGATGCCGAGATGAGACTATGGCACATGAAATCGGGGATATCGCTTGAAAGGCATCGATGGAAATACCCTCCTGTATGACAAAAACATGTTAAACCATGGCCTGCTGTACAGAGGCGGTTCTTGCTTGTCCTGGTAGGTAGTGTTCGCATCTTGTCACATCCCTGTCTCGGTTAAATGTCCTTAGTCATCGGCCCCACACCTCGCATCCATATTCACAACATCAACGCAAATTCTGCTGCAGCCCTCAATCCAAGATCGCATACTTGGAAATAATCAGCCCTGATGGTCTAGCGGTATGATTCTCCCTTAGGGTTGCGATTAGCTTCCATTCACTCTTGGGAGAGGTCCCAGGTTCGATCCCTGGTTAGGGCCCTATTTTTTTTGCCACCAATTGCTGCCGTGGAAACGTTCTTTTTGCGTATGTTGGTTGAGTCGCGCAAAACGCGGTGTTTTTCAATCCGCAAGGCCGTTCGTTAGCTCGGAGTCCAGGCCGGCGATTAAAACGCCGCAACCTTTTGCACTGGGGCTGTAGGGACGATATGGGTGTAATAAAGTGCCGGGAATGTGTCGAAAAAGTGTGGTCGGAAGTTAGGGAGATGGAATCCTATTGATCCTCCGGGCTCAGCGGTGCACGTAATCGCTTGCAGCATGGCCTGGCAAAGGCTGAATGGTATCATTGCCCTTCTACTGAGAGCCGTCCCAGAGGTCGATCAAAAGGGTCGCGAACCGTCGTATGGGTTCTGACAGGTCTGGGCGTCCCAAACCCAGCGGTAGCAAATCAGTCCGGGAACCCTCCATGCGCATACCAGGGCAACCGTAGCTTATTCCGAAGTTGTGTATCCGTAAAATAGAGCCTCAATGGATAAACAGGCGTGTGGAAACCTTGGTGGAAATGGCCTCGAGAAAAGAGACCCAAATCAATCGACCTAAAAAGGGAGGACACCAGTCTGGTCTAGCGCTTTCATGATCCCTGGCGTCGTTCCCGAACCACAGCACCACCGTCCACCAGTCAGACTCTACTACCGGTACGTAAACTGCAGATTCCAGAGTCAAGCGTGCACCGCCTCTGCTTCTTTCGTCGCCCATCTCCAAATCACCTTGTTTGGCGGGTACTAAGGTAGTGGATACGGTGGCTGCCAGCGACAAGGTACGACAAGGGGGGAGCCAAGAGCTTGGAAATTGGGCGTGGGCGGCGGTAATGTCGTGCCACCGCATTCTATGGAAGGCGAGACCGCAGTCCGGATCATGCCATGATGGGGCTTGGGGCTCAGCGTCGAGGTCGACTTCTCCATCTGTATGGTGCTCCGGTGTTCGTGGTGTATCTTCGTACGAGACGGGGGTCCAACCCGGGCTTCTTCGATTTCGGGCACGTCGGCGGGAAAAGGCTGCGTGCGGGTCACCAACGGTGACGACGCGCGTTAAGTAAACCGGCGTCTCTGACGTCCTACCGAGTTTGTTGACATGTCTCGTGATGATGTAAGTCGAGGAGGCTCGAGTCTCAGATGTGAAGTATCTTCTTGTCTCTCTAGCCGCTGAGGTAAGCCCGGCCTTTGCAGACACACGCTACGCTTGGAAGGAAACTCTGTACGGGCAGGTAGCTAGGTCGTGTACGGGTACAGGCACGGATGCTGTAGCGGTTGTCCTTCGTACCAAGTCGAGGAATGCTCGGTGTGCAGTGACATGCGCACGGCAATATTGCACGTCTGATCCGTCGTCCTCGGGCAAGAGTGCCACACAATCGTGTAGCTTACAGGGGCCAAGCCAGCCAACGGCAGCCACAAGCCATTGGCCAAACGGGCAACCACCCCCAATCAGGCGACTCTTTGGCCGTTCGGGCGTTGTGATTGGTCACGATCATCGGACACCAGCGTCTGCACAGGGGCATGGGGTGGAGTTGGAGTGTCCGCCCACATGATGTCGAGGTCGCCCCTGGGCCCTCGGTCCTGAAACACACGTCGTCAGGGAATCGGATTCATCGTCACCTTCCTCAGCCCCTCCTCGTCGTCCTCCAGTTCTCCCCTTCCATGTGGGTTCTGCGGATCTCGCACCGTTCCTCTGGGTGATGGGGTGGCCAAAGTAGGCTTCAACTCACAGTGTGTGATTCCTGTCCGACCGTTACGCTTGAACTTTATGGGCTCCAACCAATGGCCTGAGTAATCGGCGGAAAAAACACCCATTTTTCTCACAAACTTAACCAGCAGTTAGTCCGACCGTTACCATGGTGTTTCTTGTACGTTTCTCATCCTCTCGAGAGCTGGCGAGTAAGACCAGGGAGGGGAGAGGGGCTGCCAATACCCACTCTCTGTACATCTTTATGTCCAGAGTATCTACGGATACATACTGACCCTATCCGTACGTAACCAGCCTATGTACCAGGTCACCATCCCACTCGAAGCCCACCTCTCCCACCTGTCTTGGGGTTCTGCCCCTGTCTCGATACAGCGCCTCCCCCCTGGCTCGTTGAATCTGGCGATTCCCTCTGGGTCTCCCTTGCCAACACAGGTCTCGTCCGAGACAGTACTGTGGCCCCCTCCCCCCCCTTACCGGCCGCTCTCCCGTCCCAAGCGGCTAAGACCTCGCTCGCGAGTCGCCTTGCAGGAACCAGCGCCAGCAGCAGGACCCTCCTCTCTTCTCTCTTCCCACTCCGTCTACCAAGTCGGTTTTCTTGGGAGGGTGAATTACGGTCCATCTTCACCTTCTTCTGCACTGTCGTTCAACCCCACCTTTTTCTCTTCTTCGCGACGGCTTCGTCGACTTCTCTCATTTCTCACTTTCGAAACTTGTGATCGCTCGATCGTCCCCCGCTGGGTGGTGGAGGTTCCGTTTATATTTTCTTGCTGGTCGAAGACAGTCCTTACCCTCCGCCTCGACGCAGCGACGCCGACGAACGCACAGCCGAATCCGTACCGAACAACAACGAAAGACGCCGGTCGTCAACCCACCACCATCATCATCAATCTCACAATTCAAAAATCTAAACACCATTCCAAATAAAGAGGAGGAGTCTCGGAAGAGGAGGGACGTCTCGCATCAAGGAGGAAAAGGAAAGAGGAGCAGCCAAGTCTCTCCGAGCGACATCTTGGTTCTCGGGTCTCTAGGCTGCTCGGGGGTTTTTTAGTCTGGAAAAACACACAAACAGCCATGGCCAACAAAATTCTCATGGCTTTCGTGGCCGCCGATGTTATCTTCGTCGTCACCGGCGCCCTTCTCCTCGGCTACGCACTCATCAACCAGAACCTCGTCAAGGAGGCCCCGACGGAAGGAACCCAGGCCGTCATGCGTCTGCTGACGGCCCAATTTCCCTTAACAGGTGCGTAAAGGACGGAGGGATGCGGCATTCAACCTGCCGGCATCTCGTGAATGTGATGTTTGCTGTGGCCATGATTATTGACTGCAAAGCAGCTGGCATCGTCAACGCCGTCTTCGTCTTCCTTACTTTCCTCATCACCATCCCGGGTATGATCACGCCCACCCGTGGCTGGCTTAAGATCTCGGGCTACATGACCACTTTCTGCGGCCTCTTCAGTCTGGTCCTCGGTGTCTACCTTTGGGTTCTCACTCTCACTACCAAGAACGACTTTGGCAAGACGTGGAGTGTTCAAGACCCCAGCGTTCAGGAACTCATGCAGACTGCTGTAAGTGACTTACGTTTGATGGTCGTGGTCCAACCTTCACATGGCAGCTAACTCCACTCTCAGTTCAAATGCTGCGGTTACTTCAACAGCACTTCGCCCGCCTTCATCACCGACGCTCAGTGCCCGAGTCCCGCCGCTGCCGCTCTGCAGCGCGGCTGCGCCACCCCGATCACGAGCTTTGCCAACGTCTTTGTCGACAACATCTTCACCGCTGTTTTCGGCATGGTCGGCATTGACGCTCTTTTCGTCGTCTGCACCGCCATGCTTCTCAAGGACCGTAAGGAGCGCGAACGTTACCGCCACATTGACGAGAAGGCCGGCTACCGCGGCTTCTAAAGTCTCGATCGTTTCGTTTCTGGGGGCATATGTCGTCGGCCGCGAGCCAGGGACACCAAATCTTTTCGTCTCTCGTTCTGGGAGCATTTCCTTCTTCGGAAACGGCCCCCTTTATGTTTTCTTGCTGTATACCAGTAAGGGAGCGAGCATAGCATGCGCGCCTCCTTTTTTTCTTTCTTGGGATGGGAATGATATGAAAAACCGCCTCACCTCCGCCACGGCCATTGATTGGCCTTGCTTTTCTCCTTAGACAATGTGGACAGGCAGAATCAATATCTTAACCCCCCTTTCTCTCTGCAAACTCGCAGAGCCTCCATCTTTCCTCCTCGGCGGCCTGGCGTCACCAGGATCTGGCCACCAGTAGGATTGGGGGGCCTGTAACGACACTTGACGTATGGAAACGAAATTTCGGACGGGATATTCGAAGCGAAAGTATTTTGTGTGACGGCCATACTCTCTCTCTCTCTCTCTCTCTCTCACCCGTGTTATCACGCTTCTTGAAGCGAACTACCCCCTTTTCTTGTTCTGTGTGGACATCGGATATAGATTTTTAGTATTGTTTATCCCTGTTCTGTCAAGAAGGGGGTGGACTTGCCCGGAAACAAATTTGTTTAACTTTACAACCTCGTTCGATGGCCTTGTGTCTGACAGGTGTGAATGTGTGTACATGGGTGTGTGCGAGTGAATGCACACCCGAAATGGTGAAATGTGTGAGTATAGGGGGAGGCGGTGCCTCCCAAATGCCGACCTTATCTGCTATGTCGCGGAAGACATAGCAATGAGAAGATGATAAGTGCACATGTATATCAATATCGGCAGCCGGCCTAGAGACCGGACACCACTTCATGCGCTGGATATATTCGTGACGAATTATGATGCGGAAGACAACAAACGCAGGCAGGATAGCATGCAATATATCTGGTTACAGTCCCCGGTGACTGGGATAAACGAGATCGTCAGGCATGCCGCCGAAGAGAACTAGGAAACGGGATCGTCAAAGGCGGAGGGAAGGGTGCCATTACAGTATCACAGAAGCCTTGGAATAAAATGGGCTTCTACGTCGGGAGTAAATACTGCGAATGAGCCCCCACCCCCCCCTTCCTCTCTCTCCCTCCCTCTCTCTCTCTCACACACACACCCCATACCCCATACGCGAGGGAGGGTATTCCCTTCCTCTCACACCGACTGTACAGACTGTTTGGCCCTCACCTGTTGGCAGAGCTGGCAGACGGAGCGAGACTGGGCAGAGCCCTGAGATTGTTGGTTTGATCGAGATGAACAACCTCCCCCCGTCAGGAAGGTCGGCATGACGGGCTGGGTGGGAGGGTTGCCTACGGTCTGCTGTACGGTCGAGGTTAGACTGGATTGACGTGCAACCCCGCGCGTATATAAAAGAGACGAGACGGACGAGCTGGGTTAATCTACGTGGATCAATGACGGGCATGGGGGTGACGGGTAGGAAGACACGTTCAAGACCCATCTATCTCCAGCGGCAGAAGTGCAGCATGTAGGGGGG
>NWBT01000045.1:3538328-3617425 GCA_003386485.1 Colletotrichum lentis
GGGGGGGGTAACGGCCGCAACGGTGTCGTCGCCCAAGAACGGACCGGAAAATACGTGTCGATGTATATAGGAGCAGGGTTTTCGTTCCTCTGCCTCCCTTCCCTGTCGCGGCTGGACTATTGCGTTTTCACTACTCCAGAAAGGCCGACGTTGCGCCCAACTGGGAGTTACGTCGAACCGCGGCGGCTTTTGATCTGTCTGGTTATTGCCAGTATGCCGTGTAGACATGGCCAGTGCGTACAGAACCCAGGCGACAGTACTGCAAGCCTCGCCGTTTAGGACTTGTCGTGATGATTGGAAACCAATGTAGCTTGCGATCCTGATAGCTTGTGCTACGTACACTCTCATGATATGTGCACGAAAGGCTAGTAGGTCGGTCCGGAAAGCGTTTGATATATTTTGGCACGCGTGGACAGCCCGCTTTCTCCCGCACACATAGAAGATGGCCTCTGGATAATGTGAAGAAAATGTTTATAAGGGAATAAAGACATGACAAGTGTTCCAATACTCATACAAAAGAATCGTCATCCGGACGGCCGCCCCGCCCCCTATCTTGGGACCCGTCGCTGCTGCCGGTTTCCCTCCCCCTTCCGGCGTCAGCTCCAGCGTCCCCTTCCCCTTGCTCCGGTGGCGGTGGGGGGTCGTCTCGAAACACAGGCCATATGCTGCCGCTCCCGCTGCTCCCTGGCGGATTGCTCGCACCGTCGTCCACCGTCGCACCGCCGGAGCCCTTGTCGGACCGCCACCACTTGAGCTTCCAGATGCCGCCCAGTGCATCCTGCAACGTGGGCGTGTTGCTCAGACTCTTGCGCCGGCGGCGGGCCGTGAAACCCGGAAATCCCGTGGATTTACGTCGCCTGCGCCCCAAAGGCCGGCGTAATGAGCCCGGTTCGTTGCTGGGCCCAGCTTCTAATGCGGAGGTGGGCGGGGGAAGCTGGTTGCTGCTACCGTTGCTCACACCGCGGCGGTGCGGGAGGAGGGATGTTGATTCGCCGACGTCGGGCATCGTGCTGGAGCGCCTGCGCGACACGGGCGGGCTAGGCGTGTCGCGGTCCTCGAGCTCGCCCCAGATCTCGGCGCGTTCCTGCCATCTCCTGCCGGTCTTCTTGCGTTTGGGTGTGGGAGTCAACGGTGTTGTCTCGCCGCTCGCCACGTGGAATGTCGAGTAGGTCGTTGCAGGCAACGGGTCGTCCTCTTCGTGGAGGCTGTAGAGGTCGTCACCGCCCAAGAGAGACTCCTCCTCGTCTTCTGTGTCCTCTACTAGGCCGAGGCCAGGTGCCAGGGAAGATTGGCCGACTCCCGGTGTGTGCTGCTCGTCGCTAAGGCGCCAGGATAGAGCCAACACGCCAGCCAGTAGGATCGCGGTCCCCAGCGCAATAAGGCACGCGCGGAGGGGGTTGATCATGTCCGTTTGCTTGAAGTATATCAAGCCGTCCAGGATCGCAATGATGTTGTAGACACAGAACACCAGGGGGTACAGCACCGAGGTCGAAACGAGCTTCAGACCACGATGTAGATAATAGAGCTGACTCAGAGCCAGAATGACCAGGGCCAGCACGAGAACCCACGCCTGCCAGTGGACAAACTGATTATTGCCGTCCGCGATCGTCTTAATGATCAGCTCGACGGCCGACTTGGCAACCAGCAGTGAATGCGCCGACAGGATGCCGCTTATGCACCCGTAGGCAAGACCACGGGCGAAGCGGAACTTGGAGTTAAGCGACATGCTCGTAAAGTGGTCGAGGCAGTCGACGCTGATGGCGATGGACAGGACCAGGAAAGCCTGCATGACCATCCACACGATGAACGGCTTGCGGCCGAGCAGCTCCAGCAGCTCCTGCAGATTATGAGCAGGCGCGGGAATGGCGCCGAAGATGGCGATCAGCACGGCGCCGGCGCAAACCAGCAAGGTGCCCCAGAGCGACCACCTTGTGAAGGGTTCGTTGAGGATGAGGGTGGCGCATATCGAATTGAAGACGAGGCCTGAGGCTTGCAGGGTCGAGAGCACAGGGAGAGGGAGAGTCGAGATCTGGACGGAGCTACCGAGCAGGTTGGCGGCGATGAACATGCCCATCCCCAGCTGCCATCTGCCCCTCCGATACGGAGGCCGGCGAATCTCGTGCGGGCCCTTTTCGTCTTCGAGGATGTGGGACTTCCGCTGGAGGGTGAGACCCAGACTCTGGACGCTCGTGGACAAGAGTCCGACGATGATTCCGATCTGCACCAGAGGACGATGTTAGCGACATGGGTGTTCTGGTTTCAAGGGGATAGATCAGGTCCAGCGCAAAAGGGAGGCATGGGGGCGAGCATACGGCGATTGTTCCCCCGGGGGAGATGCCGCCAAGGGACCCCATTGCGCGCGCAGAATCCAGCTAGGTGTCGGTCATCTGGCTGCGGTCGTCGGGATTGAAGTAGCGGTGCTCGGGGTCATGGAATATCGTCGGTCGTCCCTTGTCACTCGTTCCCTCCTCTCGGTCTGTCTTAGCGTTCGGTCGTGGAGGGAAGAGGGCGGTTTGGAGGGCGGATTTTGTTTCCCTTTGAGAAATAACCAGATGGAATCGACTTTGGCGGGGGATCGGACGCCTCGGTAGGATGGAGGAGGAGGACGGAGGGATGATGCGAAAATCGCTTCAACGTTCGGGTTGGATGGGGGAGAAAAAGATGTGGTTAGGAACGTTTGGCCGAATTGTGGTTGCCCACGTTTTGGGCGAAAAGGTGCTGCTGCGCTTCCCTCCAATAGCCGCCAAGAGAGAGAGCTTGCGGATGGGTTTCAATGACCGGTTGCGCGCGTCTACTCCGTTCTGTCAACGACCAAGCAGAAACAGACTTGTTTTTCTCCCCTCACGGTGAATATTGCATGCGTAAAATCAGTTTTGAACAGGTGTGATTACAGCAAGCACGGGGTTTCCACCTGCATGGCCAGAGTCGGCGAAGCACGCTCTCACTGTTAGATCGTGGCCTCAGCTCGAAACACCAGACAGACGTACGTTCGCCATGCACGACGCAATGGTAGCCCTGTTCCAGCCGGTGTACTCCGTACAGTACAGAGAGTGCGGGTCGGGTTCGGGTCTGGCCTGGCGGGAAACCAGGAAGTACCCTAATAGCCAAGGGGAGAGTGAAGGATAACACTGCCGCCTCCCCGGTAATCCATGGCACTCAGCAACCAAGCACCGCCGCGACGCTGCAGCCAGAGGAGGCACTCCATTCTTCAGGTCTCCCTTCTTCAGGTCTCCCCAGCCTGCATTGCATTACTCAGTGTCTGTACGGATACGGAGTGCCTAGGTAGGGGGTTGCGGCTGCTTCTCGGACCCCGACGTCACCTGACAGCCGGACACCGGATTACCTTATCACAACTTGCGGTCTTATGCGTGATGTCACCGTCCACGAAGATATACGTGGCTGGTGACTTGATGAACAGCCACAAGTGGAGGACGCACGGACTATACGTGGCTGGTCCATTTCGCGATGACCCATATGGGTCTATGTTCCACCCAAAGCTGATGTGGCTGACGTCCGACCTGCTGTGGGTGCAAAGGTCGCTGAAGCTGGCGAACGCCCAGCGATGCTCGCTGCTGCTGCGGCTTAGAGTAGGTACCAAGGCCTCGTCAAACAACAGCTTCATTCAACCTCCAACCCGGACCCCCCTCCTATCGCGACCTACCTCAACTCCCCGACCGGGTACCGACACGAGTTCCCACCACCGTCTTTCACGCGGTCCATCATTGCCCGTCGACCTCCCCATCCCCCCGATAAACCTAATTGGACCTGAAAACAAAGTCGCTCACCCCCCAAAACCGCCCATCATGTCGCACCAACCGTTGACCGACGACCAAGTAAGCTCTTCCCCTCCTCGTATTCCGCTCGCCCGTCTGTCGTCGACGACGACACATCTCGCCTACCAGACAGGGGCGATCCGCAGAGGAAATCCATTCAGGCTGACGTGGTGGCGATGACACGAAACAGGTCGGTCAGGAGCTCCGCAAGATGACGGCCTTCATCAAGCAGGAGGCGATGGAGAAGGCCCGCGAGATCGAGATCAAGGCCAACGAGGAGTTCGCAATCGAAAAGTCCAAGCTTGTCCGCCAGGAGACGGATGCCATCGACGGCCAGTACGAGAAGAAGTTCAAGCAGGCCGAGATGTCCCAACAGATCACCCGCTCCACCGTCTCCAACAAGACGCGCCTCAAGGTCCTCGGCGCCCGCCAGGAGCTCCTCGACAACATCTTCGAGGATGCCCGCAAGAAGCTGCCCTCCGCCACCAAGGATAAGGCCAAGTATCAGGCCACTCTCAAGAACCTGGTCCTAGAGGGCCTCTACGCCCTCGCCGAGCCCGAGGTCGTCGTCCGCGCGCGGAAAGCCGACTTCGAAGCCGTCAAGAAGGCCGTCGACGACGCCGTCAAGGACTACAAGAAGGAGGTTGGCAAGGACACGGCCGCCAAAGTCGACGAGTCCAACCCCTTGCCCGCGGAGAGGTACGTTTCCTCCCCTCTCTGAACCCTCCTTCCCTCCTCAATACGCTTGTCATAGGAGTCAAAAGAAACGAATAATCTAACGGCATAGCAAACAGTGCCGGAGGTGTATTCATCATTGGCGGAAAGGGAAAGATTGAAATCAACAACACATTCGAGGAACGCCTAAACCTGCTCCAGGAAACCGCTCTGCCGGCCGTTCGCGAGACCCTGTTTGGAAAGAACCCCAACCGCAGATTCACCGATTAAACCGTATATCCCCTGTCTCCCCGAAGACGCGCGCCCTGCAAGAACCTATATAGCCCCCCTCCTCCTTTCCCCCTCCCCCGCCCCCAGGGCTGGACAAATGCAACGCTACACGAAGGAAACTCCCTGCGCCATCCTGTTTTTGAAACCCCCTTCCTGTGGTGTATCTTAGATGTGCTGTATGAATGTGGCCAAACCCTTGGCGTATTAGGTAGTCATCGTTATACTACGAGTCTATCATCTCTAGCCGAGTGCCGTGATGCATGTGTCGTCCTCGCTTGGCAAAGGCTCGGCCTCGACAACAGTTGTCTCAGCCGGCTTGTTCTTCCTTGAGTGGACGAACTGGTGCATGAATTCTTGCTGTCGCCTCTTTTTCGCCGAGGATGGTTCTTGGACTCCAAAGATGCTCTCTGTAGGCGGGCGTCTGGTCCGGACCGAGTAGTTCAGACGCTCCCCAACCCATTGGATCACGCTCTTGGCCTCTGTCCGCGCTAAGTTTGCGGCTCCGGTATCGTTGATGCCACGCCAGATGGCCTTGAGACGCCTCGCAAGATCGTCAATCTCTGCATTGAACCTCGCCTCGTGCTCTAGGCCGCCTTTGCTATGCACAAAGGAGCCGTCGTCCACGGCAATGTCGAGAAGTTGCACCAGAGCCTTGAGGTCGGTGTAGTCGGTCCTGTTATTGACCTGAAAGTCACTATCCTTGACCCGAGCAATGACGAGGTGTAGAGAGATGGCATCGTCAGGGTGTTCGCTAGCCAGAGCTGCGTCCCGAAGGAAGAATGCAACCGCCAGACGTCTACGCAGCTCATGGAGCTTTGGCGAGGTGACCGGGAGACAAACGAGCGGCAACATCCGCAGGGAGGTCTTGTCAAATCCATGGTAGAGGGACGAGCAGATCTCGGCGCACTGCAGCACAACAATGTCAGCGACGGTCCGCAAACCGTGTCCCGGTGATTAACTCACAAAATCATCCCAAAAGACTTCTTCGACCGAGTTCACCAAGCCTTCCATGGCGTGTCGATGACGTGTGAGGATATCCGCATTCTCCAGGATCGCCCTGTCAGCCGCCATGCGCAAGAGGATCTTCACGGCGAGAACCACTGATTCGTGGCTGAGTTGTGCTGCCACCCAGTAGAGCCACACAAGGAACGACTGGAGAGGTTTCCAGTCACGATTGGCATAAACATCCCGAATCTCTCGCACCGGACTGAGTACCTCGTCACCAATATGGTCTGCGGCACCCAACTTGCGCAATACCTCCTCGATTCGCTGGGGTGTGACGAGACGCTTGACCTGCTTCCTGTTGGCTGCAGCGATCCTGAGGTATTCCTCCTGGATAACGCCGACTTCTTCGACGTAGACCATGTCCAAGAACCAGAGGTACAACTCGTCTGGAGGTGCAATGGTAATTGCCAGACTAGCAGGCATTCCGGACATGATGTGTTGGTCTCGGGTTTCCGCCTTTTCGAGGAACGACCAAGGTCCCTTTGAGTACTTCTTCGGAAAAGTAGCACGCTTTCCTGGGTTATTGTTATCTTTTTTGAAGAAATACCAATTGGTTCTGGACGCCCCGGCATCCGTCCGTTCCATTGCCTTCATAGCTTTATCCGCATCCTCCTCACTCTTGACGCCAGCGATTTCGATCAACTTCTGGCGCGCCTTGCTAGGGCTGGCCTCGAGATCTTCCACCACTTGGTGCCTGACCTCGGAAGCAGCTGGACGCTTGGGACTGTCAAACAGCACATCGTGTCGCCTTGAGTGCGCGTCCAGTGTCTTGAAATCGAACTTGTGCTTCGGCTGAATGGTCAAAGGTGATTTGTGCACCATCCTAGCCCGTCTCTTGGCTTTTGGCGTCTCATCTGGCCTCGGTTTGGTCGGTCCCAGCATATCAAGGTCAGGGAATGAATCGTCGGAGAATGAATCGTCATCGTCATCATCGTCAGAGCCTTTGATGACTGCATCCCTGGCAAGAGTGGGCCGCTTCCTCGCCGTTGACGGAGATGGTGGAACACTCGGGGAGCTGGGTAGGCTTGGAAGAGACGGCAGTCTGTTGAGAGTCCCGTTGGTCTTTGGCTCCCCGGAACTGTCGCGCTTCAGCGTGCCCGATGGCTGGCTCTTCCGCAACGAGGGCAGGCCGGGGAGCATGCCAGCCAACGGGGACCCAGGGGGGCTCTCGCTAGCCGTCTTTCTAGCCGGGGTTTGGTCAAAGAGCCGCCGTCTAGGTGTCGTGACTTCCTCAGGCTCGGGGGACTGTTTGATCGATAAAGGTAGCGAAGAGAACCGTATCTTTCGCAACGAGCCGGTGTTCTGCCCCACGGAATGCCGATCAGGAGTAGCGTCTTTTCCAGAAGTGCGCGATCGAGATCTTGTTCTCCTGCGGCCCGGCGTCTGGTAGATAAGGCGCCGTAATGATGGCGGGAGGACTGGGGTAGTTTGGAGATCGGACAGTGACGGGGCCGATGTGTTCAAGTTCGATGACGCAAGAGCAGGCCGTGGTAAGGTCGTCGGAGACACAACTCGACCTGAGCGGCGTTCGGTACCCGGGCTCGGCGTTTCTGCTTGCCCTTTCTTCGAACGGGTGGTCCTGGTCGTCGATTGCCTGGGCGGCTTCGCACTTCGAGTCTGATAGCGAGTAGAGGTTGGCAACTTCGGGGCGGCCGTAGGCGATAGTGATGGCGAGGCTTCCAAAACGGACTCTAGAGAAACCAGAGACGATGACACAGTAGGTTCGGGGTTCTTCGCCGTGCGAGCAGCTCCGAAGAACAATCTGATATCACGGCTGCCGTTTGCGCCCGTAGGCTGGGCAGCGTTGCCAGATCTGCGAGCCATGGCGAACGAAGGGCAAGTGCAGCTCCAGCCTCGTGTGGTGTATATTCTTGGGTTCGCCTGAGTTGCGGTCCTGACTATTTCGCAGGTTACTTACGAGCCAATGAAGTGCATAGGTCGTGGTGATGTTCAGTTACACACATCATGGAAAGGTACAGTTGAGATCACTAGTTGTGGAATGGACGTCAAGGTCCGACGCGTGCGTGGGGGATGCGGAGATTTAAGTGGAGATCACTTTAACCACTGTTCTTATCTTATCATTGCTTACATCAGCAATGCTGTTGCGGCGACTGAGAACCAAGTCTGGGGCTCTTGAGAACAACAACCCCACTGAAGTAAATATTAAAAGGTAGTTCCATTCAAACCCCGTGATTGCGAAGCATTCTGGAGGCGCCAATCACGAGTGATCAGGCAGTCCAGCGACGGTAGACAATCCGATTTCGGGCAAGGATAATAATGTTGCGACATTGCTGACTGAGCGGCAATCGCCGTGACACGCCCAGCGGGCATCCATAAACTCACGGGTGAAAGGCGCACGCACATTGCTTGATTCGGTCCACGTCGTACGACATGAAATAGTATGCGAGGCCTGACGATGACTCGATGCGGGCCAGTGACGGACGGACCAAAGCTCGGCTTCCGCTGCGGCGGCGGCGGCAGCAAATGAGTTTTTCTTCCCCTCTTTGAACATGGAGTTGCAGACACGGAAGCCTCGGGTGACGGCTAAGGAGAGTACCTCGCAGACGCTACGAGGCCGGATTGATCGCCATGGCAGGAAGGACGATGGCAGCGGGCTGTTGAAGCGCGCACGCATCCCAGCACACGCTCAAGGAAGGCGGTCGAGAGAAAACCCCGAAGATTTCCAGCGCAAGCCGTTGGAGACGGCAATTCTCGAGTTTTTCGGTTTCAGGAGCCGGGCAAGCGTCAGGAATAGGGGGCCATCGTGGTCATGGCGGTTGCGCCGCATGACTGTGTGGTTTGAGAGTATGGATTGACTGGGAGCTGTCCATGTTCTCGCCCCTTTGTATCTCTCTTTCCTTGTATTTCACAAGAGATGGGAAAGGTCATGGCCTGCAGGCGGTCCTTAGCCACCACTGTCCACTGCTCAATGCCCACTGCACACTGCACAGGGCGCTCGGAGCACTAGCACTCTTCAAGTCCCGCCGATATCTGTCATCGGGCCAAAATCTGCTAATTAAAAAGGGTTAGGGAACCGGCTGTCCGGAGCAGAGGTGCATCGCAGAACCCGTTCCAGTATCTTGGACCGTGAACCATCTCCCCATCGTATCTGGGATGCATTAGAGAGGGTAGGTGGGAGAATCACGGCTTGCTGCCACATCCCATCTTGTCTCCGGCTTCCCGTCTGTTATCTTACGTCCGCTTCCTTGCTGAATAGGGGGTTTGGTCGGGATTGGATCGGACGAGACCAGACCAAACCAACGCGGGCAGCTGGAGCATTGGCTGGAGCGTTGGCTGGAATCGATGGATGGCGATTTGGCGTTTAGGTTGTATAGAATCATCGCGACGAACATTATGCAACCGGCACGACTCGAAGACAAAAGAGAATTCCGGAGCAGCAGCAATCGACTCTCTTTAGCTTGCCCTTTGCCACTGGATGGTTCACATAGACAGCAATTGGAGACTGTATGTCTGGCTTGGTGCGGAGACCGCACTCCAGACCGGCGTCCGCTGGCGAGAACGGCGCGCGAGTCTCACTCGTCCCACCCACCTCGTCCTCGGCGTCAAGATGGCCTCCGCTTGCGCCGTAAAAGCCTGCACGTCCTGCCGTTCCTCGTTATACCTCCGAAAGGACATCTCGAAGCCCCGGACGCCCCACTGAGCACCCATACACTTTCTGTCTCCCCCTTCACCACAAGAGGCGTGTTGCATACGTAGTAGGCTTGCGGACCCTCGTGTGGGACCTTCCTCTCGGGCTCACTTGAACTACTGGCCACCAGACTGGCCAGACTGGCCCAGTGATGGTCAGAGAGGAGAAGAAGCTCAAAAGACTGATGGACAGGATGCCGGCCGCAGGTTTGGCCTGGCCGACTAGTTCATGAGGGAAATGCCATAGGGAACTCCCTGATACATTGGCAGGACCTACCCGAGATTGACGACGTCGGTGTTCACTGGCCGCTGCGAGGAGTCCATTCTAGCATTAATATCTTCCATCCGTCGCAAAGAGAAGAACACGGACAGATCCGTGAGCGGAGGCAATCCCAGAAGAGGTTGCCAAGAACATGCGGAAATAATGTTGACCCTGCTGACAGGCGCCTGAGGGGCGTTGAGTGTGCATCCGTAGTGGCCGTAGATTTGTTTCATGGTGCCATCCCTGGGTTGCTAGGACGGGTTTGATGGAGGGGCGAGATCCGGACGGTATCGTCTCTCCAGGGGAGGGGGTTTCTGTGTTCATAGTCCTTTCAGCCTCAGTATGTTGTTCAAGGCTGGGTTTGTGTGTGGGTGTCAGTGTGTTTGCGTGTGAGTTTGTGTGTAAGTTTCTGGTTTGCTATGCCATTGATTTTGATCCGCCGTAGCCTCGCGTCGATTTGATCGCCATCTCTTCTGCCACGCTTCACTCGGCGGGAGATGGCGAGATTGCTTGGTGAGGCAGTGCTCTTCTGGAACTGTAACTAGAGCCCTTGACATGATAGACGCAGAAAGCTTGGCTCAGGTGAGGAGCACTAGCCAGCAGGCTTGCTCGAGCGCGCATCTCAATCCCGCATGCCTAACAGGCCCTAGTACCACAGGCGCAAAGATCCACGATCCTTCCGGGCGGCCGTGGGCACGATGCAACCCTGAGACCCATCCCTCTCCCAATGCCATATCACTGGGGGCCTGGCTGGTAGAGCGTCGTCGCTTGCTATTTGAGGTGCGAAAGAGATGGAAGATGGAGCACGTCGGCAACTCAGAGCCAGTGAGTCGGGGCTGGTCAGGGGTGGCTCGTAATGAGCCATCTGATTTCGTGCTCCGCCGGTCATCAAGACAAGACTTGGGTAGCTCCTCTGGGGGTCTTTTGCGCGGTTTCCCCTGGCCGGTACATTCTTGGCCAATTTCGCAACCAAGCATGGGCCAATATGAGATGCCAGTGAGTCCAATTTATGTCGAGAAGCGACAGCCCACACCTGGAACGCCCCCCCTTTTTGGGTCCCTGTTAGGCCGGAGGGATATGGGGGATGGACAAAAAGAAATGGGCCAGGATGACGACGATGGCTTCCCGTAATAAACGCATACAAGTGCTCAGCCTCATAAGCAGCTGTGAGTAACAGGGCAACACTGCGACGCAGCAAATTGGTCCGTTTGATCCCGGACCGCTGGCTCGCCGCGGCCCAAGGTGGTGGTCGAGGTTGGGATTCACCTGCTTGCGACAATGAATGGCAACATGGAGCCCGTCCGAATGAACCAGTCGCCAGTGGGGGTGTTCTTGAGAGCAGCCCGTCCGCTCGCTGTTAGCGCGACTTCCTGAGGCGTATAGCGCTGCCAGCACACACGACCTCGGTGGTCGGGTCGGGCTCAGCCTTGATAGGTGTCACACAGTAAGCAGACTGGGCGGTGCGATGTATCCAAGCCGTTGTCTGCCTTCCCTCTTCTTAAGGATTCGCACCATCCCTTCCATCCCACTTCCACGGGCCGAGGGCGTAAGAGGCGGACGGAAAGGGAGAGGCTTTCGAGGGCGGGCGGGAAGTGAGAGTTATGCTGTGCAGTGCAGTCACGGATACCGGCGCAGGGAAGCGCTAAGCAGTGGGCGGTGCAGAATTCAAGGGTAGGTTTGGGGTCACTGAGTCTCCGGTGGTGCTACGGATACTGGCGAGGGACTGAGTGAGAAGCGAGTATTGGAGATGAAGTACGGATGGTCGTACATTTGAGGTTGGGTCGGATGCGGATCGAGTGGATGGGTGTCGGGCGATCATCGCGTCGCCCTACCTGCCACTTTCTTCCTTCTTCTCCGAACCCTACAGGTTCCCTAGGTGCCTGGAGAGTCAAGGTACTAGGTTCCTGTTCTTGAGGTAAAGCTTTCCAAAGACCCAAACGAGATGGTTAATGTCTTCCTGATGGGGAAGATAAAAGAGGGAGGGGGAGATATAGAGAGATAAAAGAAGGAGGCGGGAAGAAAGGAGGCGGATGCAGTGCCATTTGGAGGGGGGAATAGGAGAGGGCTTGAGATCGTGGTACGTACCGTCGTGCATATCTTGAATACCTAGGTAGGTAGGCAGTACGGATACCTACACAGTGTACATGCCAGTACCTTACCTCACGTTATTTCAAGGACCACTTGGGCTCGATGGCGGCTGGATTGACAATCAGAAAGTACACGCATAGGTAGCAAAACGCAGCATTGAGCCACGGCCCGCTCTGTGCTCGTTTGGCCTGTTCTCTTTGCTTGTGCTCAATTCTGATAGACAGCGACAACCATTGTCAAGTAGCCTGCCTACTTTGGTCGTCGTTAAGGTGTCTGACCCAAAGGCCAGCAGCGCTGTAAGATGGAGAGGACGTCGATTCTCACATCATGACTGGCGGTTGGAGTTTGGATGATGACCGGGGTACAAAATCACCAGCTTTTCGTCTCTCCCTCCCTCTCTTCCTCTTTTCTCATGCACACCTCAAAGTCACAGTTTTGTGTCTCCCGTATCAGTCAGCACGCATGGAAGCAGCGTCACTCATGCGGGAAATACCAAGCGAAACCACACAAGACGGCTGTAGGGTAGGTTTGGTTGCATGGGGACTGGGAATCCCTCAGCTGGAGCCGATTTTAGGGCCAGGGGAACAAAACCATTGGCATTGTCCATGTCAAGATTCCATGCTTGTTGCTCTCGAATCTCTTGCGCCGAGGTACCGAAAATGAGGGACGGGATGGGGTCACTGGGTGCTGAAGTCGTGCAATGTACCTACATCGTGCACTGCAGGTGGGTGCAACATTTGCACAATGAGCTTGATTATCAATCGCGCGCATCCACCCGTCAGATCAGGCTTATTCATCCAGCAAGCAGGGTTGCTGGTTGTTGTCGATTTTCGGGTTGCGTGACGGCATGGCTGATGGAGCGGACACTAGACGGAAACCGCTCTTTCACTCGTACATCAGAGAGATGGGTTTTGGTGTTTGCAACAGCCACACGCACCATACCAACCTCGAACGGGACATGTTAGCCCGGGCTACTGCAGATGTAGAGACGGACGTGGAGTCTTGTTGGTCCCCGGGCTATCCGGGCGGGCGGCGACTTGATGCTTCCCACCTGACCGTACCCTTCCGTACCCTCCGTTGTACCTGTGGCCCATCGATTTGCGGAGTCGGTGGTGTACATTGGTGACGCGAGTGACCACCCAGAAGCAGAGAGGAGACTTTGCATTGCCGTCTGGGCCGTCCTACATAGTAGTTTTTACGGAGGAGTGCGGAGATCCTAGGCGCCGCCCGCCTGCTGTTACGCTTATGGCGTTACTGTCTCGAGGCGCATCCTGTCTATGTTATCCATCACAACTAGAAGATCCGCATAGAGTACTCCGTCAGAAGAGAGAAAGAGAGAAACGTGTGACAGGCGGACTTGCTCGGCCGACGCGGCACCACGGGCATCACGGGCACCATGAGCACGCCCTTCGGTTGCATCGCAGCGCTCCTTTGCTCCAGTCTTTCCCTCTTTTCGTCCTTGTCCTCGGTCGTGACCGTTCCTGTCTCTCTCTTTTCTCCTCTTTTCGCCAGCCACCATCCCTCTCTGTCTGCCTGACTGCCTGTCTCGCCCCCCGACTTATCCTCCGAATCGCTGGGAATTGTACTGGCGGGGCGGGACTTGGACTCAGATCCGAGAGACCGACCCTGTGCCCACATCTTCGAACCTCGACGCTGAATCCCAGAGACTAGAAAGAAAAAGCACGGTACAAGGGCAACTAGAGACAGTACATGCTCTGCCGCGTTGAAGGTCCGTACCCGGCTAGGCTGTTTCTGCTACAGTCCCCCACTCCAACGGTGAGGCGAGGTACTTCCGTAGCCACACTCACTCGAGGTACTCTCGACACGTATCTCACACGCTTACTGTGCAGAGCACGCTACCTACATCCCCCCCCCCCCCTNTGAGATACGTGAGGTACTTTATCCAGCTTGGGTTGGATAACTTGTCTCTCGTCCCCCCTCTCTCTCCCTCCACTCCAGAGAATGAGAGTCTAGGTTGGACGACGAAAGCGCCTTTTCATCCGTTCTACATACTTTGCATACGCGCACACACACACACATACCAGGCGCGTTTCTGAAGGGCGACTCGGGGTACGGATACATTGCCTGCCTACCCCCGGGCAGTTCGCAAAGTACCTCAGTACTCCATCGTCCAGTCCCCCCCCCAGCACCCACATCCCAGCGACCGATACTCCCCCCTTCCAGCGGGTTTTTGGGTAACGCTGTCATCAAAGACCGCGACAGCGCCTCCCGGCCCCTTCAGCCAAAATAATTCTTACCCCCTTCCGACCGCTCCCTTCCAGTTCTGTTGCTCCCCTCGCACGAACCACACTTCCTCAACCAACACCACAACATACCCTCGGACGGTCATTGACGACGACGTTACGCCGAACATCCACGGTCGCTCGTTTCCCCTCTCACAAACCACTCGACGACAACCCACGCCTTTTCTTTTCCGCACTCGACCTCGCCGACGCTGGACCGCTCGTCAAGTAACACGTTCGTTTCCCATCCGGGACTACTGTTGCGGCCGGACGAGGCCATCCTGGAGGACCACTCGGGTTGATCGGGCTGCTCGCCCGCACACCAAGAGACCACGATGGCGTCCACGAACGAACAAGCGCCCGACGCCGCTCTCGCCCCTGCTAACGACCCTGCCAATGACCCCGAGATCCCCACGTTACGGACAAGATGGGCAACCCGCAAAATGACGATAAAGAGCAGCAACAAGAAGAGGCGCTCCCTCATGCATCGCGCCGCTCACAAGAAAAACAACAGTGAAAAGAGCCGCAGTTCGGGCGGCACCGATTCGCTACAGACAGAAAACAATGTCGCTCACCCCGACCCCGAAGAAAGCAATGGCGGCAGGAAAATGTTCTTCAATCTCCCTTTGCCTCCGGAGCTTCTGGACGAGGAGGGACATCCGAGCCAACACTTTCCGCGGAACAAGATTCGGACCGCCAAGTACACCCCTCTCAGTTTCGTGCCAAAGAATCTGTGGTTTCAATTCCAGAATATAGCCAACATATTCTTCCTCTTCCTCGTCATCCTGGTGGTAAGTCGGACTCGAGGCATCTCCCAAGCTTGCTGAAGCCAATTCCAACTCTGCAGTTTTTCCCCATCTTTGGTGGCACGAATCCGGGCCTTAACGCAGTGCCACTCATTTTCATTATCGCCGTCACTGCGCTCAAGGATGCCGTCGAAGATTACCGTCGTACTATTCTTGACATAGAGCTGAACAATGCCCCCGTCCATCGCCTGCGGGGTTGGAATAACGTCAACGTTGAGGAGGACAATGTTTCCCTCTGGAGACGCGTCAAGAAGGCCAATACTCGGGTTTTTGGGCTCGTTTGGCGCACCATCCAGAGTGTATGGTCCAAGAAGGCCAGGCGAGAGTTGGCGATGCGCAAGAGCCCTCTTTCCCGCGCAGACGCGCCGCGACCTTCGATCGAGACCCACGTGGGCCCCCGGGACTCTTTTACCTCCCCGCGGTCCGGTCGCGATTCGTTCGTTTCCGCGCGCGAGGATATCCAGATGACTCCTGTCCCGTCTCCGCTACCCCGTCTGACCCTGGAGGTGCCTCAGTCAGATGATGACAAGCGGGCGAGACAGTTGATGCAGCGAAAAGGCGACGTCTTGAACCGCAACCTCCCGAGCAAGGGCGAGGCCCGATTTCACAAAGACCACTGGAAAGACCTTAGGGTAGGCGACTTTGTGAGAATATACAACGACGACGAGCTTCCAGCCGATATCATTGTTTTGTCGACGTCCGACCCTGACGGGGCGTGCTACGTCGAGACGAAGAATTTGGACGGCGAGACGAACTTGAAGGTGCGGCAAGCCCTCAGATGCGGCCGAACGCTGAAGCACGCGAGGGACTGCGAAAGAGCCCAGTTCTGGATCGAGAGCGAACCTCCTCAGCCCAACCTTTACAAGTATAACGGCGCTATCAGGTGGCATCAGACATTCCCCGGCGAGGCGGAGCCCGAACTCATGACCGAGCCTATTACGATTGACAACATGCTCCTCCGAGGATGCAACCTCAGAAACACGGAATGGGCGCTTGGTGTAGTCGCTTTTACTGGACACGACACGAAGATCATGATCAACTCTGGCATCACACCTAGCAAGCGCGCCAGAATTGCTCGGGAGATGAACTACAACGTTATCTATAACTTTGGCTTACTCTTTATCCTGTGCCTTTTGTCGGCCATCATCAACGGTGTGGCGTGGGCGAAGACAGATGCTTCATTGCACTTCTTCGACTTTGGGTCTATAGGAGACACCGCGCCCATGTCCGGCTTCATTACTTTTTGGGCTGCCCTCATCGTATTCCAGAACCTGATCCCCATCGCTCTTTACATCACTCTCGAAATCGTCCGATTGCTTCAGGCAATCTTCATCTACAGCGATATCGAGATGTACTACGAGCCGCTAGACCAGCCTTGCATTCCCAAATCCTGGAATATCTCCGACGACCTGGGCCAGATCGAATACATCTTCTCGGACAAGACCGGCACATTGACTCAAAACGTAATGGAATTCAAGAAAGCGACCATTAATGGGCAGCCGTACGGCGAAGCATACACGGAGGCACAGGCTGGCATGCAAAAGCGACTGGGCGTCGATGTGGAGAAGGAGGCTGCCGAAGCCCGGGCCGAGATTGCAGACGCAAAACTCCGTGCGATTGACGGCCTCAGGAACTTGCACGACAATCCCTACCTTCATGACGAGGATCTTACCTTCATCGCTCCGGATTATGTTTCTGATTTGGCTGGCGACTCTGGTAAGGAGCAACAAATAGCAAACGAGCACTTTATGCTCTGCCTTGCATTGTGTCACACAGTCATCGCAGAGAAGGTGCCTGGCTCGCCGCCCAAGATGCTTTTCAAGGCGCAGTCCCCCGACGAGGCGGCACTCGTCGCGACAGCCCGCGATATGGGCTTCACCGTACTCGGCAGCTCTCATGAGGGTATCAACCTAAACGTCTTGGGCGAGGATCGGTTTTACCCCATACTCAATACCATCGAGTTCAACTCGAGCAGGAAGCGGATGAGTGCGATCGTACGGATGCCCGATGACCGTATTATTCTCATCTGCAAGGGCGCAGACAGCATCATCTATTCGCGTCTCAAGAGGGGTGAGCAGCAAGAGCTTCGCAAGGTCACTGCCGAGCACCTTGAGATGTTTGCTCGCGAAGGCCTGAGAACGCTCTGTATTGCCCAGCGTGAACTCACCGAGCATCAATACCAGGCTTGGCGCAAGGAATACGATGCCGCTGCCTCGGCTCTCGAACATAGAGAGGAGAAGATGGAGGAGGTTGCCGACCATCTCGAACGGGAGCTGACTTTGCTTGGAGGAACCGCCATTGAGGACAGACTACAAGATGGCGTGCCGGACACCATCGCCCTACTTGGTGATGCCGGTATCAAGCTCTGGGTCCTCACCGGCGACAAGGTTGAGACGGCCATCAACATAGGATTCTCTTGCAACCTCCTAAACAACGACATGGAACTCATCCACCTTAAGGTTGACGAAGACGAGACCGGCGAAACTCCCGATGAGCACTTCCTCGACACTTTGGAACAGGAACTCGACAGATACCTTCACGCATTCGGTATGAAGGGCGACGACGTTGATTTGGCCAAGGCGATGAAGAACCACGAGCCGCCCGGCCCAACGCACGGTCTTGTCATTGACGGCTTTTCTCTCAAGTGGGTTCTCCACGACGCCCTGAAACAAAAGTTTTTGCTTCTTTGTAAGCAGTGCAAGTCAGTTCTTTGCTGTCGTGTGAGCCCTGCTCAAAAAGCCGCCGTGGTCTCGATGGTGAAAAACGGTCTCGATGTCATGACCCTCTCCATCGGAGACGGTGCTAACGACGTCGCCATGATCCAAGAGGCTGACGTGGGTGTCGGTATTGCTGGCGAGGAAGGTCGACAAGCCGTCATGTCGTCAGACTACGCCATCGCCCAGTTCCGGTTCCTGTCGCGGTTGGTGCTCGTCCATGGTCGATGGTCATACCGACGTCTCGGAGAGACCGTTGCCAACTTTTTCTACAAGAACGTGGTTTGGGTGTTTGGTATCTTCTGGTACCAAATCTACTGCGATTTCGACATTACGTACATCTACGAGTATACCTACATTCTGCTGTTCAACCTGCTATTCACCTCTGTCCCAGTCGTTGTCATGGGCGTTTTGGACCAGGACGTTTCGGACAAGGTCTCGCTCGCAGTGCCTCAACTGTACCGCCGGGGTATTGAGCGAGCGGAATGGACGCAGACTAAGTTTTGGTAAGTCTGGTTACTGCGGTGGCCTTTGATGAAATGCTAACCTCTCTCCACAGGCTCTACATGCTTGACGGCGTCTACCAGTCTGTCATGGTTTTTTATATTCCGTATTTGGCGGTGGTTAGCACAAGCTTCGTGACTAAGAACGGCTTGAACATTGAAGATAGGACACGACTCGGCGCTTACATCGCCCACCCCGCAGTTTTCGTCATCAACGGGTACATTCTCATCAACACGTACCGTTGGGACTGGATCATGATCTTGATTGTGGTCTTAAGCGACCTAACGATCTTCATCGTTACCGGCATCTACACGGCTACCGAAGGATCTATGTTCTTTTACCAGGCCGCGCCGCAGGTCTACGCCCAGGCATCCTTCTGGGCCGTCTTCTTCATCGTACCCGTCATTTGCCTCTTCCCCCGGTTCGCAATCAAGGCGATTCAAAAAGTGTACTTCCCTTACGACGTCGACATCATCCGCGAGCAAGAGCGGCAGGGCAAATTCTCTCGTCTCACTCAGAGCGACGAGGCAACGGTCATTGGGGAGCAGGAGGCGAGCAAGACACCGTCAAACTCTTCAGACAGCTCGCGCAAGGGTAAGCATATGCACTGTGCAAGTGTGGATGAGGACAGAAGGCCAATCTATCCACCTTCAGTTGCGACACATACGACACACAACCCGCGCAGCCAAAATGGCAGCGACGGCACCAACTACACGGGCCATCGTCAATCGATGGACATGGTCCACACGCAGTCCATCGACATGACTCCTCCGATGCGATCCTCGTTCGAACGAACCCGTCCCTCCTACGACCGAGCCAGACCGTCCTACGACCGAATACGAGCCTCAATGGACCGCACGCGAGCCAGTTTCGAGGCCAGCAACGACTTCACGTCGGCCGCTCGCCTTTCCCGAATAGAGTCTAGCCAGTCGTGCAGCGACCGATTCCATCCTCGAAGACTACGAGGTCTATCATTGACCAAGAGCGCCAACAACTAGCAAGCGCTTTTTCACTCAACGCCCTCGGATCATCCTTGTATTATATCCCGCCTCGCCCTCGAGACATGGTCCCCGTTTTCTTTTTGCTGTTTTGTTGATATCCCCCGATGCATCACGATCTGCATGAGCGATCTACGACACTCTCACCCTCGCGTACCAGCGACACCCCCAATGCTTTGTCACCCACGCCCCCTGCCTGCTTTCGATTGTTGGAGTTTGCCTTTTTTTTTTCCTATTCTTTTATTATTATCGTGCAAAGGGATTTCTACTGCGACGGCGTTCAGGAAGCAAAGGAAAGGAAGACTTCGGACGGCATTTTCTGTGCAGCTTTTGTGTGCATCCTAGAATTGAGAGAGGGTCGGTCGTCAGGAACCATCAGCCCATGCTAAAGGGATTGGAATCTCTCCTTCTGGGCCCTCAGGGCGTTGTGGCTTGACAGGCCAGACAAAGTGATGGCACACGGCATTCGTGCTGATGAAGCCTTTTTTGTACATACGCTCGAACAAGAGGAGGAGAAAGAAGCGAAAACCAAAAACATAATGGGGGTGGGTAGCTTGGAGAAGAGCAGCAGATGAGACAGAAGCCAACCGTTTTTCAAACTACCTTATTTACAGTACATCCATCCTGCGTATCAGTAATTGAAAGCGACACTTGCTGTTTTGCATCATCCAAAACCTCATCAACGTTATCAACTAGGTGGTAGCATACGTAGAATGTTGTAAAGATAGCCTTACCATCAATGCTAGTTATTCTCTAGTGCTTTGAGTGTCCAGGCTGCCAGGGTAACTATTCTCCACTCATCACGCAGGTACTCCGTACCATCATCATGTATTGTAGCCCCCCTGCATCCCGCCTGTGGCGTCCCCCCTGTCAGATGCTAATCCGCGTCAGGCAGGGGCTAATCGCGGGACTCGACCGGGGCAAGCTCCCCCGAGCTCTGCTGATTTCTGACGAAGAACATCTGATGCGTCGCGACCTTATGGATCCGCTGGGAGAGGTTCTCGCCTCACAAGAGCAAAGCACACTTCCGGCCTCGACGGACGCGTTCGCAACAAACCATCGCACTGCAACCATATCTTGACGGCAGGAACTGGTCTAAGGTCGACTCCAAAATGGACACGCAGTTCTTGGACGAGGTTGCCGAGAGGCTCGGCTCGTACCTTGAAGCCATCCCGTACGCCACCGCGGACCGAATGGCGCCACGTCTGTCTACACTTGAATACTGAAGCTAATGCGATGTGTTGGTGACAGGCCTGGCCTTGCCCAGTACGTATTTTCTGCAGTCGCCATCGCTCTCAGTATCTGGCTCCTACAAATAGCGCAAGCATGGAACGAAGACAAAGCCGTCGCCTACACCGTTCCGCCGCCAAAGACCCCGGACAAGCACTCGTTCGTCGAGGAGACTAATGTCAAGGTGCGTACACCGGGCTACAATACCATACAAGGCTACTGGGTCCTCTTAACGGCTAACATGAACTCCTCGATGCAGATCTCCGGAACGACCGCAGTCCAGTGCTACGCCCCAGCCACGGGTCAATTCCTCGGTTTCATCAACCCTTCCACTCCGGCGTCCATTGATCGTGCCCTCGATGCAGCCCACGCCGCGCAGTCCAAATGGAAGGCGACGACCTTCCGGGAGCGTCGTCGTGTGCTGCGTACCATGCTCCAACACGTCTTGGACAACCAGGAAGCCATTTGCCGCGCCGCATGCCTTGATTCCGGCAAGACCATGGTCGACGCCCAGCTGGGCGAGATCCTCGTCACCGTCGAGAAGCTTACCTGGACGCTAAATCACGGCGAGAAGGCCCTACGACCGAGCTCGCGGCCCACAAACCTCCTGATGCTATACAAGCGCAACGAGGTGCGGTATGAGCCGCTCGGTGTAGTCGGGGCGTTGGTGAGCTGGAACTACCCGTTTCACAACCTTATAGGGCCCATCATCTCGAGCATTTTCGCCGGGAACGGTGTGCTCGTCAAGGTCTCTGAACAAACAGCCTGGAGCTCTCAATACTTTACCAGCATCGCGAGAGGTGCTCTTATCGCCCATGGTCATGATCCTGCCTTGATTCAGACGGTGGTATGCTGGCCCCAGACGGCTAACCACATCACGTCCCACCCTAAGATCTCTCACCTGACATTCATCGGGTCCCGTGTTGTGTGTCTCAAGGTCGCCGCGTCGGCCGCCAAATCGCTCACCCCTCTCATCGCCGAGCTTGGCGGCAAGGACCCTTCCATTGTACTCGACTCTGCCGCCAAGGACCTGAAGCGTATCGTTGAGATACTTATGCGTGGAACGTTCCAGGCTTCCGGGCAAAACTGCATTGGCATCGAGCGAATCATTGCCACACCAAAGCTTTACGACCAGCTAATCTCCATCCTCACACCAAAAGTTCAGGCTCTCCGCTTAGGTCCCACGGCAGATGTCGGCGCCATGATCTCCGATGCTGCCTTTGACCGGCTTGAAGCTCTTATCGACAAGGCAGTCAAACAAGGTGCTCGCCTTCTGGCTGGCGGCAACCGCCACACCCACCAGGAATATCCCAAAGGTCACTACTTCACCCCGACACTGCTCATCGATGTTACCCCCGACATGGAAATCGCCAAAGAAGAATGCTTCGGTCCCGTCATGACCATCATGCGCGCTCCAGGCCCGGACGCCAAGTCTGTTCTGTCCGTGGCCAACGCGCCCGAGTTCGGTCTCGGCGCTTCCATCTTCGGTGGCGACCACGACCCCGTCCTCCAAGCCGTCGTGGACGGCCTCAAAACTGGAATGGTGGCCGTCAACGACTTTGGCACAACTTACGCCGTGCAGCTGCCGTTCGGTGGCGTCGGCGGCTCCGGCTACGGGCGCTTCGCGGGCGAGGAGGGGCTCAGGGGTCTCTGCAACATCAAGAGCATCTGCGTTGACCGCTTCGGTTGGTTAGGCCTTCGTACTTTCATCCCGCCGCCCGTCAAGTATCCCGTTCCGGAGCAGGAACGCAGCTGGCGGTTTGCGAGAGGGGTTGTGGGAGTGGGTTATGCGCAAGGTCTTGCAGGGAAGGTCTGGGGAATTCTCGACATAATAAAGAATGCTTGATTAGGGAGCCGGCGAGCATGGCAGGGAACCAGGAGCCGAGTGATCAAAATGCATGCAATTCCTAATGAGGAGGATATATTGATAAAACGGATCATGACAGTTGATCATCTCGTGACTGCCTTCATGCAGCCGACCCCGTTTCTTGACCGTTGCTCTGCAGTATCTACGCATTCCGAAAGACTACTCTTGAGACCGTGGGAGGTGGTGGAGTCCGGCTCGGCAGGGTGGGGGATATGTTCAGTGACGGCAGCGCCTGTATGCATGGTGGAGTGGTCACGATGTGTCAGTGGAGGAGTGAGTAGGAAACCCGAGGCTGGTCCTGATGAACGAGACGTCTCCGTACTTCCAGGCCCTCTAACAGAGTGGCCCATAGATAACTCCAGAGGCAGTGAGCTACGACGTTCTGGCGAAACTACGATGTGCTTCAACACCAACTTGATTGTGGATTGAAATTCGCAATGATGTTGAGCACTCGGCGAGGAACGGGAAGGGGCATTGAAAGAGGGAAACATTTGATTCATTAGCTGCAGCCCTATTCCATTTTGGCAACTCCATCAAAGCATTCCGAATAGACCGCCCCAATTCTTCTCAGTTTTTCTCTGTATGATCGACATGCCGCGAAGTAACCCAAGCCTTGCTGGAACATGCAGAAGGTATATCTAATTACCAAGCAGAGCCGCCAGCAGAAGACTCCCAGACGGAACTTTGGGGCTCCTCCTTCTTGATCTCGTTGCCGGTATTGTCACTAGCACCACCCCAAGCAGAATTGCCACCAGCAGAAGCATCGCCGCCGCCGCCGCCCCAGGCAGCATCGTCACCGCCAGCAGTAGCAGCATCATCGCCACCATAGCCCTCGTTGGACCAGCCGCCATCGCCGCTAGAGATGCCAAGGTGGGCAACACCAGCCTCCTCAGGGTCAAAGTCGCTCTCGGTCTCGAATTTCAGGTTCTCCAATCCCTTTCCAGTAGGTTTGAACGGCTCGAGAAACTCAGGGACCTCCTGCTTGGTCTCCAAGAGGGTGCGAACGAGAACGCTGGCAATGGGCTCGTCTCGCTCGGTGTAGAACGAAGTGGCAATGCCGCGCTGACCCATGCGTCCGGTACGACCTGTTTTAATGATGTTAATATCGCACAACGAATTCGATAAGAGAGGGGAAGCATAGGAAGGGCCTTACCAATACGGTGAGTATACTCCTCGATACCACCATGGTCCATGCTGGGGAGGTCGTAGTTGATGACATGGTTCACGTTCTTCACGTCGATTCCTCGAGCGCTGATGCCCGTGGCGATGAGAATGGGGGTCTTGCCAGCCCGGAAAGCGCGCATGGAAGTCTCACGCTCCAGCTGGGTACGGTCACTGTGCATCGAAGTGCAGGGAAAGCCCATGTTGTACAAGAAGTCATCAAGGTCGTCAGCAGTGCGCTTGCTGTTGACGAAGATGATGGTGCGACAAGCAGGAAGCGAGTTGATCTGATCCTTGAGAGCTGTCTTCTTGTCGAAGGGGGCCACTGCGAGGATTCTCTGCATGATGTTGGCATGAGTGCTGCCAATGCGTCCAATGTTGATGCGGACGCTGGACGAAGAGAGATGCTCCTTGGCAAGATCGCGAAGGGGCTTGGGGAAGGTGGCCGAGAAGAGCATGTACTTGATACTGCCTTCCTGCTGCTCTGTCCGAGGGGTAAGGATCAATCCGAGATACGACTAGGGGATAAAAATAGAAAGACATACCGCCGCCGGTCATGATGACATCGAACTCCTCACGCCAATCGTCATGAAGCATCTCATCGGCCTCGTCGAAGACCATGTATCTCAGGCGGCGAAGCGAGAGAACATCGGGACGCTGAATGAAGTCACACAGGCGGCCAGGAGAGGCAATGAGTACATCACAACCCTTGCCAAGCTGCTGAATCTGGTCGCGGATCGGACCGCCACCATAGGCGACGCAGGGACGAAGCATGGTGCGATAGCAAAATTTGCGGGCCTCGTTGAAGATTTGGATCGCGAGCTCACGGGTGGGGCAGACGATGACCACCAGGGGCTCGGCACGAACAAACACCTGGCCAAGCGCAACCTCGGAGGGGTTGGGGCGAGGAGCAGCCAGCTTTTTTGCCTTGCCCATCAACTTGTTGAGGATGGGAATGAGATAGGCGGCGGTCTTGCCGGAACCTGGATTGCAATTCAGCTCCGACGATCAGATGCGACAAGGATGGTCGGCGCAATGACTAACCAGTCTGGGCCACGGCGACCACATCGAGACCCTTGTGGATGGCCGGTAAGGTGTACTTCTGGATGGGAGTGGGAGCGTCATATCCAGCGAGCTCGACGTTCTCCAGCATGACAGGGTGCAAGCCAGCGTCCTTGTAGGAGTGAACGGGCTCGACGCGAATGGGGCCGTCCTGGCTGACGTCGACAGAGGAGATGCTAACAAACATGAGCTATGCGCGGCCAAATAGAAGGGGGTGAGACACTTGCACCGAAAAGTCGATTCCAGAGTGGTCGTGGCGGGTGTCAGGATTGCCGAAAAGGGCCAGCTCGAGCTCTGGGAACTTGGGGCCAACATCGCCAAACTCGTCGTTCCACTCGTAGATGGCACCATTGCCCTCCCAGTCAATAGTTTCGACAGGGCCCTGCTTGGCAAGCTCATCGTAGTTGTAGGGAAGAGGCTTGGCCCACTCCTTTCCCTCGTTGTCCATGACGACAGCAGGTGCCTTCTTCTCCGAGCCCTCGGACGGGAGAGCAGCCTGCATATTGGCGGTGTCGAAGATGTCCATCTCGTTTGAGGGAAAGCCTGTTCGTTACAATGGTTAGATAATTTGGGGACCATGGATTGTGGGCCTGCGATCATTTACCAAGTCGTTTGCTGGATGGCGATTACAAGTATAACGTTTGAGAGAAAAGATGACGCGGGGCGAGAACCTTCTGTTTCCTGCGTCCTCTCTAGTTAGTCGGGTAAGTAGAAAGATGGAAAACAAGATTAGAATAGGAAAGAGTTGTGTTGTCAGATACTGAAGAATCTGGAAGGGGAAGCCACACACGGTGCACACTTGCCACTGATGTGGCAGGAATGGGAAAGTTTTTCTTGATGGAAATATATCTTCCACGTGATCCTCGATGCTAACCCCGCGGTGCCAGACGGGACCAATGCGAATCAGAGTAGACAAAGCTCAGGTGGAAGGAACGGGCGAGAAGGGGATCAGGGCCGAGTTGGATGGTGTACCTCCGGCGACGAGGGACCTTGGCTGACGCGACTTGGAAGGATATTTTTCTCAGGATTGAGGGTGGCGAAGCGATTTGCGAAGACGCGCCAACTGCCGTGACGAAACCACAACCAAAAGTGATGAGAACGAAGTTCAAGATGACTGGAGGGAGGGATGGGTGAGATGGTGGGGAAAAAAGAAGAAAGTCACTTACCACTCGAATCCGATGAAGAACGTAGAAATGATGCTCTAGCAAGATCCTTCTTGACGGACCATGTATGTTGGGCAAGGAAAGATAAGAAGAGAGTTAGAGTTGAGAAGGAGCAAAGGATAGAAATAGGAGATCAATCGACTTAAGGAGAGCGGGGGCAGTTCAGTCGTCCTTCCTGGATGGAAGAAGGGGGAAGAAAGGCACTATGTAATCTCTTTGAAGCAGGAGCCCCTACCATGATTGGGAAGCCCTGTGATGTCCCGGATTACTGTAGGCACCAGACGTAAGGAGCCTGGGCTGGCGCAATAATACCAGAGGCTCCTATCCTCCTCAAAGTCTGCGCACCTGCCCCGTCAACTACAACTTACAACTACGTAGACCCTTGATATAGGCTTTGATGAGGTTTCAAGAGCGCTTGTACTTGCTGTGAACAAACATGATGGAAACTGCAAGAACCTTTCTGTATGGTGTTACTTTGAGATGAGAGAAGTCAGATGGCTGCCTACCCTTGGTACAGGAGACAGCCAACAGGCATGCAAGGCAGATGATAATTATTGTCATGTCTACCTATGCTGAGGGTCCACGCTATCAACCACCAATATTGGAGCATGAGCAAACTTGAAGGATTGGGGTCTCACCGTAGTGAGACGGGTATCAAAATTGTGGCAATCTAACGAATGCTGTTCCGAGTCGATGGGCTGGAATTGCCCTGGGTGCCCCTCATGGTGCTAATACCCGAACTCCCCGCCAGCCCATTCTTTCATGTACCTTATGCATACGGAGCTTCCGTATACAGCGGAGATGCGCAACGGCTTCAAAGGCCGTCCCGTTGTGCATTGCCGGCCATCAAGCTGCCCAGACGGACGACGAGAGTAGATGATTACGCTGCTGGCTATTGTGACGTGTAGCTTCCACGCTGTTTGGGACCCTGAGCCACGTGGGTGTTGGAGGCAAAAGGCGCCTAGTTGACGATGGTGGTGGTTGCTTTTGACAGTGGCAGTGCCGCGCAAAGTCTTCGGCGCCAGATTTGGGGGTAACTGCAAGCGAGCGTAGTCCGAAGTTTCACCACAGGTCGAGCAGGTCTTGAGGCTCAACAGCAGACGTCGCCTCATACCCTCCCATACCCTCAGCCAGGGCCTGTTCCATCTGTATTGCCGATCGTCCGATGGTACCGCCCTCCTTCTTGGCCTGCTCCACACCACGGGCGAACGAGTCCAGGAACCTCCTGTGGAAGACACGCTGCCGGGATTCGCGGTCGTTGTACATCTCGGCCTCCTCATCTCGGCGGGCGCCGAAAAGATTGAGATACGCGAAGGGGTTCGGTGTCCGAGGCACGCGGTACATATTGTCACAGAGAGCGTTGGGATTATTCGGCGCAGCGACCTCAGGCTTGAGCCCAGCCTGGAGAAACTTGGCCAGGACGGCAATTTGCCTGGCATGAGACTGCGCGTCTTTCGTTCGCAGGCCCGTCTTCGGTGCGGTTGACCACCCCGTGTTCGTCTTGACGGTCCAGCCCATCAGGGCACAGAAACTGTTGAGCGTCTTCACCCAGCCGCCGGGGCAGCTGACGGTCTCATCCTCGGCGACGTCCAGGAGCCACTCGAGGACGGCTAGCGAGTCGTTGCTGATGTCGGCAGAAAGGTGGGTCATGCCGGCACGGATGTACATAATGCACTTCTCGGCGTGGTGCTTGACTTCTGCCTCGGGTAGGGCCCGAAAAAGCTTCAGAAGCTGGCCGCGTACCGGCCCCGAAGCGTCAGAGACAAGGGGCAGAAGCTTGCTCAACACTGTTGCGGTTCCGACAGGGTTATTGTCGGCCAACACTTGACTGGTAAGATGCGCCAGCGACTCTTTACGCTGCTTGTCTGCCCGTGATGTTGAGGCCAGAGAGAGATTGTGCTTAAACTGGGTTGCGTTGTCAGGGGCTTCAGTCGAGAGCTTCTGGTGGCCCATAGCAATCGACTTTGCTTTGAAGCTGGTGTCTGTGAAGTTGGCAGGCTTGACCTTGGCCTTGCCGACCTTGAACTTTGGCTTCTGAAGGGCAATGTCAGTACACCGAGACGTGAGTGAGAGGGGGATCTTTGATGTGCCTCATCCACATCTCACTGAGAGCTTCATACCGCAAAGTCCTTGGCCTTTTCCTTCTTCTTTCTCGTGCTGGAGCCCATGGTTGCTGCCGTTCAGAGACACTCAAATAAAATGATTCGTTTTGAATTTTGGGTGAGAGAGCGGAGAAAGTTTGTCGATTGAAAAGGATTTCTGGCTACGTCTCTTGCAATGGTAATGAGTTTTCTCATGCAATGGCCTGCATATTGAAGGTTCGGACCCCTGCCAGACTGGGAAGCCAGAGAATTCTAGCGGTCAGCAGCGGCAGAATCCCGTCAAGTCGGAGACCCCCCCTCCTCCCCCGCCACTATGTTGTCACATTTATTGCCCTGTGAATCCTAGCTCCAATTACAGTCCTTTGGGTACTTTGGCTGATCGACAAGCCTTACATACACTGCGAGCCGACCCAGCTTTGGGGAACACACACACACACACACAATCATACAATCACACATACACGCGCGTATTTGCCTCGGTGATAAAACGAAACATTCCCTTAACTCGATCCAATCCTCGACCGCTCGAAGACAAAACCCACAACTTCTACTTCGCGTCCTTCATTCCCACAGACCGCGGGCAGCAACCATGGCCGACACCGTCCCCGTGAGAGCAACCTCGAGCCCCTCTACAACGATGGCGTCATAGCTAAACAAAAACATGTCCCCTCTTTCGCAGAACAACGGACACGACGCGCTGGACGAGACCCTGACGCGACTCTCCAAGAAACCCGGCGTCAAGGCGACCGTCATCCTTGACCGAGTCACGGGCGCGATCCTGCGAACGAGCGGCCAACTTTCCTCTTTTAACGCTGCGACGCTGGCGACAGGGCAAGGCTCCTTTTCTGGCGAGGGCGCCGCCGGGCAGCAGCAGCAGAACGGCGAGGAGCAGCCGCAAGGTTTGGAGGAGTTCGCAGCCAAGGTCTGGAACTGGGTTAATGCGTCGGGTACCCTTGTGCTAGATCTGGACACCGAAGTAAGATGACACGCTCACTTCTGCAACGACGTGTTGGCGGGGTGAAACGAAGTGCTGACCAGGGAAAACAGGATGAGCTGAAGCTTCTGAGGCTACGGACGAAGAAACAGGAACTCGTCATTGTTCCGGACCCGAAGTACCTTCTCATCGTGGTACATGACACACCGCCAGCTTGAGAGAACCCGAAGCCCATCTATACATGATCGGTTCTGTCAGCTTTTCACGAACCCAATCTGAACGAACCCAATCTGACCGAGTAATGCGCTCCAAAACGAACACGCATTACGGCTGGCGGGGTGGCATATATATTGGCTTCTTCGAAGTCATCAACCGCCCAAGATGCCCCAGGTAAACTGGAGCTTGTCCAGGCCACAGCCTCTCTCGCTCCTGCGCGCGCGCGCAAACACACACATCAATACGTGCGTATGTACAGATTCAAGGGGAGGGGCTGGTTTGACATGGACACCTGAGGTGACGCGAGCGAATGATACCCCGAAATTACCATGCACTAGTTCTATCAAACACTCAGGTCCAGAATGATACCGGATCGGCTGTTCTGCGGCCGCGCCGGGCAACTTGAGTCTAATATGAAATACAATTCAAAACTTAAAATTAAGACAAGAAAGCTAAAAGGTCCAAGTCATCTCGTTTCGCGGGATATACAGACTGTTCGAGTCGTGAGCTCAGAGAGCTTCTTGGGCCCCCGTCCTGGCCTTGGCGGGACGCCTGAACCTACGTCGCTTGTAGAATATTCGATGGTATCTGAACTAGAAACCAGACCAGGCGGTTGGAATCACTCAGCAACCTCGCGGCTCACTGGCCCGCAAACATCTATGATCTTGGTCGCCAGCGCGCGTGGCGCGACACGCCGAGGGACGGTAAGTGGGCCGGGCCCAAGCCGGGATGGGTGCCGTGTGGTTTGACGGGGGGGCGAAGTGTTGCAACACACACCCCTGCTCAACTGCACTCCTCCCAAGTTCTCAACCCCGGGTGAGTTAAATCAAATGCCATTTACGGATACTTTGTGCCAAGACCAAGAAGAAGAAGAAGAAGAACAAACATGCTACACCCGCGTTCGGTCGGTTCGCACGGCGATCTTGACCAGCCGGCAGTCAAGGCTTAAACGCAGAGATGTGCTCGGTCATACGAAGTGGATGCCAGCAGAGAAGCGTGATGCCCATCAGTTTTTCCGCTTAGGCGGCTGGATGCTTTGGGTCTCTCCTTGACTGGTTTCAGCAGGTTGAACGCCTCCCGTCTAATTTAAAAATCGGCATCCCGAGGAGGGAGAAGAAAAGAAGAAGAAGAACAAGAACATGGAAAAAAGCATGGCGTTCTGGGTTCGTTGGCCTCCTGTGAAATTGTCGTAACGGGAGATTGGGGCTCCTTTAGAGTTTTTCTTTTTGAACCTTTTGCATTTCAGACGAGGCTGCATCGACAATACCTGCAGTTTAGGGCTACGTGGTGTAACCTTCCGTTTTGAAGTCCCTTGTATGGCCACCTGAGCATTACAGAAGCTGAACTTGTTCGCTTGAACCATCATTAGGTTAGCCAGGCTTGTTGTTGTTGAATGCGCGAGCTGGCGATCACAACCTGGATGCGTTCCTGAGACTTTCTAGAACTCCAAAACGAGCCCATTCCTTCCGACTTCTCCATGCGATTACATGATCCCAGTTGCAGGCCGACAGCAGTTGATGCCAGCTCGAGACGTGTGTGGAGCCCAGCTGAACACATCCCCTTTTCAATTCCCATCTCCCCCTCTCCCCCTGCGGGCCCTGCCCCAACGACATGAGACGAAGACGTTCGAGAAGGATGGGCGAAGCAGCTCACGGATTCCGCCGTTCGTCGAACCCCATAATATATCGTCTCATGTCAAGGGACTCAGGGTAGATCGGGCCCTCGGCTGCCCAGAGCTCGTGCCTGGAGCGGAGAGCTCAAGGCTAGCACCAAGCAACAGCCGGGGGGGGGGGTCGTCTGTGTTCGAAGCAGAGGCAGCTGGCGTTTGCGGCGTGCGACAAAAGACCCCATTGTCACCGTTTCAAAACGTCTTAAACTAATAACGTCCACCATCCCCTCCCAAGCCGTGACGAGGTAGGTAGGGGCGTCGAGGGGGCCAGTTGAACAATCTTCAGATTTCTAAAACTTGTCATCGGCTGAGAGCAACGAGGCTTTGCCCCAGCATCCCGGTCAGAAGCCGGGTCATGCGCGGCCACCACTCACAACCCTCCGTCCGGGTCGGAGTCCCAACGTTCGAGAACAACAACAGGTCCCAAGCGAGGGGGGTGGATAGATGATCATGTTGATCTCTGAAGCCGGCGCCCAAGGGTGGTGGGTGGGGGTGGGTAGACGGCTGGATTGTGCGAAGAATGCAAGCCACACACGGCGCCCCCTTCGGCCCTACCCTCTGGTGGCACAACAGCAGCATGCCGTGGGCGCGTTGCCAGGTATGCGACGGGCCGGCGAAGATACTGAAGATGATGGTGTGGCGCCCAGGTCTGCGGAAGTACCAGATTACACATGTTGATGTTATGCTAAACACCCCCTAGGCCGGTCCTTCGCAATTCAACATACAGTACAGTCCCAACCCAAAAGTCTGAGATCGCCCCCCTCTGAAATAGTGTACAGGCATACCTGATCGAAAACTAATGGGTCCGTACTGTATATGCTTGGTGGGTTTTCTTCCACTCCCCGGCAGATGGGGGATGCGACCTCCCATGAGATTCTTGCTTTTCCCCCATTCTGTGCATGGTTTGCACAGCCGTACTAAGAGGGTCCCTGGCATCCAAAAATCCCACGATTCCGGTGAGTCTAGTAGGTTTGTTTGGATATATTCCCCGGCCCAGAGGGGAAACAAGCACGGCCGAATCGAGAAGACACCGATACCAGAGTCCACCGCAGCTGCAACACACACTACTACGTAGTACGGTCTCCATTCAGTTCCATTACCGCATCGGACCCGGGACTGCCCTTGGATGTGGAGGAACAGGAGGAGGATGTGTGGGCAGCGGATCCCCCGAACCCTACCTAATCAGAGATCTGCCCAAACGCGACAACATGTGAGAGATGTGTCCCCGACTCGTAGGATTGGCAAAGGTCGTGTTGAATTTCACATGAGCGCGCGTGTGAGCTGGCTGCTGAGCCCTTGGGCTTTTCATTTTCCCCTCCTTCTGATTCCGGCCTGTTGCAGATTCCTCTCGCCCCGTATCTCGTCCAGCTCTGCTCCATTCACCTCCGTTGGCTCCTCTTCGCTTCTTTTCTTCTTTCCCCAGAAGCCCCAGCCAGGGTCCATCGATGAGTTGCAACAAAAGATGCAGGGGATCCCAATGTGGTGGTTTGTTGCGGCCGTGATCATGGATCCCTTGCCTGCGAGGCTCCGCCGCCAGACTCTGTTGGAGTCGAATAGTCCACGCATCTCTGTCCGTCGTGTTGGCGATGGATCCAAGGGGTTACAGCAGGCAGTACGGAGTACTATGGTGTTATGGGTAAGTTTAGTAGTACCTATATCATGTAGTTCTTGGCTTATGACCACAGCTGGCGTGGATGTATAACGCGATTGGCTAGGCACTTGCCTGTGCTTAGATCAGCTTGATTGCAAGCCAGAAGATACCTAACAGGGCTATAAAACTTTTGTTGTCTGCAACCATGGTATGACTTCTGGGCAGGATTGTGAAGAAAAGTGTGACTCTTTGCTGATGAGTCGGACAACTCGTCAGTCGGGTTCCAAAAGACCAAGCGTTGTTGATGATGGATCATCAGCTATCCTTCCACACTTTGGGTGTACGCTGTTCGCTGCTAGCTTTCACGCAGTGAAAAGCAACCAAAAAAAAAAAAAAAAAGGCGGACGCGACGTGGGAACATGGGGAGGAGGGTTAGGGAATCTGGAGTCACACGCGTAAGCTTGTAGGGTATACACAGCCCTGCGCGGTGAACTTGATGAAATAACAACACGCAAAGGTTACACGACGAGGGACAAGCGAAGAGGGAGGGGAAGGAGAAGAGGTGTGCCCATGTCATTCATAGCAGGACATGCCAAATCAACACCCACACCCACACCCCTCCCCCAAGTCCACCCACATGGGCGCGCAGATGACGAACGAACAGAAGCTCCTTCATGATTTTCGTTTTGCATCCCCCCCCCGGTGCTTTTTTCTCCTCTGCCGTCTCCCCGACGCATCCAATTTCCCTATCATCGTACCTTACGCCCAACAATCGACGTGGACCGACCAGGAGGTCTGAGACTGCCGTGCTGCCCACCTCCCTTTCCCTCCTCTCTTCCTGGCAAATCAACTCATATTTACAGTCTACACAGGCCATGCCTTCGGCTCCCGCTTCCACGCTTCCTGGCCCCCGCCCGCAGCTCCATCTCCATCTCCAGCTCCAGCTCCTTGGATCTGTTGCTATATTCAGATACGTGAAGTAGTGTAACAAACCTAAAGGAATCGGCAATTCCATGGCAGAGGCTAGACGCATTCCCTCATTCCACCCCCAGTGCTTGCTCGTTGCATGCGACCTGCGGTTGGGACGAGGGGCACACCAGCAAAGTGGGCATGGTCATGGTCATGGCCCTCGTCTGTCCTATCCCGTCATGTCTAGCACCATCAGCCACCCAGTCAGAGAGGGGGGGGTTCCTTCGATGTGTTGGGCTCGGCCTCGGGGTCTTTTTGGGCTTGCCCTCCCTCGATGAAGTCCAGCGCAGACCGGGAGGAAGCAAGAAGAGTGGACGATAACAATAACGAACTGCCCCGTGCCTTGGCAGCCGTCGCCCATGTGTCTCTTTTGATGTTGATTCGCATCCATTTCTTGTTTTAACATCCCATCGCCTGGCTCTCATTTGCTGTCGACTATTTACCTCTCTCTCTCTTCCTCTCTCTTCTCTCTCACACACAGCACCAGACACACACACACACACACACTCTCTCTCTCTCTCTCTCTTCTCTTATCTACAAGTCATTTCCAACCCCCCCTTCCTTGACACTCGCTCCTCCCGCGCTTTCCTTTGCTTCTTTGGAGACTCCCAACCTATCACTGTCCACTCTTGTTCGTCCATTTAAATTTGCAGTATCGACTTGACCCGAAAAATCGCCCCCGTGTTCCCGTTGCCACCTTGGAAAGGTTACTTCGCAGAAACTTGGAGTCCCATCATCCACCGTCGCCGGCGATAAGACGTCACACCCTCTACTTTGACGAAGAACGCCACCGTTGATCAGCCACCCTGCCTCTCTGCTGGGAATTCGGAGGAGGAAAGAAAAAGAAGAAGAAGAAGAAGAAGAAGAAGGAGAAGAAACAATAGTTGGAAGATTGCCGCAAGGGACTAAAGATTTGCAGCCAGCGACAGTGAAAAAAGAGAAGAGGAGGCATAAAAAAAGGCACAGGTCTGGGAGACCAAGACAAAGGCTCGAGCAGGGAAAAACAAGAACGATCCAGACGAATGACACGAGTACGGTGACAGCCCTTCGTCCCATCTCAGCAGCAACACCAACACCACGGGAGACGAAATCGGCACCCAAGATGCCGTCGTTATCGCTACTGAGACGAGGCACCAAGCACGACCAGCAACGACCGATATCACCGCAGAAACAGCAGCAGCAGCAGCACCTTGAGCTTTCGCAGCTGTCGCCGCGACACGAAGATGGGAGAGAAGCCGGGCCTCAAGAGCAGCAGCCGGGCTCGTCCGGGGCCGGGGGGGCCGGCGAGCGGGAGCGGGAGCGCAAATTCTCCAAACGGGACCTCTTTGGGGGATTGCTGAGTCGCAGCAAGGGCCGGGGCAGCAGCAGCAGCAGCGCGTCGACGCCAGCATCGTCGACAAAGTCTGGGCGGGGGACAGATGCCGAGTCGCCAACGAAGTTTCCTGTAAGTCCAAAGTTTCTCCCCAGCGTCCATTGTCTATCTTTCCAAACGTCCCATTTCCTCCCTCTTGTTCCTATGTTTCGATGTTTTCTGGTCCTTGTCATTCCATTTCCCACCCTCTTTGTGTGGTCTTGATGGGTTTTTCCTTCCTCCGTCCCTCCGTTCCCTCCCTCTTTCTCAGGCAAGGTCCCTGAAGTAGGCGCATCGGTCCAACGTCTGGGTTCTGGTCTCGCTCCAGCCCCACTCGACGCTCCGATGCTCCGATGTCCCAATGGCCACAACTGAAGATGAGGGAGTTCTCGCAAGATGCACTCCAACATGCAGACGACATACCATAACTAGGACCAAATTACCACCTCAGTATGCACATTCGGTACCACCCACACCCTAGGTTCGCCGTCAATTAACCTTCCCCCCCTCCCTCACCCCCCTTCGTCCCTTTTCCTCAGACCAGGTCCGGTCCGGCCGGTGTGTCGCAGTGGATTTGTCTTAGCTAAGGCTGGATCTTCCGTGCATCGCAAGACAGTGGACACAGACATCCCATCCCGACTTCGACACCGGGCAGCAACTCGCCAGGCGCATGGGTGCCTACCTATCTACCTAGGTACCTTACGTACCTCCCTCTCTCCTCTGGGACGATCTCTAGGTCCCTGCCCGGGCTGATGGTCTCTGGTGACGGGCCCCGTCCGTCCCTTTCCCAAGCCATGTCCCCTCTTTCTCTTGGCTCTAGCACTCGCCTCTGGACTTCCTGCAGCACCACCTCATACCCTCCTCTCTCTCCACAATGTCACTCCCCCGCCATCATCCTATCCGGCCCCTCAATGGGGGCTGCATCAGGCCACTTTGATCTGCCCCATGCCTCCCTCTCTCTGGCTACCGTGCCACTTCCCCCCCAGCGCGTAATATGCTTGCAATCTGCTTAGCAGTGACGTCCTTTCGAGATGCTCAGACTCTGGCGATCTACACCCGTTGCTCCCTTGCATATATACTTTTCTAATGCCGCGTGACTACCACCACCGCCTCCTCTCGGAGCTCCAATTCCCACCCTCAATCACACTCCCCCCCTTCCTTCGTCTTCGTCTTTGTTTTTGTCTTCCTTCTGCAAAGCGCAGTATTTTCTCTTCATCTTTCTACTCTACCTTCTAAAAGCCATTCCGCATTGTCCTGAGTGCTTCGAGCTTCCTCAAGCCATTAGGACAACGAACGTCTCTCGTTTACACAAAGGAGAGAAGCAGATAGTCCTGCCCCCGCCCGACCAAACCACCTTTTGCCAATTCTTTACCTGGCGTTTCTGCCCAATTGGTTCAAATTGTCATCGTCCGACCGTTTCAAAAAGCCGTTGTGTCTCACCAGCAAACCCCAGGTTTCCCCTCCGCAGAGCAGTGCCGAATCCCGTTCCTCTCGATCGCCGCCCCCTCTTAACCCCAACAAGCCACTGCCTTCCCCGCCTCCCGGCGACAGCGAGCAGCAAGCCAATGGCCCGACACCCAAGCCAGTCTTGAAGCTGACCAAGATAATGGCCACCCTCAGCGACGACGATATCGAGAAGCTCTTCTCCGGCGCCCCCCAGTACTTTGCTCGCTCCGAGGGCCATTACACCGGTGCCCCGCACCCCTCCGTCGCCTTTCCCTGGGATGAGTCTCTGGAGATCCGCGACTTGAACGATCATGTCCAGATCGAAGACGCAGCCTGGAGCTGCATCACCGCCTGGCCTCACATCACAAGGGACATGAACTCAAATCCCGCCGCCATCAGATGCGCCAAGGAGAGAAAGCGAGCCCACTTCAACCCGCGATGTCGAGAACGGCCTAACATGCTGAGTATGCAAGGGCTGGAGAAGGGCACCATGGGCTACCAGGCTGCTCTCGAGATGCCCCTTGGCGATGCGCTTCAAGAAGAGCAGTTCGGCTTCGACAGCCTCGGATCCAAGGGCAACGCCATAGTCGAGCAGCGCCAAAGGATGCTGGCCTCCAAAGACGGTCTACGCCGCCTCGAGGAGACGGCCATCTTGGATCAGCTCATCAAGAACGCTGACAGGTACAAGGAGAACAAGGTCCACAGGAACATCCACAACACCTTGTATAACGAGCTGTTCCTGGGCATCCTACATCCCCCAACCCGTGTCGTTGACCACCACGACCCATATAGTCTCTCTGTCCAGATCCAGGCCCTTGTCAAGGTTCTTGCCGCGCCCAATGTCTGGGTCGACTTCTCCCACGTCGAATGGAGGATTCGCCTGGGCCAGATTCTGTGGGGCTCTTTCGAGGGCGACGAGCTCGAAACTGAGGTTGACATCGAGGATGCCGAGACCAACGAAGAGCGCAAGGAGGAAAGGTACTGGCTGCTGCTCCAAATCCTCCTCGCATGCGAGCTTCTCATCAGACTCGACGCCATCACCGAGGGTGAAGAGCTTGGAATCGAGAGTATTAGACCAGCCGAGATCAAACGATTTGAGAAAGACGCGAATGCGACGGTTAAGTGGTCGTTGCACCTTGCGCGCGCCTGGCTCGAAAATATTGAAATTATCGAGAGAAAAGTCGATCCAACGAACACCCACAAGCGCAATTCAAGTGGATGGCTCGCATCCTTGACAGGGAAGATGAGCCTGCATCCCAACAGCATCCACGCCCAGCCGCACGATGGTGTTTCCGTGTACACCATCCAGGGACGGTATTGCGAACGTCAGGTCAATGGTCTTACAAACTTCGCGAGGAAACTGCGTTGGCCTGATATCGAATCGGACTCGTACGCCGAGCAGATCTCGGACACGGTCAACAAGGTGTCCGAAGCGACGCCGATTCACACGCCCGCGGAGACGCCAATGAGCATTGACACGAAGAGGTCGTCTTACTTCGGCGGCGGCAGGACCGAAGCGAAGGTCACTCGTCATCCGTCCGGAAAGCACATGATTTCAGCAGCCCTGCACCCTTCGGGTTGGTTGTCAAAGTCTTACGTGTCAGGCTTGATGCTACCCGGCGAAGGGCTGTATCACTTGATCATGTCCACCCTCCTGGAGAACGACAAGGAAGCGATGGCTAAACTGGGCCCAATGGCCAATCTCTGCGGTGGTTTTGTATACCGCGGAAAGAGTTTCTGGAGCACAGCGTGCATTATTGGCCGTGTTCTGGCCGCTGGTCAGGGTTCCGCGCAGTGCATGGGATGGATTTCGAGCGACATCACCCCCCAAGGCCATGGGGACGGCTGGCTCAACATCGACGTTGCCGAAGTATCAGGTTTGTCTGACCCATCACAAGGTCTCACTGCACTATGCTGACAGCCCGCCAGAGGACATGAAGAAGACTGGCAAGCAGGCTAGGCTCTGGGGTAAGACGCACGTCGAGCGCGAGTCGTGTGTCTTGGGCGACGCGGACCCCAGCTCGGTGTTGCCCGCTGACTTTATCATCCCTTACGAAAACAACTATTCCGAACCGCCTCCTAGCCTGAGCATCTCATTGCTGTCGCTCAATCTTTTAACCCCTGTAGATTCGGCCCGATCTACTCCGACGGAGGAGACAGTGATGACCCCTTTCTCTGACGCGACCAGAGCTCCTGAGCTCTACACATACCCGTCGTCCATCTCGTTTTCTGTTGGCCCCCTTGGAGGCGAGGCAAAGAAGTACAGCTTCGCGTTGACCAACGATATCCACTTCGTCACGGCTCATCCGTGCCATCCTTCGTCTCGTGTTAGGGTCTTGAGGTCGCCTTCCAGCCCTACCATTCAGCAAATTGATGTAGACGGTAGCGGCTTCGGCGGTCAGAGCTCCAAGCCAGCCACCGTCACGGGTAAGGCAAAATTGCACCATCTATTGCAGCCGCGTAGACTGACCACCAATCCCAGGACACCCCCTGCACAAGTTATTCACGTATACCGTCGTTCACCTTTCGGAGCTGCTCGAGAAGCCTGACGCCTCGCTGAGCGATCTCCTCCTCAACACGTCCTCTGTCCGACGGCCCTCTCTCACCCCCGTCATGAACACCACACCCCGCGTTCTGGTGATTGACTGCATAACCGGCTTCAAACGTCAGCCGCCGACGCAGGAGACACCCACGTCTCCCGTTCTCGAGCGTACAGCCAACGGTACCAATCTCGCCACGGCGAACATGCACCTCGAGTCTCGGCGTCGTCAGTTTGGCAGTGACATGGAGATTCTAGTCCGGGCCTTTTGTGCGGAGAAGGGCTGGAATGCCATTATCTCGAGGCGCAGGCGGGGATGCCTCGCCTGCGCCATCAGGGAGGCTGGCGCTCTGGCTTGGAAAGTCATCATTCGCGTTGATTAAAGTCGCAACACTCAACTTGACTTTCATTCTTGTCCCCCCCCCCCCCCCNTTCGGGAGGATGGGGGGTTTCTCATTTTACTAACAGAAGTCTGGGTGCCAAGGATCGGGGAAGAAACTCACGGAATATACACGTCCACGTGCACAGAGAGGCATACATACATAGCGTTGATTTCTGCGGAATGACTAGGAGACGAAAGATGGACACGGGTGTCTGCATTGTTACGTTTTGAGCTGTAGTGCGAGATACCCCCCTCCCTGATATTATACGCTGTAATGATCAATATTCCCCATCCGTGCAACATTGAATACAAACTCCCACGTGTTAATCGACTGCAGGAGCCATTGTTCTGTAAAATGCTCTAGCGGATGTGCCTCGAGTGGTACCGCATACCTAGATCTGAATCAAACTTAAAAAGTGACAGGGTCCAGTTCGCGAAACCGGCTAGAAAATATGATCATGCATCTCGGTCGGTGCAGCATTGAAGACAACTTGGTACCAATTCCGGACCGAGCCTACACGGAAAAGAAAGATCTCTGGGCTTTTTTCAGCCTTTGACTGGTATCGTACCAACAGATACAACCTTCTCTGTGCAAATCGTCGGCTCGTGGCAAGTCAGTCCGGTTAGCATGCCGCAGGCCAAAAACCAAGTTGCCTCCTAACGACAATCTCACTCAAAGATCACTATTGTCGAACCAGCTGTCGACGCTCCATTCCCTCCAGCCGCGCTTCTCGCCGGGAAGCCTAATGGACTCGTACTCCTCGCGAGTGACATTCTGCCACTCCTCGACGGGGATCCAGCCGATGTAGGCGCGGTCGCCGAAGCCGCCAATCCAATAAATTGAGGTTACGACAAAGCGGACCCATTCAGACTCATGAACAGGGCTGCCAGGGAGCCAGTACTTAGAGTCCGGGTGCTTGTCAACGAAGCAGTGGGCGAGCTTGAGGGAGGTGACGGGATCGACGGGAATCTTCTCAAGGTAGCCGAGCAGCGAGAAGCGCGGCAAGTTGGCAGCGGAATAGGGGACGGTGTCAGGAGGGGCAGCAGCCGCGCCGGCGTCCGAGCTACCGAAGATCCTGTTCTTGAGGGGGGACAGGAGGGAGATGCGCTTCGCGGGCGGGAAGGGCGGGACCCAGTGCATGGAGAGGGAGATGTTGGAGCCAGCGCGGACGTTCTTGAAAGACGTGGCGATGGTGATGGCCAGGATCGTCGGGTTGCCCTCCTCTTCGCAGTCGGCGACGTAGTCCATCAGGCCGATGGGCATGCCAGAGAGGTCGCCACCCGAGGCGGAGTGCGCGCCGGCCGGAAAGACGGTCGCGAGCTCGGCCAGTTTGGTCGTTGCAAGGATGCGGCGGCCCATGACGGCGGACTCGTATGAGGTCGGGATGCGACTGGCATCGGCCGAGGAGGAGGAGGGGTTCGACAAGAGGTGTCGAGGCATGCCAGGCTCGAGAATGGCGGTAGCCGCGGTGGCACCGAAGCCAAAGAGAAGAGCGGAGGCCTTCATTATGGTTTCGGACGGGACGGGACGACTAGAAACTGCAGGGGAGACACCAGAGGGCGCAGAAGAAGGGGATAGCCGGGATAGTTGAGAGCGGGTGCGTGCGAGCTTTTGTAGCAAGCGCTGATGGGTCGAGATGTGCGGTCGGATATGGGTGGGATCGATCGTCCGAGCTTTTCGTGGTGCGAAAGCGGTCTCGGAAGGCTAGGAAGAGGGCCAAGCTATGCGGATGAGCTGTTGAGTGGGAGCACGGCGGGGACGTCTGCTTTAGGGAGACTTTGTCGGTCGTGGGTGGGATGGTTGAAGAAGATGGGCAAGGTCTCTCGCTGGATCCGCCAGGGAATACGGGAGAGAGGACAAGCTCCGCCGGGTCAGAGTCACGACGAGTCGGATTTCGTAGCAGCAAGGACGGTTGGTTTGCAACGGTGGACTGGCAGTGTCGGGCTTGGTCGGTCAGGAGGTTACCTCAAGTCGGGTTTAGCAGCACACTCCGCAGAGGAGAAGGGGCATGTGATGCCTGGGATGAGACGCTTGGAAAGTAGCCCCGGGGTTAGATCTGATAAGCCAAAGGCCGTTTAGCGCTGAGACATGCTTTACCCACTGAGATGGGCCAGGCTTTCACACGCTGCGCCGTATGCGAGGGAGGTTTTTGTTTCCGGTGCCATGGCTGAAGAGAGCGCGCCTGCAGAAATTGAGCTGCATGATCATTTCCGCCGGCTATGGGCGAAGTGGTTCGATGACCATGGCATAAGATGAAAAGTCCAGAAAGGAAAAGCGGTTCAGAACGGGATGAACGACCTTCTTAGTGGCCGGCCTTGTAAGAATGCCATGCCCATCGCCTATCGGTTTATCGGGTGAGGAGGGAGAGGGTACAGTGTTTGACACAGTGTAAAAGATGGTCTCAGCAGCCAGAGGCCACTTTTGGAAACTGTGAGCTAGAATTTTCTGGTGGGGGGCAGACAGGTACAGTACCTGATTAGATGGCGAAAGGTACCTAAAAACGCTGGGGCTTGCTTAGCGGGAAGTACCGTCTGCGAAAGAAAGGTCTTTCCCCCTTGACAACTCCTGGTTGGTGCGCGCGCCACCTATCTGTCAGCCCCTAGGCAAATGCCGCAATTCATCAACACAAAGACAGATTTAAGCATAGCGCATTGGCAGGTGCAGGCCTTCTAACTAACAATATCACAACAACCAAGGAAGGTTTGGATCACAAAAAACAACTACATCTAAGGCATCTCTTCCTGCCCTGTCTCCAGTATTTGATTCACTGACTGTGGTACCTAGCTGGCACTCGACGTAAAGGGTCTGGTGTCTCACTCACTGCTCCACTGAAAATTCACTCTGGGACCCTGAGGGACTTACTTTGATCGCGGGACCAACGCTTATCGTGAGCCGACCTGCACCAAGTCTGCCATGGGAGAAAAGACCGAGATGGCATCATGGAACGGTCTCCCCGTTGAGCTCAAAGGTCTAATCCTTGAGCATCTTGCCTCTGGTGCTGTCACAGAGAGGCGCTCAAAAATATGGAAGGCCAAGGGCAAACGTCATGACATGGGCAGCTACGCTGTGGTGTGTCGACAGTGGCAGGGGTTCATCGAGAAGGTCAACTTCAGCCATCTCGAGGTCAGCACCAGCAAGGACCTCGCCAGCTTCGACGAGATTTTCCAGGACCCCAGTCGCCGCTCCTACCTGCGCCGCGTTTCACTCCGCGTCGAGCTGCCGCGCTACGCCAACAAGCTCGCCAAGATACCCGAGACCGACGTCGAACAGAACGACAACGAGGTCGCCTTCACTCAGGGCATCTGGAACTTCTTCGACATTCTGAGCAAATGGGCGCCTTCGGGTACGGGCATCGAGCTGGAGCTGAGCGCTGCCTCGCCCAGTGACAAGAACAAGTACTTTGGTGAAATGGGCCTGGACCAGGATGGTAATTCACGCTTTTTCGATCACGATCTCGACTTTTGCTTCATTACCGCCGGATGCGACCAGGTCGGACGGCACGGCTTGCCCGAGGTCTCGGTCGTTAGTAGTTGCCAAGTCTTGCGTCGCAACCATCGGAACTTCTCCTCTCGGGCGCTTCTCACCATTTTTTCGAGTTTGCCCCAGCTTCACGAAGTCCGCTTTGAGCCTTGGCATCAAGTTGACATGGAGGCCCAGTTGGAAGTCGACTCAGGTATGTCTTCCCCGCCCCTATCTGATCAGATGGGGGCGACTCAGCCGCTAGCTGAAGCTGACCTCTTCAGACCACGCCCGGACTCTCCCCTTCTGGCCGTCTCACATCAAGCGGATCAGCCTCTTTGAACACTTTGACGCATTTGCCGATGGTGGCGAGGGCGAGTGGGAGGACGCCGACTCTGGCGACGAAAGTGAAGCGGAAGAAAACGCCGATGCTGTTGTCGCTCCTGGTCCTACGATGGACGACGACGAAGATGAAGGCGTCCCGAGAACCTCATGTCCCAGCTTGGGCCACAACCTGGGTTATCTCAGTCTCCAGGCCGAGGAAATGGCCGTCTCCAACGTGTCCGATGTAAGCGACTTCTTCGAGGGCTTTCTTTCGCGCAGAAGCGCGCTACCCGTGTGGAAGCATCTCCGCCGGCTTGCGGTGACATCGAATATGATGATCGACGGTGTCGACGCTGAGCTCATCAACAACGTCCTTCGCATGGTGGCCAATGCCGCGAAACACATGCCGGCTTTGCAGATCATGGAGATATACAAGACTGACCAGTTTGGAGGCGCCGTCTTCCGGTACAGCGTTGAGACGCTCTCGACGAAGGCCAGCTGGGAGAGCACTTGGGATTTCCGTGTGGACAAGGACGTGAAAGCTGCATGGGCAGAGGTTTCTAAGAGGAACACCCCACACAGCCTGGAGTTCCTGCCCGAGATACGCTTGGGCGACTATCGAGGACCGTATGTCTTCTTCGATCAGAACCTTGTGACGAAAGACCTTGTCCTCCATCCGAGTTCGCTGGAGGACATGCTGTCCAAAAAGTTAGACAAGTGCAAAGCATGTCATGGGTTCTGCGCGCATCCTAAGAACGCGGAACAGGTTTGGGGCTCGCTTGGAGTTGATGGATAAAGTATGCGAGCATGGCTGATGCATTCAGACGAGATCATGTCTAGATACCCTGTACTATGTAAAGTACACACATTGAACGCCGAGTTCACGTACAAACGGGGCGGTTGGGCAAAAGGAACATGAATTGTACACCAGTTCAGGAATATAGCAATCCATGAAGAGATTGTCTTGTGGGCTGTCTTCCAACGAGTAGAACATCATCCAAGTGGTTTCAATTTTCTCAACCGATGATTCATCTCCCGTCATTATCTGTCCAAGTTTATGGTGTTGATTTTGATTGGCTGACTTGTTTGTACTAACCCCTAAATCCGATCGACACCTTTCCGGTTGATTTCTTCCGGGCGGCAAAAATAAAAAACGAGAGAGAGAGAAGGCCCGACCATAAATGGAAGGAAACCCCCTCGCTCGCCCTGCTCGTTCCCCACAGTCAACACGTGACGTGCACACAGAATCGAGTGAGCCAAAATTGCTGGTCCCGCAATCCTCTCTCGCACGCAACCCCGACGCCCATCCGCCCGCGCTGAAGTCGACAAACCCGCCCTCGATTTCCATCGACAACCAACTCACTGAAACACCACAGCAGCAACTTGTCAAACCGCCACAATGGGAAAGGTTCACGGATCATTGGCGCGTGCCGGAAAGGTCAAGTCTCAGACGTAAGTCTAGCCCATTCAGCCAGTCTACTGCCCAAGCCCCTTCTGCTCTTCTTGGAGGGGAAGGTGGCAACCGCCCGGAAAATATCGGTCATCGCGGACGACGAGGTACAGAGACATCGGTTGGAGGGAACAGGAGGGGACCACAACGCTCGATGTCGACGAATCGACGACGGCAATGACGACGACATAAGGACGCGATGACCGATCAGGCGATGCTGGGAACTGCCATCTTGATGGAAACGAATGGAACCGATCGCTGACCTTCACGATAGCCCCAAGGTTGAGCCCCAGGAGAAGAAGAAGACCCCCAAGGGCCGCGCGAAGAAGCGTCTCACATACACCCGCCGCTTCGTCAACGTTACCCTTACCGGTGGCAAGCGCAAGGTACGCTTTCTTCGATCAAGACTGCCGTCTTAGGATTCTGCCATGTTGTAGCTTGGTGACTAACGTCACCCTCCAGATGAACCCCAACCCTACCGCCTAAGCGCTATTTCTCTCCTTCCCTACGCATTCGATACGACTCTAGGAACGTCTGGGCCACCGGCATGAGGGTGGAATCGACGGGACAATCAAGTTCAAGGGTGGTTGGCGAAATTTGGTGAAATTTGGGAAATTGCCGTCGTGGTCGGGGATTCTACCACTCCTCCCACCCCTCCCTCTCTGCCTGCTGATGGTCTGAGATCGGGTGCGGCTAGGCTGTAGATATTCTCTTCCTCCGACCCGACGAAGCAAGAAGAGAGACAAACGAATGCGTACAGCAGAAACACGTAAAACTATTTGGTTTTCTGGCATTCAAAATCGGAAATGGGGAACTCGCTTTTTTTACTCTGCCTCTGTCTCCAACGAGTCCGCCGGTGGTTCGCCACCGCTCGGGGAGAAATACACGCTATTTCTTCGGTCATCTTGCATGTTTTGCCCTGCCCAAGTGATGCAACATTCAAAGACGGCGGGGGGAGCCGGGGGGGTAGTCCTTGACCCCGGCCGGGTCATCGCTTTATCAATACCCCGAAGGTGACGCCCAGACGTCCAACCAGAGACAGTGAGGACGTCACTAGACGGGCATGGCATGACCTGCTTATCCCATAACCGGCATCAGACTCTTGCCAGCATGTATGACTATGTTGGGCCTCGTAGCCTTGGGGGCAGTTTGGGAACCACTGGCTCGCACGCATCACACTGCCGACTTCACGATAGCTATCGCCAAGCTTCAGAACGGGGTTTGGCAGAAATACAAATAACAGACATACGTGTCATTAAAACGCCACGGCTTACGGTCCTTGGCCGCGATTTACCAAAGAAACCGGACGGATCACGTCTGGCCAATATGTCCGCGATTCCGCCTAGTTCCACCCATTCACTCTCCAGCTCTCGTACCACAAACCCAAACGAGGGGGGTTGGAAATTGGCTGGGGAACTCGTCGAGACACGAGACCCGACCCAGAGACCAAATCGTCATTGACACGTGCTGGATACAGTGTAACCGCGTTGCCCCCAGGGCAAAGACGTGTGTCAGAGGTGCTGGTGAAGATGGAATAGGTCCATGCTACTACTGTTTCTTTCCCCCGTGCATTCCTTCGTGTTATGTGTCATGGCCTCGGAGCAAGCACACTCACTGTCTTGTAGCCGTGAACAATGGCCCTTAATTCATGGAAAAGCAGCGTCATCATGTCGGATACAGAGATTATGTTCTCCCCTTTCCTGATAAGCGTTGAGTCGGAAACATCGTTGACGGTCAAATTACGACACCCCCCGCGCAACGTCGTTCATAGGCTCAGTTGGTGTGGTACATATTGCATAGTGCCAACACGTTCTCGATACAATACGACTCCAAGTCTACGACACAGCTCGCTTCTTCAGAAAACCCCTCGCTAGGCATCACGCTTTCGATAGGCATACCCAACGTTCTTCAAACCATCTCACAGAGCGCTTCCAAGGAGCCGGGCGAGGGAAACCCTCCATGGCATCCACCGGGTCCACGGCCGAGAAAACCTCTCCCCCTGTGCAATCTGTCAAGTCGCATCAGGACCTGATCCCACGCCATATTCGGTGGTGTCATCGTGTAGCCGCATCGTGCTATGCTCTTTCAGCCCATCACTGCTTATCTTAAACTGGAACAACACCACACAGACAAACTCGAGACAGTGACCAGGAACCAAGGGCCGTCCCGGCCACTGTCTTCGGCCCTCAGCGCCACCAGCTGGCCGACGCGCTTCCGGGCGACGTTAGGATCGGCGGTCCAAGCATGTATCGTATTTCCCTGAATTTGGTTGGCCTACGTGTAATGGACTTTTCCCTTCTTCTCTGCACGATATGTTGGGTTACAATCATCAAGCCAGCAGCCAGAGCACCGGTTGCTAATCATCGATCAGCGAGGCCAAGCCCAGGCACCAGCATCTTTACTTCCAGGGGTGCGCAAGCTCCGGATCGCCATCCTGATGTAAGCCTGGGACTCTTTACTGTATACAGCACAGGCATCCTAGGTCATCGCCGCGGTGAGCCAGCGCGGACCCCTAGCCCGGATCACATGTCCCACCGTCTCTGCAACCCCTCTTGATTGCTCTAAGAAGAGTTCCTCATTCATTGGAAGTATCAATTCCAGGAAACACAACATAGGCATCACCGGCGTGGCATGCGAAGGCCGGGAAGAGAACGTCCGTCCAGGGCATCCATCAACTTGGCGCTCGATATGTCCCGATTTGACGACCCGGTCTCCGCCCTGGGCACTTCCATGCGTCCATTCGGGACCCAGAGTCGGCAACAGACTCAAAATACATAGAAGGTCAGCGCACAAGGTCGGCGCATGTTGGCCTTCGATCAGTGTTAAGTCCTCCATCAGCACGCCAGTGCCGGCCCCACTGCAACAAAAAACCGGCGCCAATCCCGGCGATACCCCGGTCAACTCTTACCTGGCAGCCACTAGCCTTTCTCTACTTTCTTTCCCCTGCCGGTTAGCCAGTCAGTCTCATTTAACCTAAGTGCAGGTATTTAGCCGTAGGCAAAAGGGTCTATAGCTGTAGCACTAACACTTTCAAAACATGTTCCTTACAGCTAACCCTATCCCCTACCCCTAACCCTAGCCTTATCCTAACCTCTAACCATATATATCTTTTTCTAGGTTTTTTCTTTTCTTCTTTATAAGTCATTTTGCTTTTTAGAGAGTATTTATAACTTATAATAAGTAAGTCTAGATAGGGGAGCTGTTAGTGTACTTTTGTAGGGCCTAAAAGCTTTAACTTTTTTTGTATAGATGTGCTTGCCTAAAGTGGTTAAATACACTCTGACAAGTGCGGTGCGCGGGAGCTCGTGCAGGGAGACAACCCGGGTCGGCCCCTCACACCTAACGTCTCGCCCTCCCGGAATCTCGGGACCTCCGAAGGTCCACCACGCCTTTGCTATCTACCCAACTGCCGCTGTCCATACAGGGTGGAGTCCAGAAGGGTGACGCGGCGTCAACCCCACACCTTCACCCCGGCGGTGGTTATGGACTGATTACACTGTCTTACTTGCTCTGCTCTAAGCCATGTCAGTCGAGATCAGTCCCAGCACAGTTCCAAACCGTCAGATAGTCGAGTTGTAAGGGAGACTTGAGTGAAGTGCGAAGAGGTATCTTTATATCATCCGGGCGGGTACATAATTCTAGTTGTAAAACATCCAAAAAAAATACGGCTCCCAGTAGTCTCTCCCTAGATCTCCGCTCTTAAACCATCTCCAAATAACAAGTTCCAACCGTCCCAAAAGTACAAAGACGCCTCGGCAAAGTAACCATACGCTTTAATGTTGACCCAGCTTAATCCCCCATCATGCTCCAGAAATGTCGCAACTCTTTCAAACAACGTCGTGGATCTCCTCAGCATCCAATAGCCCTCATTACTCGGCGCATTATGTCGTATTTCGCTGCTGGCAAAGACTGGTTGGTCTTGTGGTCAGATGGACACAGAGAAACCCACGCAGATCGCCAGCCCCGGTTGTAGGATATCGAGTAAACACAGCAGGTCGCCCTCCATAATCTTCCCATACATAGACGGCCCAAAAGCAGAAGACCGCCGCGCAAAGACCAACTTCGGGGTCATGGTGGTATCAAGCAGAAATTCGTTAAATCAACCCGTGAAACGATCCGTTCGCCTTGGCCAACTCAATTCAAGTCGTAAACGAGGCGCATCCCGGCATCGATATATGGTCGAAAGGAAAACGGGAAGAGACCAGAAAAAAACAAAAACAAACGGTTGGTAAGATAGCTCCGCCAACAGCAAGCATACCGCGTCAAGTCTTGCGAACTTGTCGATGATAGACGAGAATGTGGTTCACAGATGCCTCAGAGACTCATTGTGAGCCACTCCCATTCCTGTGGGCCCGAGGTTGGGCCACCAGGGTTCATCATCTGGCCATTCTGGCCGCTAGGCATCCCCATCATGCCCGTGCCCATCATGGGACGCTGAGTCATACCAAAACCATTCGCCAAACCCAGTGAGCCAGCTGTCGGCATGCTAGCAAGACCGGTGGCGGATCCCAGCGACTTCGCAGCCTCATTGGGAGAGCCCATAGACGTCTCGGGGCTATCGACGTCCATGTTCGCAACGCCTTCGCTGCCAGCACTCTTGCTGTGACGACGCTGGCGCTTCGAGGAGCTAGAAGACGAGGATGTGCCGACGTTACGAGCGAGAGCAGCAGCCCCAGGGCCGGGTGTGTTCTTGGGCGGGGCTGCAGCAATTGGCACAACCCCTTTCCCACCAGCAGCGGCGCCGGTGGACGAGCCGGTTCCGTAGCTTGTCGGCGTGCTGCCAGCGGTGTTGCCTGCCGACGCGGCACCGCTAGCAGGGCTCTCTCCCTCGTTGGCGCTGCTGGCCCGAGTGGCAGCAGGCGGCGTTGTGACGTGGGTGGCCGGGGTGGAGATGGCAAGTGTAGAGTTCTTGCGGGAGCCTGGCCCAGACGCATGTGCCGTGGCGCTTTTCTTCGATCTCGTGCTCGTGCCGCCGACGGGTAAGCTCGCGCCCGAGCCGCGGTTCCTCTTCTTGATGACATCCGTCTTTAAACTCAACGGCCGAACAACGCCGTGAAGTTTCAAAAACAGACCGCAAGCGTTGCAAAGGGGTTGACCCTCTGGGTTTCGTCGCCAAAGCGGCGTTGTCTGAGTAAAACAGTTTGTGCACGTAGTAGGTGCGTTTCCTTCCCCTTGGCTGCCCGCAGCCGCCAAGAGGTTGGTCGTGGAGCCCTGCTTCGAGCCAGGTGGGGATGAGGGCCGACTGGGGGCGACAGAGGAGTATCCAGGCACGGTGCCGTTGTTCTCGGGTGGAGAGTTGGGCGTGGACTGTGCCATGCGATCAAATGGGTTTTCATTCCTTCCCAGATGTCCCGCAGGCGTCGAAGCCGTGCGTGGAACCTTGCCGCCTCTCCTGTCGGAGCCTTGCCTGAAGGACTGCGATCGTGGTAGGCTGCCGCCTTCCCAATCGTTGGTTTCGACGTAATCTGTCGTGGTACCACCAATGGTGACCTGCTTTCGGGGCGTACCACCAGGGTATCGTGCAGCCTGCGTACTGTACTGGCCTGGCAGGGTCGGATCCCAGCCCAACGAGTTGCTGTCATCCATGGGACCGGGCGAAAAGTCCTGAGAAATGACCAGGTTGCGGTCCGCAAAGGCACCGCCATCCTCCTCGTCCGAGTCCGCGCCGAAGGTGAACATGCCTTCATTGGGCATAGGCATGCCCGGGGAGCGAACAGGGTGATCGGGCTGGAAGACTTGGGTCGGGTCAATGTGTCCAAAGGGGCTGGGCGCAGCACTGAAGGCAGACACAGGTTCGGCGGTGGGTGCGGATGCCGGGAACATGGGGTTCCCATTCTGTGTGTTGTACATAAACTGCCCGTTCATTTGATTTCCGATGCTCTGAGGGCCTTGCCGGAAAGACTGCTGTCTTTGACTGTGCACATCCATAGATCCAAAGTAGAACCCGTCGTGATCGGGCATAGGGTGCGGCGTCGACACAGTGGAATGATAAGCCGATCCCGGCGGGGAATAGAAATCCGACGGGTTCAAAGAGGAAGACTGAACCGAAGATGCATTGTAGGCGGTCGAGAAAGGGCCGTGGGATATCATGGGAGAGGAGGAAGGGGAGAAGGAGAAGTTCTGCTGGAAGGGACCAGCAGACGTGATGATAGGGTCGTTCTCGATGTTGTAGGTATCGAGAGGGAAGGGAACGCCCGTCTGATGTGAGTTTTGCAACATGTTGGATCCGTTGGCGGTATCGAGTGAGTATTCGTGCAGCTCAGAGTCGGCATCCAAGTCATTGGCAGTTGTCGTTGTGCTGTTCACGGCGGGCACATGAGGAGAGAAGTCGGCCGGACGCTTACGGGTCTTAAGTGCGAATGGGAGTCAGCACAGTGAAAGCAGAAAGGGCACTAACACGATATCGGTGAAGCGCCCGGGGGCTTGCGCAATACAGGAGAAAACCCAAAAGTAAAGCAGAGGTAAAGTCAAGGTTGGGCGTGCCCAAAAATCAGAAGAAAATAAGAGGGAAAAACACAACGACACAATGATTGGCATGTGCCTCGTTTGGCTGAATTGCAGCAGGATGGGATACAAGGAAAAGGTCGGCTCACCCGTCGTTCGTCAATACTCGTTTTGCGGTGGTGCCGAGTAACGTAGTTGAATTCGTCATGGGTCCTCTGGTGATGGGGAGGGAAAGGGACCGATTGCGGGACAAATTGCTGCTGGAGGGTCGAATCTTTGCGCGATTTGATGGGAATGGCCGACGAGAAGGAAGAGTGCACTTGGTGTTGGCTCCTCTCCTCCAGCTTGTGCGGCAGCGGCGAAGGGTTCGTGACGGGCGTCGCAAAATTGTCGGAAAAGATGAAATCGTCGAGGTTCATGGGGTCTGAGTGGTTCACATTTAGTTCCGACGACTTGCGCAACTGAGCAATGCCGCTGGGTGGGTTGGCGCTGAACGTCGCGGCGGGCGTGGCGGCTGGTGGTGATGCAGGTGCTGGCGCAGATCGAGCGAGCCTACATCATCCCACAGAGGTTAGCCAGGTCTTTCCTTGCCCTTCCCGGCATGGCACAGAAGAGAAAGGCGCCGACAGATGTGCAAAAGGGGACAAAAGTACAGAAGAAAATGATTGTCGCGAGATAATGAACATGGACGGGTGGAATTTCTGACCTAGCTTTCTCCTCCTCTTGCTGTTTCCTGCGCAGGTTGAAAGCCATCATTCTCCATGTCAGGTTCTCCATGCGCTGCTGGTTTGGCAGCATGTGTTTCGTCTTGTTGAAGAACTTCCACACCTGAGTCGCCAAAGGGTCTTCCCTCTGAAAGTCCTCAAGGCTTTTGTATGAGTTCATGGTCGCCTTCTGGAAGGGGGGGAAATCCGAGTTTTTCAGCAATTCGTCGTGCGCATCGGGGTACAGAGCCGCCGAGAGGTCGAGTCGCAGATCCCGGAGACCAGCGGGAAGGTCGCCGGGGCTGGCCTTGGAACGCGCCTGAGAATGAGATGTACCGCCGTAGGGGTCGTCAGGCCTTCGCGGGAAGCGAAAGTCGTGCTCTGTTGTCGTGGGATTCATCGATGTGAAGGGACTCCGAGTCGCAATGGGCGACACTGTGCTGGCAGCCATGTGACAGCCGGCAGATGCTCTGGAAAAGAGAAATAGCGTTCTGCGTGGTGTATGTGTGTGTGTGTGTGTGTAAGAGAGGGAGAGTAAGAGAGAAGAAAAGAAGGAAAAAAAGCTTCCTTGGGGAAAGTGAAGGTTTCGGATTCGGCGAGTCGAGGGTCACCAGAAGGGAATTTCCCCACGTTCGCCTGGCCTGCAATTGTCTTGCACTCGACCTCCTCTTCTCTCGTCTCTGACTGGGTGGCTGCTTGCTCGCCGACTCGGTCACCAAAATGTAAAGTACCTGGTACGGACGGATGCGCCACGAAAGAGGCAGGGCGCTCGTGTAGGTAAAGTAAGCCCCGTATTCCCTGTGCACACCGGGTATTGATTTTGGCCCGTGTTTTTGGGTATGTGTTAGATGTACTGTACTGAGTGGAAAGAGGTTTACTGGGTGGTGCAGGTTGAAAGTTGAGATGAAGGACGAAGGTTTCGATGGCTGGGCTACCGACTCGATACCGCTTGGGTTTTGGTCAAATAGGGGAGGTAGGTACAGATGGCGTCGAGGGGAAAACGGGAAGAAGTCATCGCACAGGTTGCGGCATCGGGAGGGACCTCTTGTCGCGGGCGGGAGAGTGGAGGGTATTGCGTAGGCTGTACGGATATACAGGCTGCACTCTGTAGAGAACGGCTCTTGCGCGTCTTGGTGCGTTGTGTATCTCTCTCCCGCTCTCCCTCTCTCTCTCCAGTTGTGCCGTGCCTCGTACAGGGGCAGGCAGAGGGGGAGGGGAGAGAGGGGAGGAGGGAGGGGAGGGGAGGAGTGGTGGGTGTGTGGGAGTTGGAGTTGGAGTGGGATTCAAGGTGGGCCGAGGGTGGGACGTCCATGGGTCGGGCGCTCTCTGCACATAGCCTTTGGGAACCTACTGTGAAAGAGCTTGCTCACTGACTGCTTGTCTGGCTCGCAAAAACGCAAAATGCGGGAGGCGGGTGTGGATTTCACCGAGCAGTCAGTCTCCGCACCTTTTGACTTGGGAGACAACTTGCTGAAGAGCAGCCACTTGGCTGGCTATCTTGTCCGTTATCTCTGTCTCTTGCATTCTACCCTCCCTCCTAATCCCGTCTCTGCGATGCCATGCCTGCTAGTACCTGCCCAGAAGCCAGCGGTGGATGTATACCGAGGCTATGGAAGTGCTGCTGCTGCTCCTGCTACTCGTGCTGCTGCTGCTGCTGCACGCACACTGTAAGACAGTGGGGGCACAGCATAGAAATAGGTCTCTGAGTCTGTACGGAGTAGTAACCTAACCCTTTCCTGAGTCTGTTGCGAAAGCGCACGCTACCTGATTGGACTAGAGGCACCGCTGCCCGTCTGCCGCCTCGGCCCCTCTGAGTCCCTCGGGGGCCACTGGCCGATCCCAGCCTTCAGCGAGCACATGGAAGTCTTCGGGAAGAGTGCTTGGCCTTCACGAATCGTTGGAGAAACCAGCGTCCGGACCCCCTTTGCGCTTGCCGTGCTGGCTCCTCCAGGACTGGGAATATCCCTCTTGCCGTGCCAGACACAATACCGCTTCTCTGTATCCTTGATGCCTGTCGGACGCTTGTTCCGAGACACGCTGGATTGGCCCATAGCGGCATTGCAATGAGGGCTGACATCTGATCCGAATCCCAACTTTTTTGCTCTCGATCGGAGAGTGCACAGGAGAAACATACTAATACCCCGCCCATTGCCTCGCGTCCCAAGCAACCTACTCCCATAAAGATACGGGGACAGCACAACTTCGTCAGCAGCTTGGCGACGAGTCGACGACTGAATGACTCGAAGGCTTGTGTCGAGCCAGACTGGTCAGCCCAGACGTTGGAGAAGGTGTGGAGGCTACTAAGACCGAATTCTGGCAGCCCGCACAGATTGGGGGGCCATGGAGCCGTCGGATTGTGAACGGCCGGCCGGCTTCCCTCTTGTTGACCTAAAAAGAAACCCAATATACTTTTGCTCCTGCTCCTATCCGTACAGACGCCTGGCCCCGGCACAAACTTGCGCGCGCCGGGAATGCCTTCGTAGAGGGTCCGGTGAAGCCTCTTGGGTCGCATTCTCGAGCCCCATTTCCAAGTGTACCAAGCTTCCCTCGTCTGAATGGATGATCCCAAGAACCTGAGATGCCGAAGGCGTCACTAGCTGAATGCCACTCGTGGCTTGTAATATGCCGCCGTCAGCCTCCAGAGTTCCCAGGTCAGAATTCAGGGTCCTGTCGAGGACATGGGGGGAAACTTGCGAGTTGCAACAAGCAAGGCACGGTCAGAAGCCCGCCCCCCACCAATTCCACTTCAAAACAACCTCAATCTCGCGCTAATAAGTAAAGGCGCTGCTGCTGCCAGCCGCGGCCGGACGGCGGTCCCTCGCCGTGGTAAGACTGGTAATGGCGGCGGCGGCAACGGCAACAGCGACAGCGACAGTGACAGCGACGACTCGCGTGCCCCAGCATCGTCGTCGGTGGGACGGACATGTACGCTGGATGACATGGCTGCCGATGGCCGACAAGTGGAACACGGCTCCAAGAGCTGAATCCGCCGTCACTTCATCAGATCTTTCTCGGGAATATGTCGTAATTGCTGGTTGTCACGCATGGCGAATGCTCATTTGTAACACGGAGCAATATTGATGGAAAAGACATCTGCCGCCCTCAATCGTCGCAGGAAGCGGTACCCACCTCCTCCATGCTACTCAGAGCCCCACAGAGAGGCAGAAAGAGAACGGCGCATGTTGCCAGGTTGTGCACTGGTTCAGGGCCCCAATATTCTTCAGTAGCTAGGAATGCTTGGATTGTGTCGCGAAGTACGGATACATGTATACACTACGTAGTATATTTTGCGGTGAAAGAGGAGAGAGGCATATACTATTATGTCGCGCCTCGGGCTGCCATTGGGATGAGGGGATAATGTTGCTGCCAGGCCTCACAGGTGCCTGTTTCCCCGAAGAGTAGGAGTTCGTGCCGGGTTGGGACAAGCTCATCCTGGTATGTCCATGATTAGTGACGAATGTTGCGCCCGCCGAGACGTAGCGACGAGGGTTGCTCTGTTGGTAGCAATTATGCTTGCATGATGAGTTTGCAAGGGAGTGCGGACTGGAGGCTTCATCCCATCTACAACCCGGATCTGTTACTGGATTGATCCACGGACATCCACCTACAAGCGAGCGAGAATTCGGGCGTACTTCGACCGTAGGAATCGTGCGTGGCTTGCGACCGTCGGAAGACCCGCCCGCCGCGCGATCTCGAACCTGCCGGTGTTCTTGGAGTGTTGCCGCCAATCAGAAGCGTTTGCGTGCAATAAAGGTTGCATTTCGAGGTACTCGGTACCGCAGCGGTGGCAGTATATTCGTAGATGGCCGGGCAGGTTGTCAAACGCCTAGAACAAGGCTTCCGGCCATCGAAAACGGGCTGGAATTGGCGGCAATGTCCGCCCCCCCGGCCCCTGAACTGTGATGCCACGCTGCAGGTTGTGTGAGTCAATCATAGTCTGGCGATTCCATTTTGGAAGCGTCTTGTTCATCATAGATGTGCAGTTGCTAAAAAACACGAGGCAAAACCCAAGCAAGGGTCGTCCGTTTCATAGACACACGACGAAGCTTGGGTGGAGTTCAGGCGTGTGGCGGGCAGACCAAGTCATCGGGGACAAGCCTCTTGCACCTCTTCCTCTTCTCCTCCTCCTCCTGCCCAGCGGATGTACACTGTGGATAAGGATCCGTCGCCGGTCCCTGGTGGTGCCGATGGGTCTCTCGTCAGCCTTAGGCCTGGAAAGCAGGAGAGGGGAGATTATTTCGACACTGCCGCTGGACTTGCGGACTCTGTAAGTAGGTGACAGGGGGACCGGGACAACGATGGCACGGGTACGGTGTGTCGACCTAGCTTGGCTGGCTGGCCCCCACGCGGCAGGCAGCGGCCGAGAGCAGCCGCTGGCAGTCATCCGATGACAGGCCGCTGCAGTATGTCAGACGCATCACTGTAGTGTGAAGAGGCACGGACCGAAGCAGAAATTAAGAAGCAATGTGCGACTGGTCAAGGAGTGACTTTAGGCTAATAAGAGCCGCATGTGCTGTGAGATGTGCGTGGATGTTCAAAGAGAAAGAGACTCACGCGACAGGGACTGCTCAAGCGCGGGCTCGAGGCTGAGGTAAGTCTGGACTAGGGGTCCGGAATGATACCGAGCTCTGGTTTGACGAGCGAAAGCGACGTCGGCGTCCTGGATCAACAGCGGAGGCCGAGGCACGATGAAAGTGGCTCACCAGCAGCAGGTGCATGGTGTTGTTTGGGATCTCGACTGCTCGCTGACAGTGGGGAACAGAGGGACGGGCTTTGGGATGCAGACGGGAACGAGGCGCAGTGGCTCGGTGCAGAGTGCCTTTGCGTCTGCGTAGGCAGGTTAGTCGACACGGCTGGAAATTTGAGTGACGAGTTTCGAAGGCGAAGGTGAAGGTGAAAGCGCAACGGTAATTGAGGGGTTTTAAAAGTTTCTGTTGCATGTACAGGATACTACCATCTACAGGGCCCTCGCATTCCCCGGGTAGATATCCGAGACCGGTATAGACCGGGCGGTTGGTTAGCTACCTACCTACTACGTAGTATGTAGGTGGGTGGGAAGATCGTAGTACGCTTGACCTTTATGGGCTCCAACTAACGGCCGGCGAAAAAAACACCCTTTTTTCCTCACAAACTTAACCAGCATTTACTGTCTGCTGTAATACCTTGATAAATACCATGAAATCTAGCGTTCAAGTGAGCCATGATAGGAATAACCTCTATGGTTAACAATAGGGGTATAAGATGAGGGCTAAGTCGGCTGTCAGACAGCTTAGGGAATCCTCATCCAACAACACACTAAATTGCCCACATAATCTAAATGGCTAATCCTAACACCTTACACTGTACAGAGTAGTTGCAGTTAAGTTGGAGGGAAGCCGCATTGGAGAACGACTCCCACCCCACAAGGCCGTAAATGGCAGGAACCCACAGGTTCGTTCGTTCCTTCTTGCCTTCCTGTACCCGTACCCTTTTTTTTTTATCGATACCTAGGTAGGTAAGTTGCTACCCGCTCAGAAACAACGTTGTACAGTGAAAGGTGATGTTATAGCATCGATGGACACGCTACGAGAAGGTAGAAGCGCGCCAGGGAAGGAAGGATTGCCATGACACACAGCCAGCGTTTGGAGCGAGCTCGTTCTCTTTGATGCAATTCGACTGCCCAGGTACTTTTTGAATCTTTTTCGGTTGGTTTCTGGGACTGACGAGCAAGCGCGTGGCAATCCATAAGAGAGAGAGAGAGAGAGAGAGAGAGAGAGAGTCGCAGGCATTAGGACCGCCCGCCACTGACGATGTCAAGTTGACGCTGTTCCTCTAAGTAGGTACTTACTGTCTACCTTGTCTCTGTTCTCCATGCGGTATGTGCAGTCCTCTTCTGCACGGGAGTGATATATCAGATCAATGGCACACCCCACTCCATCAATCACCGGGTAATCGACGACGGTCCTACGCAGGTAGAAGGTAGTGTAGCAGAGACGCAGTTTCCGCTCCACTCCATGTCCTTACAGTCCCGTACTCGTACAGGTAGATACACTACCCCCGACATCCATAGTTGCTCCTCACTGTCTCGCGCTCGCCCACTCATCCAACATTTACGGGCCTATTGCTCCTTTGGAGCCTCCCTATCCCTCTTACCTGAAACATTCCCGTCATCCAACCTCGTCGAACTCCCATGGTCGCTGTCCTAACTCGATATCAAACCCTACCCGCGCATTGGATGCTTCACCCTTTGCCAAAGCCGCCGCAAAACGAGGCATTTCATGCCCAACACCCATCCATTATACTCCCAACTGGCCTCTCGTCATCATCCGCCCAGAGTCCGCCCGGAGCTGCTCCGCGATTCCCTGCGCTTGTTCCCCGTCCACTTTGAATCCTTCGTGAGGCGTCACGAAACAAACCCGGCACCCGATTCTCCATCCCTGCAATTGGCGAGCCAACCGTCGAAATACGGTAAGGCCTCAGCAAAACAAACGGCTCTCCCGGCGTTTCTTTACTCTTACGAGTCATTACACCAGCACCAATGACACCAAGCGCAGGCCAGACATGGGCAAACTCCCCAGAACTCACACACTGCCTCGTGGGGTTCAGCTCGAGCCTGGCAGGCGCTTGCGACAAGGATTGTCGTCGGAGAATTGTTACTACGATTCAAGTCGCTGGGCGGTTCCAACCTAAAATGTGTCAGGATGTTCTCTCGGAAGCCGTCGCACGACCACCTCGCAGCATTTTCGTCGTCAAGATTGCACAGTATTATATCTGTACCGTCTGCGGAGAATTGCGTACCAGCGCTCCTTCCAACACTAGGACGTCAATACTTGGGTACGTCAGTCGCCCTCACTCCCGCTCGCCATGTCAAGACGTGGGGACATGGAGACCGCAATGTCGTCAATGGCTCCGCAAACTTCATTTCGCTCGCCTTGGCCTGTCTGTAGCCCCGCGTGCTTGCGCGCATACCATTGTTTGATACGCTAGACTCATACTCAGCGCGACAATCGGCCCCATACTATCTCTGCTCGAAGGCAAGGCCCTACGACTACTCTGTACGTGCGAATTCCTACCATGCCAAGATGCACCGGAAATAGACCGTGGGGCTCGTCGTCGAAACGAAAACGACATGTATCGAACACTGTGGCAGGCTCGCATGTCGTCCTCTAGAGCTCACGATGCGATATGCGCACTCCTCTGCCCTGTGAGCTGGCCTGTTTCATGCGAGACTGTATTTGGCAGCTTTCAACTTTGCGACACTGCAGGCGCTCAAAGTCATGACCAAATTTTGTTTGTCTGATGTCGACCGCAAAAGCTCCCATGCAGCCGCGAGCCATTCAGGGCTCTTGAATCCCTGCAGGGTACGCTGTGCAGTGTCGCCCCCAATGGGCCGATTTCCACGGCAGCGACAACGGCACGCAGGGCCCATGCATCCGACTACGCAGCCCTCTTCTCAACTCAGTCCAGCCCGCATCGCATGGACAGTGGAACTGCTGCCGAGAGCTTGCAAAGGCATGCATCGTTCGCGTCAGCATGTTGTTGCAGTGTTAGGGTTGAACCGGCGAGGTGAATGTGTTTCTTCTGCTTGTTCTTTCCGACTCTCGAGTCCCCGCCCCAGTCTGCAGAACGAACAGTCGATTTCCAGACCCGTTGGGCGGGTGAACATTCATCACAGCCGCCTGACCGATTCCTTACCACTTGTCGCACTAGAGTCCCAAGCCCAGGCAGGGTCTGACGAAAATGGAGCGGAACAGACTGTGGCTACCCAGCCTCCATGATCGGAGCATGCAAGACATGGCCGGCGTCAGACTCGAACCGTATCCCTGGTGGCTCGGGGGACTACGAGACCGTCCTGGCGAGATGGTTGGACATCTCAACAGCATCCCATATCGGCGTTGTCACCGTCGGGGTTCTGGTATGCCTCAGAAGGGATCAACAAGCTTTGTCCACCGCTAATTTTGGTTTGCTGCGGCGTCGCATTTCACTCGAGCGGACGCCAACCTGGCATGTGACGCGACGGGCGAGCAGTAGGTGACATCGAAACCCTCGGCCTTACTATACCACAGCGGCCGCCAGGTTCTAGAACGCCCGCGTCAAAAGCGACGATGCCGTACGGCACTGACGCCCGTTGCGTTGGGAGAAAGGGTCGGCTTCGATGATGTGCATGAATGACCCCAACAGGAGAACCCACGACTGCAATGCTTCACACAAAACAACGCGCTCACTCACACACTCACACACACACACACACACACACACACACACACACACACACACACACACACACACACACACACACACACACACACACACATCCACACATCCACACACATCCACACATCCACACACATCCACACATCCACACATCCACACCATAGCACGCAGAGGAAGGCGCACATGGCACGCTGGCAGTCGGCCTCTGGCCGGTATCGCAAACAGTCTACAGCGCATGAACAGTAGCGTTCGCGTAGACCACTTGACCAGCCGCCATGTGCGGTTTTCCAACTTCCGAGAATACCCAGTTTTCGTATGCAAGTACGACTCCGTTAGCCTTCTCGAACACCATGTCGGGGCAGAACCAATGTGCCTCCGCTAAACACCGGCGCAATGTATTCGTACTTTGCATCCGTACGGATACTATGTAGTGTCATTGTGGATGGCGGTGAGTCGGGGAGTGGGCTCCAGAGTCCCCGGCACGGCGGCAACGCTACCCATGTTGGTCAGAGACGCATGGAGAGAACTGGGACTGCGCTAGGATGATAACGGCTTCCTTGACTTGCTTCCCTGGAATCCCCGCAGCTCCCAATCGAGAGAGAGGAAAGTCAGCGTTTCGTTTGAGGACCGGCCAATTGCCGCATTTTGGCCTGGCTGGCGTCTCTTATTGAGTCCTTCCCCCCACATGAATATTTTAGAGCCCAGCAATCTCGGTCAAATTGCGTGCCCCCCCCACCACCAGCGTCAATCTGCGGGACTTGTTGCTGTGTGCTCTTTGCAGCGATGTTGCTGATGACAGAAGCCAACCAAACGGCTCTCGATTGTCATCCAGGCAGAGACCGGCTGGCGGTTCTCGGCCGAGGACCTGTTATCAACGAAATCGATGCGGGATAATCTTGTTGCGTCTTCTTCCGCCCGTGCATCGGATCTGTTCTTGTCTGTTGTCATTCGAGGGACCGTCGGGAAAATTCGGCCGACGCCCTATATGGTTGCTGCTGATCCCTAGTGTCGGATATAATCTGCCATGATTTCGGAGGGACGAAGGGCGAGAAAGAGGGCGAGGCCGATCACGTCTGAAAAGGGTGCTTGCGCCGTAGAATCACCATACCCTTCTCGACTGCGCCGGTCAGGCATAAACGTGCCCCGCGTGGGGGTTCGGCTCAACCCTGGCTGAGCCAAACCGGGCAAGGAGCATGCCAGCTGCGGCCTCTGGTGTGGCGTTTGGACAAGTTGGTAGTAGGGTGATGTTGACTCCAACAACCTACGAGATCACCAGTTCGCTTTGCTGACTGAAGCCACGGCCTCGGTGTCCCGGGGACAGGTTTTCTCCACCATGATGGTTGACGTGGGTTGCGTGACTACCTGGCAGTCAGTACCTGGCAGCAGGGAGGGACGGCTAGTCGTGGCGGCGTTCCGATGATTCAGTGAGCGGAGAGTCGTTAGATGGGCCATCTCCCTTTTAGGGGCCGCGAGTGCTGCTGGGTTTTGGTGTATGTGTGTCGGTCATTTCGAGGTGGCCAGATGGACGTCCGCTGGTAAGTTGCCCAAGGTTCGGGTGACTGTGTTGGAAGTGCTCGAAGGTCGTTCAAGTTGGCCTTGTTCGATGGAGTGCGTGCATATGCAGTTAGGAAAGAAAGGAAGGATTGGGGCCGCTCCTTATAAGTCTGCTCTTATCTTGTGGTTTGGCCAACTCCTCAAGGTATATTCCGTAGCATTGTATGTTTGGCACCAAGACTTGCTCAAATAGGGCAGCTGACTCGTTTTTTTTTGCACCATTTGTCGAGCAAATTGCGATGCCATGCCGCCAGAGATCGGCTTGTGTGCGCAATCGTCTCCCTGTCGTGGTATCGCTGCTGGCCGCCTACGGATACGTGGTACCTACTCCGTACCAGTATCTCTCTTTATCAGGCTACTTATCTGGACTTGATCTGTGTTTCTCCTCGGACCTGCCCAATCCGCCGGGAAAACAGGAGCAGAGAGAGAGGTAGGTACCAGGAAATCGGCAAACACCAGCCCTACTACGTACATGATTGGCCTGCCCATCCACCCGTATGTATCCTGATTGCAGAGTCTGAATCCCACTCTATCTACCTCTTCCCTGTCACGTGCCTGTGTAGTGTACGGATATCCGTACCGACTTTTGGGATGCCCGCGTGCCTACCCCCGGTTGCCGTTCTCGTCATCCCGAGGGCAGTTGGGTGGTTTCTCGTGCGAGCGTACCTCGAGATAACCTCGCGTCTCCCGCTCATACACTTACTCCGTGCATCGACGCGCATGTATGGTCCAACATGGTACTAGTGCACATTGGGAGCATTGGCACTGGGCAGTCTGCTGCGAGTTTGTCCGTTTCTTTATTTTCTGTCGCCTGTATTCATACATACATACATGCCTCAAGGACCTTCGTCGAGCGGGAGCGTGTTTCAAAGTGACCTTCTTATCTGGTCGATGATGGGCCTGACCCGTCTGGGGTCGCGGAGCACGAAATGATTGGTTCACCCCCCCGAATATGGTATTCCAGCAGGCCTAGGCTACTTTTAGGAAATATAGAGGCCATCGGCTGCTGCTTACTCCCTTCACACGTTCCCGCCTACCATGTTCGAGCTCTCATTCTCCGCGGCCTGCCCATCCGAAGGCCTTCCAATCGCCCCGAGAGCGGATGCCCTCCCGACACTACGAGTCGATGCAACGCTTGATGGGGAAGAGACTGCCTCTTGCGTCGTGGGATACGAAACCTGTCTTGTCCGGCATGGCGAACTCGGGCTGGGACACCTACGGGTGGACGAATCGGCGTAGACGCGGCTAGTCATAGGAGGGAGGCATGGTCGGCGAACACTTTCGACAACACGGGAACCGAGGTTCCCTCTCTACTATTCCGGCCCCGGACACTAGCGACGACCGTTGGCAATTGCTGCTTCAGTTACCGCGAGTTATGCGAAGCCCTCTGATGCTACGAATGATGCACTGGGAATACGGGCGCGGTTTGGACAGCCTGGCTTAGTCGGAGGCCAAGTCTGAGCGAGGAGGACGGACTACATGATCAACGACTTCTGTTCTCGAATGGTCTTTTCGGCGGCCTGAGTGAGGTCCCAAATGCTGTACCGGCCATGACATTGCTGCACTGGGCTCACGTGTCCTCCCCTCCCTTCGAATCTCTCTGCAAGTTGGGCAGTATCTATCGACGGAACATCCCTTACCGAGCCTGGCCCTCTCTACCCTGCTTGATGGAATGTCGGCCCTTCGCCCGTGGCTTTTCGCATGATCCCTTTGGGTTGTTGACTGTCTGGTCAAGGTGCTATGTGGAAGGACTCGGGGGTCCCGTCAATAGTCTCCAAGTATGTGATGACGGAATATCTCGCCGAAGTCAGGCTTTGGGGGCTAGCAATTGTTGCTCCTGCGTAGCGATAACACCATCACTTGGACACTTGGCATGCGGCAGTACGATACTTTCAGAGGCCGCTCACTTCCGGGCGCGGATGTATTTTGTTCGAAGCCTCGCAGACCGATTATGAGATCAGGTTTGTGGTGTTTCATCTCCATTACACAAGAGCCCGCCCTGGCGACGGCCCGTCATTCAGCAACAGACCAGAACAAGCAGCACTTCGAATCGAGCCAGCAACGTTCACAGAGCGCTCAGGTCTTCAGAAGCGTTGAAGAGTAAAGAAAAGCTTGACATTCGTCATGACCACAAAGAGATGTTCCTCGGCCGAGCGCCAAGGGTAAACAGGTAGGTGGTGTTGTGGGATGCCCAGATAGATCAGGCAGCTCGTACCTCTCAGAACAGCGAACATGACGATGTTTATCAGCCAGCCCCTCTCGAAACGTGCATTGAAGACTGTAGTTGTTGTGTGGCGGGCCCAAAGTTGCCCGCCACCCGGCACAGGGCCACCTTGAATTAGAAGGCGGAGGAGGGGGCATGAACACTCGTGGACGTTTGTTGTCCTCAAACAACCCTCTACGTTCAGGTACAAAGCCACGTCGGGGGCAGGTGTGGATACTGCGCGACCGAGGTGACTCGTACTCGCGCAAGGCAAGGGTGGGTGAGTGACGCCCACGCCCGCCATGCCACAAGCAAAAGATCATCAACCAAGCCTTAGCGCCTTCAACAAATGTGGATGCCAAAGCCTGCGAGCCGATTCTCGAAATATTGGGGTCGGGTTGGGTGACGATCGATGCGGGCACACGCACCCAGGTCCGGTCTTCGGCTTCTTATCCTGTATATATCCCAGTCGAGTTGAGTTGGGGCTGAAACAGTCGACGTCTCCTTGGGGTCTATAGAAATCTACTGAAACGGGCATAGACTCCATTCCTCGGGACTCTGGTACATCATTGCGCGGTAAGCATCTGGGCCATGCAACGTCCTCAGTCTATTCGCACTTTTCAGCGTCCACACCTCCCGTTGCTTGGAAACGATACGATTCAACAGAGTTCCGGCAGTCGTCGGCAGCCCTCGACCCTGCGTCTCGTGGATGAGACCCTCGACTAGAAGCCTCGTGAGATACTAGACAAATGTGACAGAGGAGTTGTTTTTTGAAACAGCCACATCCAGCAGAGATGGTACAATATCACTTTTACTGCAGCTACGGCTCTGAGTGGTTTTCGTTCTGGCAGCTATCACGGAGACGAGGCTGCATTGGGATCTCGTGTGGGGTGAGCAGGGCCGACAATGGCATTGAAATAACACTCAGAACGAGCTACGCAAGCCCCCATAGACATGGCTGTACCACTGTTATAGCCCACACCGACCAAATGACCAGCTCAAGTATGATGTTGTGTAGGTTCATTTCCCGGCTTTCCCCCAACCCACGGAGTGTACCAGGGACAAAGACTACCACATTGACAACTATGCGCTTAAGCTTGTGTGTGGAAACGTCAACACCGCCGAGTACTGCCCCGTCCGGCAGAGCGGTATTGTGCCAGCTCCGGTACGCGACTCCAGCAACCCGATTGAAGTGGACGGAAGCAACGAAATAGGGTCGAGATCGCGAAGCCGAGGAGATATGTTCTGCGGGCTATATGTCATCGAAAGAGAAGGAAAACTGAAAGAGGTTGGCAGGGAAAATGAGGAATGACTGCCATGGGGGAAATTTTTTTTCTTTGAGCTTTCAAACTTTCAGTTGCTCCTGGTCAACAATTTCAGGCAGTTCGTGTCACGAGGACTGTCAAGTGACTCAAACATGTAGAGAGCCCCCCTTCGTTATTCATATTCGAGATGACCATTTCGCGCATCAATGGACATCGAATAACTTGCTCGACATTCTCCGCAGTCTGATCCGCGTATAAAGTAGATCGTCCTTATCGTACGGACGCTTGCAGAATTCTTCGCAGCAGATCTCTGTAGAAAGGGAGTTGGTTGAGTTGCAGTTTGAGTCGCCAAGGGCTCGCTACTTCCCATCTATTCAGGCAATGAATCGTTTCAGTAACCATCCACATCTTCCCGTGCACTTGAAGAAGCCGACAAGCAGTAGTTGGAGTCCACAAGGGATAGACCTCTGGGGATGACATCCAACAAGATGCAATCGACGTAGAAAACACATACAAATCGTGAGGCTTCCTAAGAACGAGTGTCGTGTGCGAAGGTCGCACCATTGGTGGTTGGAGTTGGGTTGGTTGGTTTCCGGTTCACGGCCGAACATACCCCGGGCCTCGGGCTAGACCATTGCGTCTAACCCCCTGCATCCGGTGCCCCCTCGTCAGGGTGGGGCCGAACATGCGGGGCTACGTTCTCGAAGCTGTCAGCATGAATAATCCAATCCTAAAGCAGCCCATTTGCGAAGAAACCGACCAGTGGCAACGCCCCAATCGGGCAACCGCCTAGACACCTGCGCTGGGGGCATGTGTAAGACCCTTACACTAGTCTCCTGCGCCCAGTGATGACAACATATAAGCTCCCATGTGAGATTTGCAAATGCTTAACAACGATCTTCAACCGAGTTCACGTTGATTCTCGAGCATCCCAGGTTTGTTCCATCGGTTCGAGGAAACCTCGAGCTTCCAAGTATATATATGCCTCGCATCGCAACCCTCACTGCGATATTCGCCGTCTTCGTTTCCATCATCATCTTCAACACACAGCTCAAGAGTTTCTTCACAGACATCACCTCTTCCCTCGTCAACACCAACGCAACGAACACCACAACGCAAATCACAACGCCAGACTCGCTGAATTCGCCTGACTTGCCCATGCTCAACTCGGTCAAGAACGCAATGTCCAAGACTCTTCACCACGCCAAGATCACGCCGCACCGGAGCGGCACCCGGGGCCACGCGGACCACGGCTGGCTCAACACCTACCACAGCTTCTCGTTCGCCAACTGGTACGACCCGCGCTTCAACAACTTTGGCGCGCTGCGCGTGCTCAACGAGGACCGCGTCAAGGCCAACTCGGGCTTCCCGACGCACCCGCACCGCGACTTTGAGATCTTCAGTTACATCCTGTCGGGCGAGCTGACGCACCGCGACTCGATGCTGCAAAAGGGCGCCGAGGGTGGCCAGAGCGACAAGTTCTACCGCATGCACCGCGGCGACGTCCAGTTCACCACGGGCGGCACGGGCATCGCGCACTCGGAGATGAACGAGCACGGCAGGGACACGGTACATTTCCTCCAGATCTGGGCCATCCCGTGGAAGCGCGGCCTGCCGCCAACCTACCACACCCGCCACTTCCCCGAGGAGGACAAGCGGAAGGGCTTCGTCACGATCCTCTCCCCGCTGAAAGCCGGGCCCGAGGCCACGGCGGCCGAGGAGAAGGCGGCGGAGCCGTCGATCCCGGGCACGATCCCGATCCACGCCGACTTCGTCATGGGGGCGGGCATCATCGAGGCGAACGCCGTCTTTGAGTGGAATGTCGGCGCCAAGGTCACGGAGCAGACGAAGCGCAAGGTCTTTGTCCACCTACCGATGACCAAGGGCGGCAAGGCTAAGATCCGGATCGACGGCCGCGACGACGCCGTCCTGTCCGAGGGAGACGGCGCGTTCGTGGACGTCGTCAACGCCGGGGACAAGTTGAGCGTTGAGAGCGTCGGCGAGGCAGAGGCCGAAGTTGTTGTTCTGGACACAGCATAAAGTGAGAAAAAAGAGGACCATGTACACAACGAAAAGGGTTTCAATTGGGAGCGACTCGGAATATCCATACATAGCACTTGACTTCAGAACTGATTTTGTTAGAATATGGGCCCTAGTGTCCTTGTTCCCAACTTCATACGAGCGAACCACCGAGACAGAAGGACGAAGCAAAATCCCAGAAACGGACCTGGGCCCAATTTGGCAATAACCCTGAAAACATTTAAACGTATCGTATGGAGGTGTTATCTTCACTGTGTCTTGGAAGCAGTGGAATAAGTTGAGAATTTGTTGTTGTGAAAATTGCTTAGTCTGGTCACGGAGTGCTGCTAAATTCGCCTGCGATTTGCTAAGAGTGTGTATTATCAGACGACCGGTCAGTAGCACGGGGGCAACACGAGTGAACTGATTTTGGGACAAAAGAAGCCAGAAATAACAATCAAAAAAGCGCCCGGAAATGACCGAGCGTGTGTCAATCTCGCGGATGGATGTTACTAGGAGAAGAATGCCAGTTGAAAGTTAACGAGTGACGTGCTGAGTAATGGTGGATGGGACTGTGCGGATATATCTTTGATACGGTAAAAGATAACGGGTCTAGTGTGCAGTCTTCACAGTACGCAAGTCGAATGGTAAATGTGCGGGGGAGCTGCTTGCTAGACAAATCGTGCAATTTTTCAGAGTTTGTCACTCATTAGACTTCTACCACCACTCAGAAACCTCAACGTTGTCCCTTGTCGAGAAGATCGTGGCACGGATTTCCGAGCACAACCACACCAGCTCTCATAATGCATCTCCAGCCTATCGACAATACCGAGATCGAGCCCTTCACCAGCGCCATGGACACCGACCCACGCATCACCATCATGCCGGACGGGCAAGAGACGTTTGATGATGTCTGGGGCTCCGAGCCTGGTTCGCCGACTAACACGGCCCAGGAAGCGCCCACAGGAACCCACCCTGGCGATATTCCAAGACTCCAGGCCGAACACACCACGGCCGGTTACCGAGAGGGCGTCACCTTGGCCAAGGCCCAGAGCATCCAGACGGGTTTCGACGAGGGCTTCAGCTTGGGAGCCGAGATCGGGGCCCTCGCCGGCCAGGTCGTGGGCGTCCTCGAGGGAATCGCCGCCGCCCTGAACGGTCAAGACGAGGCCATCGCGAAGGCCGCGCGGAAGTCTTTGGACGACGCCAAGGCCGAGCTGAAGACGGACTCCATCTTCACCTCCGCGTTTTGGAACAACGACGGGACTTGGAAGTTCGACGTCGACGAGCATGCGGGTGACGAGATCCTCTTCTCCGACGTGGCCCGCGCCCACCCGCTCATTCAGAAATGGACAAAGATTGCAGATGCCGAGATTGAGCGGTGGCGCATCACTCTCGATGCCATCGGCGATGCCCCGGAGCACGAGAGACAGCCGAGCCCGGAACGGGCCCCGAGCTCCGCGGTACCGCAGACGAAGAAACCTTTGGATTGGTGAAGTCTTCTCAGCTAGTTGCTTCTCCAGAGGGCACACTGCAGCACGCGCACCAAACATGACCAAGTTTCCATCGAGCCTCCATGCCACTCGAGGCCACGGCCCGAGCTGGCCCCCTGGGAAGGGATCTCATTCGCAGTGTCGATGGTCTTACTTTACAAGTGAGCAGGAGCCATCATCGGTCTCCCAGTACGTTGCCTTATTAACGGGCTCTGCCGAGTGGAGACTGGGTATGCTAACTCGACGTACGATTAGAACAAAGTGCATTGAATCTGACGAAGTGCCATTACTCGGGCTACTTTGGGTTTCCCTGGGAGGGAGATCCACGGTCTTTGTTAGGGCAGAGCCACAATCGGGCTTGTAAGCACGTCGCAAGATGACAGATGTTGTCTCCCGTGTCAACGGGCTGTGACGAGTTAGAGGGACTGAAGCCGAGCTGCAACTTCGTCGACGGTCATGTGGCTTTCCTTACGCTTCACCACGAAGTGAGCCACTCACACCGGCCGGCTGCCTCATGGCACTTCCTATTGTTTACAGTATGACTGACTGGAAGGGGTCAGTGGGGCATTCCGGATGAGCCAAGAGGGACATGTTAAGACGGAACGGAGCTATATCACCTGTCAACACAGTCAGCTCATCACTGGCAAGGAAATTATACATTTCCAAAGGTGTGGTCAATAAGATCATGAAAAGTTTGCTTTATCCAGCCCCCCCACACACATAAATGAGACATGGCACAAATACCACAATGTCATGAAATGGCCAGCCACCACCGTCACTGAGTATCTTGGGCGGACGTATCTTGAGCGCCGATTCCACAACGTCCCAACAGTCAGTTCCACCGCCACGCTTCAGCTCGGAGACATGAGAAATCCGCCGCGAAGACAGGCCACCAATTACTCCCCCCATCTCGTCAAACTCAGAGTTTGCGAATTGTAAGGTGACATTCAATCTGGCCCTGATGCTTTGGCTTTGGAAATTGCACAATTTCATGGCCGAAGGGGTCATTGTGTTTCGAAAGTTCGGATGATGGGCTGTGCTGCCTCACCACTGGAGGGGTCAGCTCATCTCGTTGCCGAAGTTTCTTTAAGCTCAACACCATCATCAGTGACGAATCCTCCAGGGACCCCCCGCCGTCGAAGCGTGGTAAAGAGCCGGAAGAGCGTATCTCCCTCTCATCGGATCAGGTGACATCGCTGGTCCCTCTTGCTGTGTCTTGGATGCCCCGGTAGATCTGGCGTGGGTGATGCTTACAGGGAATGGTGGGGTGATCCCATCTTTAACGAAGACCGAGCCCCGTTCCTGTATTAGATTCATGCGTGAAGTGAGGCTGCGCCCATCTCTATTCCCCATCTTTGCTCTGCCGGCCTTCTTCTCTTCTTCCATTTTCTTCCGAATTGAGAAACCTGCCCATGGGAGACAGGCCATCCCCAACCTGTCGTCCCGAATTGGACCAACGTAATTTTATAGGAGAGTCGTCGGAACCAGGCCGTCCTTGTGACCACGTCCTGATCTACAGCCAAGCCAGAAACGGATTGCCCAATCACGGAGATCTTCGACAATGTCGATGGAGGCCTGCGGGGTGTTGTTCTTTCAGCCCCTCCCCCCTTCGGCTATGTCCTGGAAGGCTTCTCTGTGGAAAGACGATATCAAGATTGTGATCAGAGCTGACGTAGCATGGCGATCCACCTCTCTCTCCCCGAGGGAGAAACTCCATGAGCCTGTTCGGGTGTCTGTACTGGCCCCCTGGGTGACAGTTACCCCTGGTCCCCCGTCTGTTTGGCCCTTTTGTGAGCGACATCCTCGAGGGGGAAAAAGGTTGAAAAGGGCGGTTGACTGCCCAGTCTTACTTACATTCTTCCTGTCCCTCTTCTCTCTTTAGTATCAATTCCGATACCAATACACTCGCTAATACCTTCAATACTGTCCCGCGCTCTCTACTCTTCTCCTTGCCGCTCTGTCGTTTACACGTCATCACACTCACTCACTCACTCATCCACCCGGCAAGGAGCAACACTCAGTATGCGCTACTCAAGCGTCACACTCCTCGGCCTCGCGGCCGTCAGCTCCGCAATGTGGGACGGTCCGTTCAGCTTCCCTCCGGGCCTTGACCTCACGGTTGTCGAGATCGACATCAAGATCATCGGCCCCCTGACGGGGCCGCCGGAGAACTGCACCTCCGTCTGGCACCCGCCGCACCGGGACGTCTACATTGACGACTGCGACAACGACAAGGAGGACGGCTGGCACTGGGTCCACCCAGGCAAGCCCAAGTGGGGGAAGCACCCGGGGGAGGACAATGGCCACGAGAAGCCCAATAAGCCCGATCACGGCAAGCCCAGGTTGGGGGAGCACCCGGGAGAGGACAATGACCACGAGAAGCCCAATAAGCCCGGTCACAGCAAGCCCGAGTGGGGGAAGAACCCAGGGGAGGACGATGACTACGAGAAGCCCAATAAGCCCGGTCACGGCATGCCCGAGCACCCTGACCAGCCTGACGACTCGTGCGACATATGCGATCAACCCGATCAACCGTACCAGCCCGATCAACCTGATCAACCTGATCAACCGTACCAGCCCGATCAACCTGATCAACCTACGCCCACCACCGCCCCACAATGGAAGTGGACAGTCTCAACCATCACTCAGACCGCCATCTCCACCATCTACAGCTGCCCGCGCAACGTCACCAACTGCCCCGGCAACGGCGGTGGCATCCAGTACGAGACCGTCACCGTCCCGGCCGTCGTCACAATCTGCCCCGTTCCCGTCGAGCCCGTCCCGGGACCGACAGCCCCGCCCGCTGCTCCCCCCGTGCCAACAGCACCAGCAGCCGAGCCTGTCCCCAGCGCCCCCTCCCCTCCCGAGACTCCCCCCTCGGTCGCCATCCCGCCCCCCGTGGGGAGACCGGGCCGACTCCAGATGGGGCACGGCAGCTTGGGCGGGCAGGCTCCTCCCGTCACGACCGTCAGGCCGAGCATCGGCACCATCACGAGGCCCAATCCGACTGCGACCTCGGGCCGCGCCGTCGTCACCGCCGGCGCCGCCCAGAATGTCCAGCGCGCGGGCGGCGTCGTTGTCGCCGCCGTTGCCGCCGTTGCCGCCTTCATCTAAGAACCATACCTTCGGGTTTTCTGTCTCTTGCTCTTAGACGTTGTTGGGTTGCGGATCGGATAGATGGGCGCACGCCATGGTTATCAGTGTGTACGTGCAGGGGACATAACGGCAGATTATGTTAATGAACGGGACGCAAGGAACGATTCTGGGGCTTTCCTCCGGATGGAGGTGCGGAGTTGATGCTTCGCAAAACTTGGGCGGAGGAAGAATTCGACCTCTGTGGCCTGGAACCAAGCTTGATTAGTCAAGGCTAATATAACGGGCGGTGCGTCCTTCTGTGCCAAAGTGCTTTGCCTCCCTTCAAACCGGGGTCTTGGTACCCAATCCTGTACTACCTCATCCATAGGCGAGAGTCCCTTCTTGCACGACAGTGACACCCGCCATGAATTTTGATCGCCCGACCGTAGTTGCCGGTTGAGGAGAAACCAACATGGGCCGGGAGATTGACCGATCTGCCCTAGGGCTCCCTAGAACTTGGAGATTCGCCGTCAATCAGCTCTGCTGCCTCAAAGCACACGTGGGACTCATGCCAGCGACGGAGCCAAAAGAATCGGAGGGGACGAATAAGGCGAATCTCCCGTTGCATGATGCTTTAGATTGAGTGCACTATGCTTCTACTAGCGTACAGACCAAGTCGCGGATGACTCGGGTCTCTATATACGAGTCGTAGAACCTTTGAGGGGAGTGCTTTCGGGTGCCGGGAGCCGACAGCACAGACGCGTCTGACACAGAACGACGGATAGTGGAAGGGGTTTTAAATCTGGTACCGGGGGTCCGGCTCGTGGAATTATTGAAGAAGGCCAGAGGAGGGTGGATATGACGGATAAGACCGATTGCCTAGATCAGGGGTTCCCCGCCACGAATCAGGGGTATCGAGTATGAAGTTGATGGGGTTGTAGACGGGAAAACTTCCCTCCCGTTTCCGCTCATCGGCGGAGTGTGGACATTACCGTGCCACAATCGTGCGGACGAGCGGATTGTGAGTACAGTTCGCCGGTCTGCTCGCCGCGCGGACGGCGGATGTCAGGCCAATGCCGGTTCCTGCTTCCAATCTCACATCAAGTGCTTGTGAGCTGCTTTGCGACGTCCTCCACGCGACGGCTGTCACCCAGAAGATCCCTGACAACCTCTCGATCGCGTCCTGCGGTACCAAGTACAACCAGCTTCTGGATTTGTCCGTCCTCGCTCATGACCAGTCTGCCTGCCCTGCCGTCGGCCCATTCAATGCTGATCTGCTTGGCTTCGATGTCTGCCGCGGTTATGCTGGTGACCGTCTGCGCCGAGTCCCCATCGGCACCGCTGCCGCCGCGAAGACCGGCAGCCTTCTGCAAGTCGCCAATGACTGCAGTCCGGTTGTGAAACCTCACAATTTCTCTCCTCAGTGTCCGGACAAAACGGGACAAGTCCTGGGTCCTTTGTCTTTCGTCGTCGGCTGGCTTCGGTGCCGGGAGGTGACGCGCGGCAAGCGCTGCCAGCGGAATGCACGGAGGAACGGTGTGCCGATGGACTCGTAGGTGGCGGGACTCCTTGTATGGCCGATTGAGCATAACATAGTATGGTCTGCGGAATATGGCACCGGACATGATTTCGATACGGATGCCGAGGACGTGACCGCGGTCAACGGCATGGGGGTCGGGGTCTTGGACCCTAAAGGTTGTGACTGTCGCGCAGGTGCGGTAGAGACATTGTTGGTCGTGCGCTTCTTGGGCTTTGGATCGAGACAAGACTTGGTCGCGGACCGGATTCGACTCGAAGGGGAGCGCGAACGCACTGCGTGTCTGATTGTCTTCTTGGAGGGCTGTACGCGTTGACTCTGACGAGATGAGAGCCGTGGCCTGCACTTTCAACTCCTTCTTCAAGGAGGCGACTGGACGCATCCGCAGTAAGCAAGCATCCACATAGGGTTGGTTGGACTGGCTGGCCGCCTACCTTTGGCCCTGAGATGATTGATCTCCTGGCTGAGGGCCTCGACGGCAGCATCTTGCGATTCGGCCGACATGACGCAGGTAGTATGTGGGAGGAGAACGAGAACGCAGATCTGGGGCGGAAGCAAGGGAGCTGTTGTGGCCAGCGATGACGTGATCCGGGTGCTTCGACGCGAGTGACGCGTCTCGAGGGGCAGTTGACATTCGCTGCCCAGCCAACTTGGCATCGCATCGCAGCGCAAACACGGCCAGCCACTAGCTGATTAGCCAATGGCAAGTCAACAGTCCAGCGGATGCGACGCCTATGGGAACGCTTATCTAATCATTTATCTTATCGACTATGGAGCATCCGAATCCAGTATGGCGCCAGGGGTCCCAGGCAGCCGGTGCCATTGCTTGAGTGGGGCGTCTCTCTGGACCGACCTGGATAAGCTTCTTTGCATCTTCTCCCTCGTCCGCCACAAGTTCGTGTCGTCGCAACCAAGACACTCTTTTTCGTTGTCTTGAGGTGCTTCAGTAAAAATTCGCAACGTCTCAGTCCGTTTTGGACTCGAAATTTTTCCTCTTGTAAAACCTCGTTCTTACTCCTTCTTACCGTCATTTCTTTGGGACCCCCGTAACGGCCAATCGACCACATATTCGTTCCTTTTCTTTGCCACCCGTGTTTCCCCAAAAGTGTCAAAGGCCACGGTTGCGCTTTCACTCGTCCTGCCAGCATCGCACTTCTCCTCCCGTCCTTCCTTCAACCAAACCAACCGCGCAGGAAACAACCGAGCTTCCGGCCACCTGGTGCCTAGCGCCTCTTTTACCTATCATTGCCCGGGCTTAGCTGTCTGTGATCAAGACACTGTCGCCTTGACCCGCAGGGACGCTTGCTCCACCCCGCCCTCGACCTTATCGCGTCCTCTCTGGACAAAGAAACTTTTCTTTTTCTCACAACACCCGACTTGTCGCATAAAGTTTCCCAACATACACGCCTACTCTTTGAATATCACCGCTCCCGCTCGATACTTTTGCTTCCTGCGACGACTAAACGCTGCGCCGCAAGTTCCATCCCCAACAACCCTTCACAGCAACCCAAGCCCAAATGAGCGTCCGAACACGCCGAAACAAATCCGTGAAGCGAAAAGCTTTGGCCGACCTAGCTGTAGACACAGGAAGCACGAACGACCACGTCAGCGGCGTGATGAACCAGAACAACGCCGAATATCGGCGGAAGGCGACGGCTCCCGGCTCCGACACCGTCACCGCGAACCTTATGTCGCGCGAATCTTTCACCCTCGACGACCCCGTCCCCAAGACCCCTATCGCCAACAACCATGGCTTCTTCGAGTTACCGTTGCAAGACCAGAGGAACTTTCTCCTGTTGGTGCTCCTATACTTCCTGCAAGGCGTGCCCATGGGTCTGGCGGGCGGCTCTGTGCCCTTCCTCATGAAGGACCACATGTCGTACAGCGAGATTGGAATCTTCAGCTTGGCTTCGTATCCCTACTCCTTGAAGCTCCTCTGGAGTCCCATTGTGGATGCTGTCTGGAGCCCCAAGGTCGGCCGCAGAAAGAGCTGGATTCTACCCATCCAGCTGCTTTCTGGATTTGGTATGCTGTGGCTCGGATCGACCGTGGAGAACATGATGGCCAACACCGGTAAGCCCGGCGGTCCTACCGTATGGAACTTCACCGGCTGGTGGTTCTTCTTGGTATTCATGTGCGCCACCCAGGATATTGCTGTAGACGGCTGGGCCCTGACCCTCCTGACTCCTGGAAACGTTTCCTACGCGTCCACTGCGCAGACGGTCGGTCTTACCGCCGGCCACTTCTTGTCTTACACTGTTTTCTTGGCATTCAACTCCAAGGATTTCGCGAATCGCTACTTCCGCAGCTCCCCGTCGGACCAAGGCCTGATGTCCCTCGGCGGGTATCTCACTTTCTGGGGCTGGGCCTACATTGCCATCACCATCGGACTGTCTCTCTTCAAGCGTGAGGAGAAGACCAAGAACGAGGATGGCATCTGGGACGTGTACAAGATCATGTGGGGTGTGCTCAAGTTGAAGAACATTCAGACCATCATCATCGTCCATCTCATTGCCAAGATCGGCTTCCAGGCCAACGACGCCGTCACAAACCTCAAGCTTATCGACAAGGGTTTCGGTCAGGAGAACATGGCTTTGACGGTTCTCATTGACTTCCCCTTCGAAATCGCGCTCGGCTACTATGCCGGCAAGTGGTCACAAGAGTATACCCCAATGCGCTTGTGGTGTTGGGGCTTCATGGGCCGTCTCGTCGCTGCCCTCATTGCCCAGTTCACGGTCACCATCTTTCCGACAGGTGGTGTAACCTCTTGGTATATGCTGGTGGTAATCGGCGAGCACGTCTTCTCGACCTTCACCAACACCATCATGTTCGTCGCCGTCTCGGCTTTCCACGCTAGAATCGCAGACCCCGTCATCGGCGGCACCTACATGACTCTGTTGGCCACGTAAGTTAACCTTTGGCTTCATCCGAAGTACCCGTGCTAACTAATCCTCAGCGTGTGCAACCTCGGTGGCACGTTTCCGCGCTTTTTTGTTCTGCGTCTCGTCGACCACTTCACCGTAGCAACCTGCCACCCCGGCAACCCCGCGGACCTGGGCGCTCTCAAGGGCTCAATCGTCACTGAGCCTTTCTCGTGCTCCTTGCAGCCCGACAAGGAGAGGTGCGTTGCCGGCGGCGGCACATGCGACATGGTGCGCGACGGATACTACTTAGTCAACATCATCTGCGTCATCTTTGGCGTCGTCACATTTATGTTGTACATTCGACCCAGAGTCTTGCATCTGCAGTCGCTGCCCATGCCAGCATGGCGTTTATCGCCGTCCAAGTAAAGTGTGTGCAGATTGTGCATTAGAAAAGAAGGACGGTTACCAACTATCATTATTGTCGTCACGTAGCGAATGGGTTGGAGACGTTTTAGAGACACAAAAAAGGTGTATTTTGATACTTTTCATTACCATGTATGCGCGCTATGCCATTATGTATCTAGTGACGCTCGCCTGCCCCCAAAAAAGGAAACAGAAGTCCTATCCGAGAACACACACAATCTCTCTCGTTCGGCCAAAACACTACTTCTGCAACGACTGGATATGCTGCGAATGCAGGTCCTCCACGGCGGGGATGATCAGGCTTTCAATCTCCACCTCGGGATCGCTCTCCGGCAGCGCGTTGGGGTCCAGCGGCTTGTCCTCCCACGACGTCTCGGACCCGTCGCCGCCAGCGGGTCTCTCGCGCTGGGCGCTCGGCACGCGGACCCACCGGTCGGCCTGGCCCGGCGCGACGAAGACGACCTCCCACTTGCGCGTGGACAACAGGTTGCCGATGACGAGGTGGTGCTGGTAGCGCTCGAGCGAGTATTTGGCCTTGTGCACGAGGATGGCCGGGTCCGTCTCAAGCTTGAAGCTGACGACCATGCCCTGAGGCGCCCAGCCGTCGACGAGGTTCTGGAGGAACTTGGGTACGGGGTCGAGGTCGACGATGAGGCGCTTAGAGCGGGGCACCTTGGGGGACGAGTCGAAGTTGTCAAACGTCTCCTCGTCCTCGGGGCTGGCACCGTTGCCGTTGCCGTCTCCGTTGCTCCTGGAGGGGGTCCTGGCCGGGGTTGGCGCGGCGGCCGGGCCCGCGGAGCCAAACGAGTCCGTGGCGTTGGTGGACTGGATCTTGTGCTCGGCCATGCGGTCCTGGGGGAGGAAGAAGTCGGAGACGGCGGCGGCGAGGTAGAGCAGGGCTGAGGGGCCGAGGGGCCTCAGCAGGCCGGCGATGGCGCGCAGCTCAAAGAGGTAGTCGGTGATTGTCGTGAAGGGCAGCATCAGCAGCATGTTGTTGCGCTTGGCCGCGGTGTACTTGCGCAGGACGGCGCGCATGCGCTCCTGGTGGCCTGGGTTCGCAACAACGGTGCCGTCGTGGCCCTCGGCGAGGAAGTCGAGGAAGCAGTCGGTGGCGTGGGAGTAGTGGCGCGAGTAGGGCTGCAGGGAGAACTGGCGGTGCAGGAAGATAACGGCGTAGCCGGCCTCGAGGAAGTACTCGGCCGAGGTGGCGCCGCGGGTTCCCGCGGAGAAGTTGTCGATGAAGCGGACCGTCTGCTTCTCAAGGGGCACGGTCGTGCCGCCCGAGGTGACGAGGACGATGCGCCGGGAAGAGGCGGCGTGATGGTCTATGAAGGAACGCGCGGCCGAGACGTGGGACTCAAGGTTCTTGGGTGGAGGCTGGGACGAGAAGTAGGCGTCCTCCTGGCGCTCGGCGGTTTCTGTTGGGACCGACATCTTGTGGCCGAGGTGGGAGAAGAATGACGAATCGGCAAAGGCGTTTTGATATGGCGGCCAAAGAACTCTGCTCACAATGTGCTAAAGTGAGCCGTGGTTTGAGAGAGAGAGGGCTGGTTGATATCAATTGTCAGGGAGGGTGTACTGGTAAGGGTCGTAATGAGTCAGATCTAAGGGGGCTCGTCAGCCAACTCATACGGGAATGAAGAACAAAAGGGTCGGATATATATCTCCGAAAGGTCCCCTCGCAACCGCTTAGAATGTAAGTTGTGAAGGGCTTGTAAGCAGTGTGGTTCCCGTCACCTCACATGGCGCAACCCCTTCCGCCAGACCTCTTATGACGTGGCTTACATGTCACTCACCGTGTGGTTTCTAAAGCGATCGTTGCGAGCTCTCCCAGTGGAGAATACTGCAAATCTGACGGCGCGCGTGGTAACGAGTGCTCATGCAGCGTCTCACGGCGAACCACAGCTTGCGCAGGCTGAACCGATCCGAGACGAGACGGATGCTCTGTCGACAAAGTAAGAGGGAAAAGGTGACGAGGGGGTTAAACCGTCGTTTCCAGAGGCCGGTTCGGTTCCTCCACACGGGCCGAAGGAGGCCCGTGCCCCACCGACCCGCACCTCCGGGATGGAATCTGCTGCGGATTTCTGGGAACGTATTTGCTTCGGCGCTTCGCGACGACGTCCCCGTTGGCGGCCGCATCGCTTTATGCCGCGAGACACATATCCGTATCTGTACACAAGACCCCCCCACACACACATCTGTCGTGTCCTACAAGGCACCGATACCCGGTGTTCAGGTTTCAGCCTCGGCAATTCAGGACCGGTACAACAATAAAGACAACGACGACGGCGATAACAATGAAAACAAACAACAGTTTTGATGGTAAAGTATCGCAATTTATTTTCTTTTCTCTAACCGAGGCTCGCTCTTAATCTTGGGTCTACGTAACAGCATTATTCGTGTGCCCATGTACAAATATTCCATTAAANCCCCCCCCCCCCACTCGGCCTTCCATTAGAAGATTCCCCAAATGTTCTTGGGGCCCATGTTCTTCCCCACGCAGACAAACTTGGCGGCCATCATGGCGACGAGGGCCAGCATGTACACGAGGCCGGTGAAGACAATGAGACCCCAATACCTCCCGCCCGTCGCCGTGACAATCTCGCCGCCGATGGGGATGCCGATGAGGCACGCGATCGATACGACGGTGTACGTCGTCGAGTAGTACCGTCCGTAGGACTGCGTCTTGCACAGCCGGCCGACGCACACGGGGCTGATACTGATGTTGTTCCCGCTCGCGAACCCGAACAGAACGGCAAACACGACGATGCCCGCCGTCGTCGAGCCCGCCGGCAGCCAGATGGCCAGACACGCGACGATGGAGAGCAGGGTGGCGACCATGTTGCTGTTGAAGGGCCCCGCCTTGTCGGCCCACCAGCCGGGCAAGGCTCTACCGAAGACGCTCCCGGCGTTGAGGATGGGCAGGATGGAGAAGGCAAAGGACTCGCTGAAGCCCTCGCTGAGCATGTAGCTCGAGATGTACGTCAACGGGATGAAGAGGGCGAACTCCATGAGGAAGATGCCGGCTGTCGTGAGGCTGAAGGCGGAACTGCGGAAGATGCGCGGGTCCGGGTGGGGGCTCGCGTTGCGCGCGGGCGGCAGGCGCGAGCGGATGAGGAAATTGGAGGCGCCGCAGAGGAGCAGGCAGATGAAGCCGACGGCGCGGATGGTCCAGCCCCAGCCGATGCGCGGGAAGAGCGACTGCATCATGAGCGGGAACACGATGCCGCCGATGGAGCCGCCGGTTGAGGCCATGCCCGTCGCGAACCCGCGCCGGCGCTTGAACCAGTGGCCGACGGCGGCAATGGAGGGCGTGAAGACGAGGGAGCTGCCGAGGCCGCAGAGGATGCCGAAGGCGAGCATGAAATGCCAGTACACTGAGGCAGGGCGGTTGTCAGTTCTTGTGGCGGCGAGGACGAGG
>NWBT01000045.1:3617547-3666021 GCA_003386485.1 Colletotrichum lentis
GGGGGAAGGAGGATAACTCACACGTGCAGATGCTCAGCAGCATGACGCCGATAACGAGACAGACCGTCCCGGCCAGCACGAGCCAGCGCGGACCGTACCGGTCGAACACGGGGCCGATGTAGATGCCCCCGAAGAAGCACAGGAAGGTGTAGACGGAAAAGATCCAGCCGATGGTCCCCTCGGTGTACCCCTCGAGCTGGTGCGTCGCGACGTACGTCTGGAAGATGGCCAGGCTGTTCATGATGCCCAGCGCCGAGAACAGCGCGAGCCACGAGCCGAGCACGACGGACCACGCGCGAAGCCCGCCCTCGGGGTAAGTCTCCTCCTCGGTGGCCGTGTCGGCGCGGACGAAGTGGTCGCCGTTGCCGCCTTCCTTGTTGTAGGTTTCCTGCTGGTAGAGGCGGTCCTGACCGTAGGCGCCGCCGCCGGCGCCGGCGACGGCGTTAGAGACGGAGGGGATCAGGTCGTTGCCTACGGCGGCGGCGGCGCCGTCGCGGGCCGCGCTCTCGGTCTTGCTCGGGAGCGGGAAGTCATAGTTGCCGTAGTCGGGCTCCGGCGCTCGGTAGCCGTCCTGGCGCGGCGTGTTCTTTTCCGGATCCATCGGGGTAGGTGGGGTGGGCGATGAAGGCTCGTGCTAGCCGGCCTGCCTTGGAGGGGGGTTCTTATTTTCGGAAGCCAGTCCGTCTTGCCTTCTCTTTGGATTTTGCCGCGGTTTCTCCTCTTCCTGTCCGTCAATACACCTTCTTCTCGTGTCCTGGTCCCTCTCACCCAACTCGGTTTCTTTCTCACCACCCTCTCACTGCCGCAGACGCCTTCTCAAAATTGAAGAATGTAGCAGAGTCGTTGAAACAAGGCTGTGGTATGATCTGTATTTTACAGAACAGAATCAAGGTTTGGAGTGGACATAGACTAACACATTCATCCAAGTTTCAATTCCTCCCTACGTAGCCCTGTGCGAAGAAGCGGCTGAGCGGACCTACTTGTAGTTTTCCGTTCTTCCTCCAGGATTTCTTAGTCTTTCTCGGCTAGTATAGCCTGGCTAAGAAGGAAGAGGGGGGGCAGCGCTGGAAGTCAAGGTGTGGTTGGTTGGGCGAGCTTGATGCAATTATCCGGTCATTCATTCAGCATTAGTCATAACTACCCAACCCGTTCCAAAGGGAGACGGGCGACATGCAACAGAAGCGGGAGAACAATGCTGAAAGAACTAGCTGTTGGGGGACAGGCAAAGGAAAGGGAAAGGAGCAAGGAGATAAGACGGCTAAGGGCAAGAAGGGGAGAAAACTTTTCCCCCCGTACCCCCTGGGTTGTGTTGGATCGGGTGCCGACGCTCGGAAACGGGCAACCGATAACCATTGAATAAGGTAGGTTCCAGCTCCTTCGTTAGCCGGGGCCGGGGCTGGTCTCAGCGGGCTGGGTCCGTCCGGCTTGGACTCTTCGGCTGGCGCTTCCTCAAGAGTCAAGAGGTTCGATGTGTGGGCCAGCCAAACACAAGTTGATTCGCTACGTCTCCGCACCGCCTTGAAGCTGAGAATGCCTCTCAGGCATCTTCAATGTGCCTATCCCTCTCAACTTGCCTCGTACAGCTAGGCCATCGACAGCCATCGCGGGAGTAGACCCATCGCGGGAGTAGACAGGCCCGTCGCCACATGCGTGTGGTGTGGTCGATCAGCAGAGTGTGTCGGTCGGTCGAGAGAGCGCGAAAACGCGAACGGCTCAAGACGGGCGACGGGGTACGGTTGTCGATGGGTTGGGGGAGAGAGTGAGAGTGAGAGCTCGTGATGGAACCGACCAATGGCGTATTTCAATTAGTCGTTAGTTTGCTTCAACCACGACCAACCCGGGGTCCAGGGCACATCCGGCACGTGACATTATCCAGTGCTCAGTCGAGGTGCAAACTTGTACTGCAGAAATGCCCAACAGCAACCATAATCATACTCACGTACCTGTATGCGATTATCGCGACACTTCAACACCGCACCCCCCCATCCATTATCTACCTACTTACATATGGCGGAGCACGCGGTGATGCACACCATCACGCACGTCAAACAACGCCATGATGACCATGTTGACTAATTGGTTTGCGCGCCCTTCTTGTGCACTGGCCATTCCCCAGGATTAATAACGCAGACGATCGACACAGAATGACATCTTGATACTGCGCGCATATCCTTTCCCTTCGGATTACTCCCACACCTGACATAGCAGTGTCGATATATCAGCAAGTAGTGACTGCAACGTCTAAGAGAGGGGAGGGGAGGGATTTTGGCTGATGCATAAGCCGAGGGCAGAAAAGACGACACCGTTTGTCAGCGGTGTTCGGCCGGTAGCGAAATGTTAAGCTCGGCTTCCTCCAGGGGCCATTCCCCGCTTGCCGCAGAGCGCCGAAGGGGTTTTTTTTTTCCCCTCGAAAAAACGCCGGCTCCGGCCGCTCATCAGCCTTTGACACCCCCACTAAACCTGATTGCCGCACTTTACCCGGCAGATAAGGGGTCCGTGCTTTCTAATGGAGCCTCTCCATAGAAAGCCGCCGGGGAACACCCCTGCCAGGCCCCATTGCCCTGATGAGAAAGTCGAAAGGCAACAGCAGAATCCAAAACCCCCCCCCTCTGAGCTGAGCTCGACGCCTTCAATCGAAGGGAGAGAAGACTGCCTTGCCAGCCACCCCATCAAAGACGGAGCTTCCGCCGCCCATGTTCTTCCATCGACCACTTACCCCTCCTACAGCCCTTTTCGATCTAGACCTTATCGTGTTCGACGCCAACCAGTTCTAGCGCCAACGTCCCACGTCACTGTCTTACGAAGTGCTGCACGTAAAAAAAGAAAGAATAAAAAGAGGGCGGGGGACCCCACCAAAGCAGCACACAGCGCCCTCGGCCGAACGCCGCTGCGTATGGCTTATGAACTCTCCTAAGGTCTCCCTCCCTTGACGCATTCCCGTGCGATCGGAACCGACTGGGCCGGACGGGGCAAAGAGACTCGTCCAAAGACGCTACAACCTGCCAAATGTCCATCCAAGACTGATCGATGCCTATGAGCGGCTGGCTGACCAGCCTTGGCCTCTTCCCGAAATTGCAAAAAGCCATATTCAGCATCTCTCGTTATGCAAACCTCGGACACGTTTTGTTCTATGCTGGAGGAATGCTACCAAAACAAATCCCCCCAAAAAGTTCGTATATGCCCTGTCCTTTGTCCTCGATCCCCTCCCACTGGTGAACATGGCAATCGCACCTCTCGGCCCGAACCCGCGCCGGCGTCTTACCACTGTCCTACCGCACCGTTCATCAGGCACACCCCGTCATAGGGCTAGCTGGCTGCATATGCAACGTAGACGTTACGTAGTACTTGAATAGCTGATAACAGCCACGCTTGCACATTTCATCTTGGGCGGTGTTATGTGACTCCATTTCCCATACAAATGAGCGTTTCTACTCCACTTTTCCCTCCTTATATCTGATTTTCTTCCTTCAAGTCTAGAAAATCCTAGAAAAGTCTTACAGAGATACACTCTTTAGAATGCTATCCAGCAGCTATTTAGGGACCAGGGTAAGAGGTTAGGGTTTAGGTCAGGAATAGGGTTAAATTAGTCAGGTTTAGATGTTAGCACCGGAGGCAGATCAGCTAGAGGCGGAGGCAGAGTATCATCGCCCTGCATTTTTGCTTGTGTTTGCCTATTAGGGCCATCACCTTGGAAGCTCCCCCTCCGCCCCTCTATGCGGCTATTACCTCAGCTTACCCCCCCCTGCTGATCAGCCCTTACCCCCCCTATAAGGCAGTTAGCAGCTAGGTAAGTACCGCCATAAGTCACTTTAATAAAAGGGTTAAGTTTTATATAAATCTAATATATATTTAGCCTATAGAGGTATTCTAATTATATTACTATTATGTTAGTATAATACTTAACTAATAATAACTATTACTAATTAACGTAGCTAAGTAGCTTCCTAAGTTTATATTCCTAAGATTATAATATTATTATAATACTATCCTAATTAAGTTAGATATTAAAAAGCTATAGATAAGCATACTTATTACTTACATAATTAGCTATAATATTAGGCTTAGGGGTAGTGTAGGGTCTGCTAATTATAATAGCTACTAAGTAATAAGGATTAGTATAGTTATATTTATATCCTTTCTTAAAGTCTATAATTATATTACTATTATAATATAATAGTATTTATAAATTAATAATTACTTACCTTAGAGCTTCTTATAGGAGGAGTAAGGCTTATATAAGCTATATAGGAGGTTAAGTTTCTTTAGAGATAGTTACTCCTAGATAGCAGTTAGAGAAGGCGCCTAGCTTTTTTTTTAATATAAGAGATCTAGTAAGGGAATTTAGCACCCTAAGAAATATTAGAGATATATAAAGAACATAATAGGAATATAATAAGAATACTAACCTTAGGAGACTAAAAGTTAACTATAATCTTCTTATAAGCTTTAAAGAGTTTTTACTCTTTAATAAGGGAATTAAGGAGATTACTATATTTCTAAATGTTATTATAGGTAGTAGTAACAGCCTTAGGTCTCTTAGCCTAATTATATTAGGATTATATTCTAATTATATTAAAATAATACTTATAGCTTAAGCTAGAGTCTCTACCTTAGCTAAAGCATCTTTAGCCTTTTAGATAGCTATGTTTTAAGTAGTAATCTTCTAATTAATTTAAGAATTACATTAGTATTATAACTCTATTATAATAAGAATAAAATTATTACTATCTTAGTAAAATAGGTATACTTATTAAGTCTCTACTTCTTTAAATAACCCTCTAAGGAAAAGGTGTTATTAAAATTAACTAGATTAGTATTATTAGGATTAGGTAGATTAATTTTAGCCTTATTATTCTCCTAGTAAGATATTAGGAATATAATACTAGTATAATATATAAATATTAGCTTACCTTCTAAAGCTAATCCTTAATTACCTATTCCTAATTAGGGGTTAAAGTAGGGTTAGAAGTCTAAAAGAGATTATATTAGTAATATAATCTAAATATAATATATTCTTTTTACTTACCTTAGGGCTATACTTATATTTACGCTTACTATTCTTCTTAGTACTAGCCTTAGTATGTAGCTTATTAGCCTTAGGAGGGGTAATAAAGGTGTTAGCAGCTTACTAGTAGGTAAGCTATATATAATTCTAATTAAACTATATAGAGTTAATCTAAGAGTCCCTAAACTATTTAGTAAGGAAAGCTAAAAAGCAGTTAGAAAATTATAACTATAATATAATAGGATTATACTATAAATATATAAATAAATATAGTCTTATTCTCTAGGGTAGAATAACTATTAGTACCTTTCTTTAGGGTACTATTAGCGTTAGTAGTAATAGCTTATAGGTTAATTATAAACTTATAGCTATGCTTTTTCTCTAAGTAATTATAAAGATAGTAGATTAGTGTAGTAGGAGACTTAAAAGGTAACTATAGTTATATTAGGATTATATTAGAAGTATAATTAATTAATTAACCTACTGTGTATATATAGATAATAGGGTCCTCCTTAGGTTAGGTAAAATTAAAACAGTAAAAGCGCTTACTAAGGAAAATCTTAATAAAATCTAGACCCTAATTAGATGTTAGTATTATACTAGAGTTATATTTAGATTATAATTAGTTAGGATATAAACATCTTAGTAAGGATTCTTACTAGCTAGATAAATCTTATATCTAGGAGGAAGGTAATAAGGGTAAGTTAGTTAGGCCTTATACTAAGTAAGGGGGTTAGCCTAAATTATATTATAATTATAAACTAAATAGGTTAGAAAGAAAGTTAGAAAAGAAAACTTATAAGGTATGTAAGTATTAACTAAACTAATGCTATTTTGCTAATTAGTTATAGTTATAGTTAGTAGAGAAAGTTTACTTAACAAGAAATAAGGCTGCTTAATATACTATAATTAGCTAGCCTATACCCTACTTTTATAGATAGGCACTAAGTAGTAGGTAGGCACTATTATGGAAGGTATATACTTACTAAACCTACCCTACTATGCTTCCTACCTACCCTATATATACTAACTTAAGGGAGGTAAGTATAGCTAATTAAAAATAAGATATAAACTTTGTTTTTTTAACTTTATAAGTTATAGTAATAAAAAGGATTACTAAAAAAATAGTAGAAAAATTAGCTACTTAAAAAGGGGATAAGAATTAATCTATATAAAAAGAGCAGTAAATAATTATTATAAACTTATTACTTTCCTATTATAATTAACTAGTTTATTAAAAATAGTTACATAAGAAATCCTTAGCTAGGTAAAGCCTACTTTACTATATAAGCATCCTAAAAACATTCTGCTAATATAGTCTAATTATAATATAGTCCTATTACTAAAAGTAATACCTAGGTATTAAAATCTATCCTACTAAATAGCTAGCCTTTAAGGTAGATAGTAATAGCTAAATATAACTATAGTCTAGTAAGGTATTCTATTATTTTAATATATTATAGTTAGTAAGTATATTAGTACTTTATATAAGGTGTATATACTATAATACCCTCTCTATTATAATATAGATATATCCTAATTATAATCTCTTTATTAGAACTATTTTACTAACTATACTACCCTCTTAAGGTATATTTAGAAGGTGTATAAGACAGCAGTATATATTTCCTAGCTAGGTAAACTTACTAAAAAGGATCTTACTAACATAAAAGGTAGGTAATAATAACATAAAGAAAACACACTATAATTATAATTAATATATTTATAGTATTTTATTATAAGCTTCTTAATAACCTTTCTTCTTTAGGCCTATTAGGGCTTAATATAGCTATATCTAACACTAAGGAGTTAGAGGCGTTAGATAGCATAGCTAAAGAGGAGGTTATTTAACAGCCCTAAAGACAGTAAAAAAGGCTGCGTTTAGAAAGCTTTTAGCGTAAAGCAAAAAAGATTTAATTAAGAGGGGATTATAATTTGCTAGATACTATTTAAGACTCTAAGCTAGACGCTAAGCTTTACTATAATACTAACCTTCTATTAGAGAAGCCTCTATTAGAGAAGACTATTACTATTAGTAGTAGTAACTCTAAAAGTAATATAGTTAAGAATAATAATACTACTTCTATAGAGAATAACACTAAGGAGGTATAATACCCTTATAATTATATTATAATTAGACTATAATTACTTATTTTTTATAGACTAGTACTAAGACTAGTCTAGCTTATAAGACTTTAGTTAATATAACTAATAATATAGTACTTAACGTTATTACTGCTATAAGTGCTATAAAATAGGCTATACTACGCTGTTTAAATAGGAAGGTAAGTGTTAACTCTATTTAAAAATATAATATAAGCGTAATCTAATTATATTAGCTATATATCTAGAAAATAAAACAGATAATAGATCTTAAGCCTTACAAAAAGTGTATATTATGTTAAGCTGTAAATTGCAAAAAGTGCCTAGATATTACGCCTTATGTAGAATTAAGGTGTAAGGCTTAAGATATATTTAAGATTAAAGCTTAGTATTATAGTTAGACTATAGTTAGATTATAATTAGAGTATAACTAGATAGTAAATAAAGTAAAGTGCTTTTTGTATCTAATCTATACTATTTAGCTCTTATAATTTCTAACTCTAACTCTAATTCCTATATCTTTACTTACTCTAAGTCTAACTGTATTTTAAGTATCTTTACTAATCTTAATACCTACTTATCTATAAAGCTAGTTACGCTATATAAAGTGTCTATAAGTTATAACCTTACTTACCTAATAGTATATATTAAATATACTCTAATTATAATAAAAGTATAATTAAATACTTACTTTCTCTTCTCTTATCTTTTATAAGGGGATTTATTAGCATATTAATAAGTTAGTACACTAGATAATAATACTAAAGGAATTATATCCTCTAACATAATAATCTCTTTAGCAGGCATTAGTGTAATAATATTACTCTATAATATAGTAAATCCTTTCTTTCCTACTTTACTATTAATATACTATTAGGACTATATTATAATAGCATTATAATAACATTATAGAAACATATAATTTCTTAGTGTTAGTACTTAGTAAAACTACATAGATATACTTTAGTTATAGAAACTTAGTAGTAAGCTAGTTTACTATGTAATTTTATCTACATTAATATATTCCTAATTAATAATATATACCTTATAACATATTAGAGATATAAGCAGCATAATAAGGGTATAATAAGATTATAATATAACTATAATTAGGAAGGCTTATAAGTATACACCCTCTGCTAGTCTAATATTTTACCTAAAAGCATATTTATGCTAGTAACTTACTTTAATAACATTAGTATATAGCTACACTATATTCTAGATTTCTTTTAGAATTAGTAATAGGTATTAATTTAAGCACGTTTAAAGAGTGTAGTTTTGTTTATATCTTACCTAATTTATAACATAAATATTAGCTCTAGCTTCTACTAGTAACATAATTAGCTTATAATTATATTATGCCTTTAAGATATATAAACTAGTAATAAGATTATAGAGCTTTAAATACTTATCTTCTTCTTTAACGTCTAAAAGGCTTATTATAGAACTATAGAGCCTATAGTAATAAGTAACCTATAGGTTACTTATAAGGCTAAGAAGTTATTTAATACTACGTTAGAAGTAAACTTTATAAAGAATTATTAAATAATAGATCTACTATTACTAAGGCTAGTGCTAGGGGTTAATTATAGTAAAGAACTTCCTAAATCCTAGATATAGTAATATTATTATTATAATTATATTATGCCTGTTTTATACTTTTAACTCTTACTAGATAGCTGCTTTAAATCCTAATCTAGGACTAAGACTTTTATTAACACTAGTGCGTTAGGGTAGTAGTAGTGCTAATAAAGTAGCTTACTAAAGTGCCTTACCTATATCTTATAAAGCATTTTAAAAACTTAAAAGTAGAGTTAGGTTAATTTACTATTTATAAAGAATTAGATATAAGTCTTAACTAGTAACATTATATTAGTATAATTTAAATATAATACACTTATACACTATACACCTACCCTAATAAGTTAAACTTAATAGCCTAGTAAAAACTAACTTATAACTTTCTAGGCCTTTAATTTATTTAAATAATATGTTAACCTCTATAAACTCTCTCTATAACAACAGTTTTAGTTATTTAGGATATCTATAGCAGATAAGATAGTTTATACTATTAAAGTATACATCTTAAATATACTAGATAGTATTATGTTAGGATTATACTTTATAAGTGCTTAAGTAGTGTTTCTTACCTATCTAGGCTTAGCTTTTTTAAAAGTAAAAAGATATCTAACTTTATTAATCCTACCTTAGTTAGAATAGATAAGAGCTTAAGACTTATAGATTACCTTTTTAATCTTATCTGTCTAAGTTAGACTGTTATAAATATTACTAAATAAGATTATATTATACTTTAAAAGAAGTTATTACATTATAAGGTTTAATATAAGGGTACTTATAAAGTCTTACGTTAGAAATATAATAGAATTATAATACAGTTATACTAGGGTTATATACTGTAGGTAAGCCTTAGGTTTTAGATTCCCTTAATTACAGTAAAGAGCTTATTAAGATAACCTTAGGGGATCTTATCTAGAATAGGGGGTAGATAGTTATAAACACTAATTAATATCTATACTGCAAAAGGGGTCTAATTAAGATCCTTAGGGATAAATAGCTTAAAAGAGTAAGTGTAATTAAGAGAAATAAAGGCGTTATTATTATTAAAATAAGGTTTACCTAAAGTAATTATTAGAAACATAGTAGGATTATAATAGGGTTATAATATAGTTATAGTCTTTACTTATAATAAAATTTTACTTATACCTATTTTCTAATAATATTATAGTAGTTATTATTATTATATAGAATGTTTGTTAATAGTGTTAAAGACACGCTTTACTTAATCTAGTTACATAAGAAAAGCTAGATCTCTAGAGAGCTAAAAGGCTTTTTAACTTAAGTCTAGAAGTGTTTTTTCTTAAATAGATAACTAGGTGTATACCTATTATAATAAATAGTAGGTAGAGTACTACTAGTTAACTAGGTAATATATAGTTAGGATTATATTATAATAGAATTAAGAGCCTTAAGGCCTACCTTTATAACGCTAGGCTTTAGAAAACAGTAGGCTCTAGCTAACTCCTAGTATAAGCTTCTGTCTTTAAAACGCTATTAGATACTATAAAAGTACTAAATTGCCTAAGTATGCATTCTAGAGGCTATAGATAACTGTAAAAGGCCTATATTTTGTTTCCTAAGCTATGCTATTTATTATAGCACTTTTGTTAGGTTAGTAACTTAAATATTATATAACTTAAAAGCTAGCTTTAGGTAATATTTAACTCTAGAGTAAGTTATATATTATTAATTACATTAGGCCCTAAAGAATGTTAAAAACACTCTTTTACTTTAACTAAGTAGGCTATAGTAATTATACTAAACCTATTTATATTATATTACTATTATAATTAATATATAAGTATTAATAGTAACTTATACTATTAAGAATTATTTTAATTCTCTCTTCTGTTTTGCTTTAGAGGTTAACTATATAGGTAACTCCTAATAGTAATATAGTTAGAAAATTAGGAAAGTACTTATAGTAAATAACGTCCTTAGTAGTAATTATATATAACTAGTTACTTAGAGATAAAAATACTATAGGTTACTATATTTTAGTGTATATATCCTATATCCCTTTAATATTAGAATATTATAATAAGATTATAATATAGTTATAATAGTAAACTTACCTTAATCCTCTCCTCCTACTTTTTCTAATTATTATTAGAAAGATCCTATATAATTAGACTATATTAGAGTAATTATAATATTTTACTTATAATTACTTTATAGTATTAGCTTTCTAAGTCTATAGATACATTAAAGTAAACTTCTTTCTTATCCTCTTATAGTAGGATAGTATCCTAATACTACATTAGTATTAGTTATTTAAGTATTTCTATTTATATTAGCTAATAGTATATAAAACGTTATTATATTATAATATATACCTACTTTATTATTATTAATTAATAATATTACTATTTTTTTATAAGAAGATATAATACCTATAATATATACCTACTGTAGGTAGTTAATATAAGTAAAAATAAAGAAGAAAGATTTAATTAAAATCTCTACGTTAGTTTAAGTACCTCTCTTATTACTATAGTAATATAATTAAATTATATTAAAATCTCTTTAGGTTATATTATATATAATAGTTATATTATGCATAATAATAAAAGCCTAAAAGATACCTAAAACTTTATTAGAGTATGTAACTAGTAAATAAAGTTTGCTTAGAAATACCTTACCTTACCCCCCTAATTAGGTAAGGTGCTGTAGGGGGGGGTAAGGGCTGATCAGCAGGGGGGGTAAGATAAGGTGCTAACCGCCCCTCTATGTGCGTGGCGACCGTCGGCAGAACCCATTACGCACGGTCCTCCAAAAGGCTCATGCGCACGCTTGGAGCTGAGTCATCTCTTCCCTTGCAGCGCTGTGGCGACGTTTCGCTCTCACGCAGGCGGGTGACAATGGCGAAGGCCCTACTACGTATCGACCTTCGGGGCTGTCTCCGCCCCCCTGGCTGTCCCTCCTAGCTCCCACTGGCGATGATGAAATTGAAGCTTTTGGGGTTTGACCGACGCCTCCATTGTGACCATGCTTGCGTAAACATTCAATCTTTTTTTTTTTTGGGCGTTGTCGCCATTGTAAAGCTGTTTGGGTCTAATAATCGCATTTTGTCCACCCCTGGGCTTGCTGTCGACCAAGACAATCTCTTCGAACCCCCTCTTCCCGCCGCAAGTTTGCAGCTGCGCTTGGTCATGACAACATAATAATGCCCCGTGTTTCGTGGCACGCCACACATGGTTGCTCCTCGCCTTCACGCACGGCTAGTCTGTTGCGAGGACATCACCGACGCTCCTTTCGTTAAACAACTCTAGCGCCTCTTTTTGATAGCTCCAATCCGAGATCCGTCGGGCGATGTCGCCTCCGGCGCGAAGCCGTCCAGACCGGCATGGATCTGTTGGACCGAATTTTAGTTGTAAAAGTCACCGAACCGCTTGCGTATAGAACATGGCCAAGTGTTGCTCGTTGCAAAAGTGAAGAAAAAAACAAAATCTTGGCCCTCGGGAAGCCGACCCCGAATTCATAAGGAATCCCCACACCCCGTCACGACCCGGTAGTTCCCAAGCCGGCCGACTGCTTCGCCGTCGTGGTCTGTACGCGCAGAGTTCACGAATCAACTGGTCAGGCCCTCGTGCCATCTTGAGTCTGACCGACCACTGCTTTTTGTGAACCTCATTCGCTCGTGGCCGTCATACAAAAATGCGCCAACTCCCCAGAGCAGTCAGGACGCGCGCGTCAGTTTGGTCTCGTCATGTCATCATTAAGTAGTCGCTTGAGAAAAGCCCCCGGCTCTTGGGACCGTCCGCCGTCCACCTCTGCATGTGCCTCCCAGTCTGGCATGCCTTCTGGCTTCACTGTTTCCGCTGAGGCTGATCGACCGCCTTCGTGTGAGGTGAAGACATCTATATGATGCCTAATCGTGTCCAGTAAAACAGTCCGGGTCGAGGTGTCGAGTTTAGAAACGGCCGATTTTCTGGTGCCTTGCTGTCAGTCTAAAAAGCCCTGAGGGGGTTTGGGGGCTAGGTCAAATTACAATAGCTCGAGAAGAGACGCTATGTCGTCCAGGGGCATGGGTGGGAGGCGCATGTCGACATTTGACTCCCCCGAGGGAGGAGGCGTCTGGTCCGACTGGACGGAGGACAGTTGCATCAACAAGTCGGCGTTCTTGATGAACTTGACGAGGTCTTCGAGGTCCGTTTTAATGTTGGCGTTGCGCATGCGGCGGATGATTTCGACAGATTCGGCCTCGGAGCGCATCAACAGCAGGCAGAAGAGTTCTTCAAATAGGGTGACGCGACGCTGCAGTTCCTCGTGCTTGGTTTTGAGGGCGGCAAATCGAGTAACGTCTGGGCCGGCATCATACTCACACCTAGTACGACCCATGCCGGCGCACAAGGAGCACACGGGACGCTGGCCATCGCACTTTGATTTCCTCCGGCGACAAGAAGTGCAAGCAATCTTTGTCTGGGGACGGCGTCTAGGGGCACTCGAGGCGGTTCCGGTGGCGGATTGCGGGGTTGACTCCCGTTCTGATGAGGCGCTGCTGGCTGCTGTTGGGCCTGCGGGTAGAATTTCTCGCTGAGGTTTCATCGTGACCTTGAGCGCAGGAAGACCACGGGTAGGCCTGGTAGGCGACCAGAAATGCCAAGGACTGGTGATAGGAGGCGCAGACGTGTAGTAGCCGGGACGGCGTGATCAGCGCGCTCGCCGACAGTAGTTGGAACGGGCGCGCGGGTGGACGAATCGAGAGAGAGGGAGGGCAGAACGAGAGCCGGAGTCAGAGCCGGAGTCAGAGCCAGAGCGGGCCGCAACCACAAGAGCAGCAGATCCGCCCGCTTCTCTTGGATTGTCTCGATTGTCTACGACGGAGCGCCTCATACTACCGACCTGTCGGCCATGACGATTCTTTTCTTCTTCTTCTTTTTCTGTATATTTTGGGGTTTTTCGGTGGGGGTGTTTTTTTGCCGGGGGTTTCCCGGGTTTCGAGATTTTTGAGTTGAAAACTATTCCGTCGAGTCGGTCTTGTCGATTCGGTCCTGAAGACGTTGAGATGCTGCCGCATGTGGTGGTCGCGGATGGAACTGCTTTGGGGGGCCTGTGAGGTAAGGGTATGACGAAATGGACCACAAGGCGTGCCCCAGCTGCGTTTTCTTTGGCCAAACTCCTGCGCTCAGGTGCACCACCCGCAGCAGTCGCTGGGTGGTGCTGGTGCTGGTGCTGGTGCTGGTGCTGGTGCTGGTGCTGGGCTGAGGGGAGATCGGAATTTCTCCGGCGCCGTCGTAGTGCTCACACAGCGGGCCCTCGGACGAGGGAGAAACCCAGAACCAAGCAGCAAACCCCGAGAATAAAAATAAAAATAAAATAAAAAGGGATTCCCCTCCCGATGCAAAAAATGGAATAATAAAACAGAAAATACCGATCAAGACTTGAGGCTAAGCCATGCAAAGTTGTCCAAGCCCCATGGATCTGGCCGTGGCCAGGCCAAGCCTAGCCAGGCCATCTGCTGGGAACATGTAGCTATGGCATCCGTTCAGCTACGGCAAGGCAAGGATGCCGCAGCACGCCAGCTGGACGCCGCCATGCCTATCGAAACTTTGCTGGCGCATTGGGCACCCTCTGCCTGTTGATGTCAGAGGCCCCCTCCCCGGCGATTGGTTGCTCGCGACCTTTTCTCGCAATCCCCCTGGCTGCAGAAAAGAAACCCGACGAGGTACACGCGAGGGGAAGGTCGGGCACTTTTGTTTTTCCGAAGAAGGTATGGGAGTCGAGGACTGATGATGATGATGATGATGATGATGATAATGATGATGGAAATGGAGATGAAGATGATATAGTGAGGATGATGCCGCTGCCGAGTCACCGAAGATGAGATGCGTGCATTGCATCCGTCCGTACCTCCACGCTGTAGCCTGCTCCTGGTGGTGAAGGTGATGCGCTGCTTGCCAGACCAGGCTTACATAGCAAAAGGCTACAGTGCTCCTTCCAGTGGCCGTTGATTTGTTGGCGACTCTTCCGAGAAACAACAGGCCAATAACGGACCTGTATGGTTTTCAACGCCCCACTGCAGCGTGATACCCGCGGCCGACGGATACGACCTGCTTCCACGACGACAGTCAGCCAGATTGAACCGGCCGAAGGTCCATCGTCCAAGCAAAGTCTCCCGACGATGATGGAAGCTGAGAAGTTGTTTGTGAAATAGACGGAGACGGCAGACAAGCGGGGCCATGGACGAAAAGAAGGAGGAGCGAGAACAAAGCTCAGTCGACTGGGCATGTCGGGCCTGACAAGGCGGCTCAACGCTGACTGGCATCTTACAGTAGAGGTCTTGCGCATCCGCAAGTCTTTCGGTGAGAACATGCCTGCTGTGAACAGACCAATGGCCTCGTTTTGATGCTCTCCGCTGCGCCGAACGCCCTCTTCTCAACACTGCTCCAAAGCAACGTGGTATCGGATATCGCTTCCGTGTCTAGCTTCATGCCGACGGCGGCAGCATCGCGGAGACTCTATGCCCGGTGTGGCCGACACTGCTGGCTGTTCTCGCAATATAACCTTGGATCATCTCGCAATCGCAGCTGCCATGCTCGAGAATCTGGTTCCTAAGCGTGAGCACCTCGTTCTTGAGCGCCGCCACGCAAGCGTCTAGGTACACGCGTTCCTGCGTGACCTGCTTTTCCTTGTTGGACAGGTCCATCTCGTATTGCTTCGTCTTTTCGCGACAGCGCTTGGCGGCCGCCCGATTCTTGACGCGATATGTCTTTTTTCTTTCCGGGCCTCGCAGTGCCCGAAAGGTATCGCTGTCTTCGCCCTCGTTGTCGCCTTCGACCCACCCCGCGTCTTCGTCATACGAAGTAGGAGTGACGGGACAGGGTTCGCTGCCGGCTTCAGCACGTGGCCTCTTGGTGCGATTCTGTGCCCTCGATGGACGATGCGACCCCGGTACTTCTTTTGCCGACATCGTCTTCTTCGTTGTGGTGCTCCTAGAGTCTGGCTCTGGTCGGGTTCGACCAGTGGTGGCAGGCTGCCAGGCTGCGTCCATGGCAAGGGGGGAGGCAGCCGGTGTTAGCCATTGCGGAGGCTGGCTGAAGATGGCTGATTGCGGTTGCTGGAGATTTTGCTGAAGCTCTTGGTACGAAGACCAGTCGTCAGACTGCGGCGCCCAGCCAACAGCCGAGTAACCCGGCGTCGTCGTTATGGTCGTCTCCGACGACTGATGGCTCTGTCGTTCCGCCTCCCAATGAACCGAATCCATCGATCCTGCAGGATTGCTGGGAGAGAACATTGGCTCGAAATACTGATAATCCTGCCCTGGCCACTGCTGGCAGAGGTGGTAGTCGTTGGCAGGCGACAAGAAGGGCGTCTGCTCCAGCAGTGATATGTCATAAAGAGAGAGGGACATATGTCGTGCCTCGACCAGCGGGGCTGGGCCGGGATAGCCTGACTGAGCCATTTGATTTCTGACGGATAAACGTTAGCTGACTTGCGTTAGTGGGCTGAACCGCGGCCGTGGGTGAGAGTCGTACAAATATAGGATGGCAGACTCCAGGATCGGGCCGCCTAGAAGGTGATCTCGGGTTGGTGCTGCGGAAACAAACTCAAAATCGGGGTCCTCGCAGGAGTATTGGCTTCCTGACAGACAGGTTTGATTACCAAGAAGTGATGGCGATGGGTCAGGATGGATGGGATGTAGTGGATGGGATGGAGAACGTGTTCGGCCAAAGAGCATGGGTCCGGTCCAATTATTTCGTACGGGTATAGGTCCGAAGTTAAGCACTGTACAAGTATGCGGACAGCAAAGAAACCAGGGGTTAAAAGGTGATGACGGGGAACTGGGGGGGCGGGCGAGGGCATATTTGTCCAGACCCTCGTGGCTGTTAGGAAAGGGTGCGGGCATGCGAGATGGGCATGATGGGGCAGCTTATCCGCATGGAAAGCAACAGAAGGTGATTGCCCACCCAAGGCGTGACGATAGCATTAGGGGCGACTTTGGTAGACGTTCCAGGCGGCAAATCCAAAATCAAACTTACCGTGCTCTATACGTGTATGAGGCATGCGCGGCCGGCCAGCATATCGTTCAGTAGGGCGGGGCGATGCTCGGTGGTTGTCATGGCTGGCGTGTCGTGGTCTGGCCCAAGACGAAGACGGAAATCGCATGCGGGCGTATCCTGTGCAGAAGTGCAGCCGGGTATTTCGTTTTTGCTTCCAGGGGGCGGGTGGGCGCCCAAGGAGAACGGGTATACCGATGAGGCCATGAGGGAACGGGAGACGACGGGTGAAGAGACCAGGCGGCTACAGTCCGTAGCCTGCGGAGCGAGAGGGCGTGGTTACGAGAGATACGGTGCGGGATAGGGTCTGAGTAGCCAGTCAATGAGAATGAGTCCGACATGCATGAGACGCCATTCGGCTTGAGAGTTGTAAGGCTTAGGTACTCCAGCTGCACCTCATGCAGGTGTTGTGAGCGGCAGGCAAGGACGAAGAAAATATAGACAAGACCAAGACCAACTGTTGGCAGGACATGTCTATCTGTAGACAGGGAAGGTTGCCAATCAGCCAGTGGCTGATGCGCTGCATATCGGAATCTGTTCCGAAAGGCTTTGCCCTCATGATTGGCTACGGGGATGACTCCGATGGTCCGACCTCCCCTTCCCCTCCACCCCGTGAACCTACTGATTTTCTTTTCTTTTTCTTCATGCTCCTCTTCCTTCATCCCCTCCTCCAGCCGATGCAGATACGGATCAGTTCGTTCTAAGGTACGTGGCCAAGGCGGTCCCTCGGATCAGTTGGTTCACTCTTCGCTCATCCTCCTTCCGCACTACACTATGTACGTATCCGTACAAGGGTGACGGTACATGCAATGTCCACCGGATACCCCTACATAAAATACATACATGATAGCTGCTTTCCGATGCTCCGATGCTCCGGTGCGGCGATCACCAGCTATCCTCTCTCAACGTACGCTTGACCTTTATGGGCCCCAACTCATGGCCTGAAACTCTATCTCTCAACGTACACATACATAGGTGAATGTATCCGTAGACATCAACATATGCACGCTCACACCTCTGCTCCCTCACACTCTCACCCCATTCCCACCCACATTCTTCGCGCCTTTGCCTGTCTGACCTTCGTCTCTCGCTCACCTTTCTTGGCCCCGGTCTGCGGATTCAAGCAAAGAGGGCCAGCAACTGGAGAGGCCTATGGTTGTTGAATAGATGAATTCTTCCACCAGCAGTCTCGGGAGTTTGTTATATACACTCCCAGAGCCTGGCTGGCTCGCTTTTGGCATCCTCGGCTTCAAGATGCATCCCGCCCTGCACCGCTTCTGTTGGATAATAGGGCCTAGCGGAGGGCACTTTGCGCGTGCCCGGAGAAAGGACTTATTGGCCCCGCCAAGCCGGGCCGCTCGGCAGCAACAAAGGGACTGCCGCCTGGGCAGTAAGGAAAGAGGCTACTAAAGGCCTACTTAGGTAGTTACATAGTAAGGCTAGCTGTAAGAGTAATATACTGGTAATTCATATAATATACTTACTAGTAGTAGTAAATATATATATATATATATATATAATTAGCTATACTATAATCTTAGTTAACTTAATAGCTTTATCTTAATTAATATTTATACAGTATGCTACACTTTTATATTTCTAAGATTTTATAGGCTTATATATACTAGTAAATGCTTATAGACTATAAAAAGATATATAAATTTAAATATAACATTATTTTAGGAACATTAGTCTTCTAGGTTAATACTATAATGCTAGAAATCTATAATTAGTTAGTAATGCTTTCCTTACTTAAGAAATATTAGAAATTTAGAAATATAGATTAGATAGATCAGCTACCTAAAAGTACATTTTCTTTAGTAAGGAATATAACTTAAGAAGATAAAGCTATTAGCCTATTACTAGTAGAAAGAGATTTTAGTAGTTATGTATATTTATATCTTAACATATATATATCTATCTAAATGTGCGCATAAATAACCTAACAACCTTTTTCCTGCTGCTACATATGTCCGAGACGTTACATACTCCTTTCTGATGCCGCTCACCATACAACACGGGCGATTGATCATTAAGCAAATTATGAAGACCGAGTTCACAGGACGTGCAGTGCCTGCCACCAGCCCATCGCACTGATGCAGCAACCGCCGGTGCCCATGCATGTTGCCATAGACACGCCGTCAGTTCTCAAATGACTGGCATCTCTCACCAAACCTGCAATCTCAACTTCTAAGTACATTACTGGCGCTTTTACTGCAGCAAGTGCGCCCTAGGCCTGTCCGGATGCCGGCTCCAACACACGCGGATGTGACGTATACCCAACAAGCGGTCCATGATCATGATCTGCCCAACCCCGCGCGCGTCAGAAGGATGTGTTACGGATCCAGCCACGAGGATAAGAGCCCGCACTGAAGGCAGGGAAAGTAGCCCCCTGAAATCCACTAATACCTCTAGAGGTCACACAGCGCAAGCCAGTGACGGGACTGCGACAGATCAACAACACAACAGGCGGCCGGCCACACACATGCCAAGTCCTGGTCGCAAAATGCTAGCCGCATCTCACCATTTTGTTCCAATCAACAGCTGTCGGGCCTATCGTCGGCTCGGGAGGTAGCTCCGGTGCTTCTTGGCCAATGGCACAGGTGGACAGACATCCCTGAACCCCGGGCCGAAACTACCCAAGAAAAAGTGACACACCGACCTTGCTTCACAACCAGGATTGCGACACCTGTGTTCATCTTTTGCCATGGACCACGCCATGGGGGTCAAGCTGTGATTCGGTATCCGTACCCTTCCCCTTGTCCCCTACACGTAGACGGTTTGTTGTTTCTTTTGCCTGCGAAACAGTCGGCCGACGTTGAACGTTCAGAGAGGTCTAGACAGGCCGTCTGTACAGCTGAAGCGTCCACGTTGGCCTTGCCCTCGGGTCTAGTGTGTACAGGTACTTCTTTCGATGCCTTTGCAGTGGGAACTGTTGTGTGGCAAGCTTGCGGTTTGCCTCTGCACAAAGTGGCAGAAGCCTGGATCAATACCAGGTCAGGTTCGCACCTGTAGGCACGTAGACTCGCGAACTTCCCCTCCTCACCAATCTTCACGAGTTGGGCCGTGGTGAGGAGGTCGGATGTTTCTTTGCACCCCGGTTTCCGAAGCTGTGTCTGAGTACGCCACGGACCGAGGGAGTGATCGGACAAACTGACAATGCCCCCCCGTGCTCAGCTGTCCTGCCAGTAGACCCTAAGTCCTACCTACATACACAGCCATAAGGAAAAACACAGCTAAAAAGAGTAAAAAAAATACAGCTAAAAAGCAAAAGGAATGGTCTTGGGCTCTTGGCCTATCCTAACCTGGAGCGCAGCGCAGGATGCAGGGTGGGTTAGTATTATTTTAACCCTCCCTGGCGGAGGAGTCTACACATAAGCTGACAATGCCCCCCCCATGCTCACCTGGGAGTACCGTGCGTTACTGGCCTGTGCTCAGCTGTCCTGACAATAGATCCCTAGTAGGGCCCACCCGCATAGATACTCTATAGGGTCCAATTCAAGAGGGGATTTTCGTCTTCTCGTCTCGCTAGTCTAGCAGTAAGTAATGCAGCTCCTAACTCTCTTGCAGTCTAAAGGCTGCAGGTTTAATTCCAGCAGAAGCCACTTTTTTCTAACAAATTCCCTTTTTCTAGTGCTAATTTTCTAAAACGGCTCCGCCGGGGGGGGGGTTGGAATGGTCTATCCCCCCCTGCTTCCTACGCTTCGCTCCGGGTCGGGTTGGCCAAGACCATCCCTTTTGCTCTTTAGGTCTGCTTTTCAGGGCTGCTTTTTATTTCTCTGTTGTGTGTGGGCCCTACTAGGGATCTATTGTCAGGACAGCTGAGCACAGGCCAGAAACGCACGGTACTCCCAGGTGAGCATGGGGGGGGCATTGTCAGCTTGTCAGATCACTCGCGGAGCTGTTTTACGTAGTAAAAATATTTAGGGTCCACTGGCAGGACAGCTGAGCACAGGCCAGAAACGCATAGTACTCACAGGTGGTAAGCAGGGGGGAGGGCATCGTCAGCTTGTGTGTATACTCGGACCGAGGCGGAGAGCTGTCGGACTGTGTCTCAAAAAATCCTCACCGAGGGCTGGCCAAAGACACAACAGCATACCACTCGGGGAACAGGGGTTTGCATCCCGCAGAAAGCAGAGCGCAGGGCCTACGACTATGCTGTTATAGGTAAATCTAGTACCTAAGTAGGTTATGGAGTTCTTGCTAATGACAACAGCTGGCGTGGATGTATAAAGCGATTCGCTAGGCACTTAACTAAGTGTGAGAAGTACTAGTGCTTACCTGTATATCAGCTTGATTGCAAGCCAGAAGATACCTACCAGGGGTGTAAAACTTTTGCCTGCAACCACCATAGCACATAAGGCAAGTAGGCAGTGTATTTGTAAGTAGCATGCATGGAATGTCCCTTTTCTTTCCCTCAACGCCTACTCTTCCTCTCCGCTAATAATCATCAAGGATGAGAGCCGACTTGCATGGCACAGCATTCGATGACACAAGGGTCTCATACGTAAACTGATGTCGAGCTGCAAGATCGCACTTCTAGCTAGAGTGTACCTTCAAGTCATCTTTCTCCATTGTTCCACGTGCTTGTTTCTGGTCTGAACCACTTGGACTAGGCCGTATATGTCCCTGTGTTAGGCATGACACCCATGCTTGGGTTTGTTCTACTTTTCAGACGTATCTCTAACGGTATTGTGTACTTGTACCTTTCGGCCGTGAGAAGGGACAGCCTTGGCTACATATACCACCAGTGTGCACCTGGGCTGGTTTACTTGGATTAATATCTGGGGCTTGCGTCGGTTCCATCCTCAACTTTCTTTTTTCTTCTTGCTTCTGAGCCGGAGGGGTATCTCATAGCCGCGCCTATGAAGATACCGATTTTCGTCTGGTGCGTCCGCGATTCCACACGCTGTATCGAGGTCACAGGCCAAGGGGCGTGCCCCCGGCAAACGCAGGTAGGGGAAACGTCTAACCCCTTTTCCTCCGACAGTCCAGTCCCGGGCTGCGCTTACTCATCCAGTGACTAAATTCCAGCATCAAGGTTCCGTCATGTGTGGTCCGGTACCGTTTCTTGTTTGACCTTCGGCGCCTCCTCCGGGCCGCAAGCACAGTTGTTTGGCTCTGCCGAAGGCCAGTATTCTCACATCCTTGTTTTCGCTCTCCTACCTCAACAACGGCGGCAGGCTTCTCCGCTGCTGCACGTGGCGACATAGACCGACGGAGACTTATCCTATGATAATCACATCACAGAAATGCGACCTTGCATTTGCGGATAGGGAACGACGACCAAAAGCCAACAGGAAGGCCACTCTTTGTTGTCCGTATCAATTTCCGTTCAATCACCCTGTTTCTTCCCCTCACCCACCCGCCATTTCACGATCGAGACTCACCCCTCAAGTTGGTTATTAGACCTTGACAGGAGGCAGTGGTTTTCTGAGAGCTGTTCTGAGTCGACCAAACCTCTTTTTTTTTGGCTCTAAAAAGACCGCTCTGTACCTATATTGTCCAATACAGGAACGCATTCAGTTACCCGAATAATCGTCTTGCTTTCTTCCTCAACTCTCGTTTTGTGTACTGCAGACCATTGGGTACCGTACGCCACCACTTCGGACCGAAGAGGTTGAATCATGTCAAACGCAGTGAAGCTCAGGCCGCTGTTGCCGCTCGCCGCCGCCGCCAGCGGCCCGCCGCCGACGGCCCCCGTTATCACAAGACCACCAAAGAGGAAGGGATCACAAGTCTCGGCCGCATGTAACGGTACACTAGCTCACCCCACCGCAGTTGATAAGCTTGTTATCTAATACAACAACATATAGGCTGCCGGAAGAGAAAGGTCAAGGTCAGCAGCAATAGCTCTTTCTCAGTTTCGTTGCGTTACTGGTGTTGTTACAAACACGGTCGAGCAAAAACAGGGCCCGGCTAAAACTCACGACAGTGTGATGGCGTCCGGCCGAGTTGCTACACATGCAAGGCGTCGAATTCGCCATGTGTCTACCCCGTCCCAGAGGGCCTCTCGCAGAGGCAGGCCCAGAAGCAGAAACTCAACTACGTGTCGAGGGCCCACGAGAACAGCCAGCGGGTGTTGGAACTGCTCCGGGCGAGTCGGGACGGCGCCTCTCAGGACATTTTGAAGCAGCTACAACACTCGGAGCACCTCGACGAGGCGATACAATCGATAGCCGACGCTAGTCTCCTGCTTCCAAAATTTCACGAACAGAGACGTGAGTCTTCTAGCGAGTTTTAGACACTTTATACAAAAACAGTTGAGCAGCCGCTGACGTTATGCCTTGCCACACGCAGGAGTCTCGGCGGATCTCTCCTCACCCCCAGGCCTAGAGGACTCGACTTCCGAAGCAACAACTCAGCCGCTGTCAACGTATGCTTCAGACGTAGGACTCGTGGAAATAATCCTTCAACTCTACTAACTTTTCGTCACTTTAGTCATGATAGCTCCAAAAGAGACCCGTCACCAGGCAACTTCGAGCCGGATCATATTCTTCCAGTTTCGCGCTGGACCATCGTTTCCCGGGACAGCAAAATGTTGACCCATCTTCTCGATATGTTTTGGATGTGGGACAGCACCCTATCCCACCTCGTCGACCGAGAGCTCTTCGTTGCCGATCTAAGCGCCACCTTACCGGACCTCTCAATGGGCCAGCCTCGAAGCTTCTGTTCGCCCTTTCTCGTCAACGCAATTCTTGCCGTGGCTTCTGTTCGTGACCAAATAATCCAATCAGCGTGTTGAATTATACTGCCAGGGCCCCTTTCGCTAACGGGTTGGCGTCTACACGACCGCAGCTACATGCAACACGCAAGAGTTTCAACCCATACTCGGGGGATTTCGTCGCGCTCAGCCATGAGTTTGCCCGCTGTGCCTTCGACTTGCTCGAGTCAGAGAGATTTTCGGGTTCGAGCTCGTTGACGCTGATGCAGGGCGCGGCTATTCTATGGCTCTTCGCTAGCAACGAAGGCTCTCGAGCATCCCTCACGCAGGCCGCCAGCCTTGGGGACTTGATCCAGCGCACCTGGTCGGAACTTGGTCTTGAGACCGGTAACCCCATGCCCTTTAATGTTTCCGGAACTAGCGAGGCTCACAACGTCAAGATCTGGAAGGCAGTCTCTCACATGACTTGGGGATTCTATTGCTTCTTTGCGTACGTACTCCCCATCACCTACGTTCCCCTTTTGCGTGCATACTGCGACTAATCAGGCGCACACCTCACAGAAAAATGGCTGCAGTGTTCTCTCCAGACTTGCTGGTTCCGAGGCCTCGAATCATGAAGGCGTTCGAAGACGTGGAAGCCCAGCAGGGACTTGGCCCGCAAGCCTCTTTGTCCTCTGCCTCCGATGACAGCCTGGCAAGCCAAACGTCACATCAGTTGCAAGTTTTCAGTGCTAAATGTTCCCTCTGCGAAATTTCCAACCAGTTCACGTCCAGGTTCTCGATGAAGGAGCAGGCCTCGCTTCTAGATAGCAGGCAGTGTACGGCATTGTACAACAAGCTCCTTTGCTGGAAGCTGTCACTTCCCAACCATCTCATGACGAGCAACAGCGTCTCGCCATCTGTGTTGCTGCTCCAGCAAGTCATATTTCATTAGTCCCCTCCAATGCCGATAGCGAGAAAGAAAGACAAGAAACGGTCTTCGGAAGCCTCTAGCTGACAGCTTTCCTCACCAGAGCAACATACGATTTCGTCGCCCTGAGGCTCCTGTACAGCTACACGAGCCACGCCGGCACCGACCTATTCGACGGCCGCAACGCCGCTTCTCTCCAGGTTCTCCACGCGAGCTCCATGATGACGAACCTCTGGATCTACCGCGGCATCTACACCATCAAGCACGAGTACTGGGCGGCCGAGTACTGCTCCTCCGTCGCGCACGCCCTGCTTCCGTCTCTTGAGACCAACGCCTCGACGCCCGTGGTCCACGACATCGTCAGCAGGGCCTGCTGCATCCTCAACGAGATGGCGTCTGCAGGCGTCTCGGGCCGCGCGGGGGACCTGCTCGAGGGCATCGAAGAGAGGGCGAGGGCGGCGAGGATCCGCATCCCTGCGTATGGGAGGAAGGAGGCTGAAGAAAGGACTCACGGAGGCGGGCCCATGATAATGTTGCGCGGTGTGCGGGTTTTTGACGGCGCCAAGGACGGGATGTTAGGCGGCGTCGACGGCCGTCATAACGTAAGGTTTGGCAAGACCATTGCTGATATCTCCCAGGCTTCACCCAACAAGTGAACCCGGAAGTGGGGCTGAGGGTAGGGGAGAGGGGGGAGCATAGTGGAAGAGAATGATGTCAGCACTTTCGCATTTCGGAGTAACGCTTTGATGGTTTTCTTTCTTTGGGGTTTCGCGATGGCTGTTTATGGCTTCTATGGGACTGAGTCCACATCGAACGATGGGAACTCCCGCGGTGGAATGTACGATATGCAACGGACGGGGACTTGATCATAGTGACAAGTATACCAAAGAAGAGGGGGGTGTCCTTCAAATCGTTTCATAGTTTGAACAGGGATAGGGAGGGGTATAATTTCAAATGCTACATTTTTCGTGAAAGTTCTAACCGCATGCCTCATCTTGTTTTCGCCCATGCGCCTTGAAGACAACCCTATCCGATCCAGTCCATGTCGCAGCCGCCGCGGCTGCTCAACTCCCAGAGCTACGTCTGTTTTCCGCCCGCCGCGACGAACGGCTCGATCTCCTCGCCGCGGATCCACACCTTCCTGATTTTCCGCGTCGCGGTAATGTCCTCGAGCGGGTTCCCCTCGACGAGCACCAGATCGGCCCGGAGGCCGCCCCGAACGATGCCGCGGTCGCTGAGCCGGAAGGCCGTGGCCGCCACGCAGGTCGCCGAGCGGAGCACGTCGATCACGGGCATGCCAGCCTCGACCAGCAGGCGCAGCTCCTCGTGCAGGCTGTCACCAAAGGGGATTCGGGACCCCAGGACTGGGTTCGCCGTCGTGCCGGCGCAGATAGTGACGCCGGCCTCGTGGAGCGTGCGCACGCTCTGCGTCGCGTGGTCGTAGCTGGCGCCGGGAACGACGTCGGTGCGGGGGCGCTGGACAGGGTGATGGTCGGCCGTGGTCTTGTCGAAGCTTTGGGAGGATATAGTGGTGTTGTTGTTTGCGGTGGGGTCGTTGGTCGACGCGCGCCGTCGCATCATGGTGAGCGTCGGCACGAATATTACGTTCTTGGCGGCCATTTTGCGCGCCAGCGCGAGGTCGATGGGCGCGTCCAGGGGAGCGTGGGCGAAGACGTCGAAGCCGGCGCGCAGGGCGCGCTCGTAGGACGCCTTGCCGGCGGTGCGGGCGATGATCAGCTTGCCGTGGGCGTGGGCGGCGTCGGCGAGGGTCTTGAGCATGTCGTCGTCGAACGTTTCAGGGTCGACTGGGACCCTGATGAAGTCCGAGCTGTCCGGGCCGCTGGATCTTGACGAAACGTAGGCCACGGCGTCCTCGCGCGTGCGGATGACGTAGCTGTCCGGGCCGTCGTACAGCTGCGGCTGGTAGCTTCGGGCGGGAGATGCTTCGGTGCCGCAGGTGAGGAAGCTAGAGATTCCCGTTCTGCCGGCGGCGTAGACGCGCATGGCCTGACATTGCTGGGTGGTGCTGCTCATGTCGAGGATGGTCGTGACGCCCAGGCTCGCATACATGCCAAGGGCTGCGTTAGCACCTTTGACGTTGGCATAGACGTCGATGAGACCCGGTATGAGTGTGCAGCCTCGGCCATCAATGACAAAGTCGGAAGTCTTAGCGTCGGAGCCGTCGGCCATGTAGTTTTGAATGTTGCCGGCGGATCGCGTAAATACAACATTGCCAGGTTCGAGAATGGCCTCGCTATCGAACACGCGGACATTTTGGATCAATATTTTAACCATTGCCCCTCCTTGTTTCTTGTGCGTAGCGTTCTTGTTGGTGAGTTCAAGAGTCAGGTATGCTCTCACTTGAGCGGTATCTTCAGAATCCAGATACAGGATTGTCGTGGTTGTTGAGCGGACAGACGGTTTCGGGGGATCCAACAGGGCAAACTCGGTAAACTAGTGATGTTGCAGATTGGAATGGCGACTGCAGGTGCTTAGTGGCATTTTCACAGACAAACGCTCAAAATCAGCGTACGTACGGACGCAGCTACATGCAAAACCTACCCTACCAGTCACTGACACAAGACTATGGGCCGATGTGCTACACAGTGACAGGTAGTCAGGTCATTGGAGAAGTCCGCCGCAGAAAGTAAAAAAAGAACGTGCTGAAAACAAGGTTCTGCGTAGCCAAAGATCAGATTGTCTTACATCCTAACAGGGTATTTTCTAGTATTGGCTGAACGTCAGAAGCTGGTCATGACAATTCAGTGGAGGGGATGGGACGATGTAGAGAAGTCGATGACAAGGAAGAATTCTGGTAAGCCAATGAGAGGGGGGCGGGGCCTGTTCGGAGCCCTCTCCGTTTGGCCAACCATGTCAAAGCATTGACTGTGTAGGTAGTTGACAACATCAGGTTGCCAAAGTTGGCGACAACTGCTGTTCTCAGCGGGGGCGGCGTTTCAATTGGGTGGATGCTTCGGGGCCCAAGCCTGGCATGTCATCTGGCATGTCATATATTGCAAGACGATCAACCGTCCCAAGTTCCACAAGCAGGAAAATCAGGTCAGGGTTTTAGTCGTGTATCAGATAACTGACAAGTCTCGATGTGTGTGTATGTTTGTTGCTTCTTTGCTCTCCAAAGTCTCAAAGTTGATCTGTTCGCCTAAATCCTGGCAAAACCGGTTAGTGAGTAAACCAGTTTGCTATCGATTTCATAGGTAGTTACTCTGTATTGTGGTCGCTATTGCCGGCTTCCTCGTACCTCTGACGCCACACAAAAAAAAAAAAAACCTGGTGTCTGCGCCAAAACTTACATGCCAAACTCCAGCCGAAAGAGGCGTGCTCCCTACGCTTTGCTGCATGCAAATTATGGCGACCATGGCCCGATGATTTCAACATGGAAGCACGATATTCCTTTCGTACGTTGTCCAAAACAGAGTCGAATTCTGAGCAGGATGCCATTGTTCGATTGTGAATTCCACTTCGTTATGTTGCACCGTTGGTGGGAGACGGTTTCCTCATTTAGCCTAAAAACTGTCATTGGAAGAGACTGCATTCGCAATGCAGGGGTTTGTGTAAGTTCAGGTCTGGTTGACAGTCGCCGCTTTGACCATTGATGTACGCTCACTGGCTGAGCTCTCTTCATACGTCCGCAGCTTGCGATGCTAGAGGACCGTACTCTCGACCTGCCATCTGTCTCCACTGACATAACTCTCGTAGGTCGTCTGCCACGCAGCAGGTTTTGAACCGCGAAAGCGATCAGTCAAAACAACCAGACCGGAAGCAATCCCCTGTTGAGTGTGTTTTTGGCGCCAAGTCGCAGGGACGGCCACCGCAACGATTTCGATGGTTTCGGGGCAAGGAGTCGGCGTCGGGCTTTGTCGGTACGCACTCTCAGACCAATGCGTTTGTTTTCAGATTGGGCGAAGCAACCGGTGGTCTCAATCAGACATCATCGTCTTCAACATCCTCCACCATAGCCTTCCTAGACTCGGCAATTGCGGTCTCGTCCACGGAGGTTGTTGACTTTAAATAGCCTTCATGCTCGAGCCTGTCCGCCTCCTCGGGCTCCATCAACCCCGCTTGGCCCTTGCCCTTATCCATCTTGATCTTTACAGCAGTAGGCACGAAAGCAGAAACAGCCTCCTGTGCCAAATTTCGGACCATTGGCTTGGCCTCGTACACCGTCTTGGGCTCTGGCGCTGCAGGTTTGTCCTCCCCTTCCTCCGACTTTTGTTGTTCGGCCTGCTCGGCCTGTCGCCTCGCTCGTCTCTTAGCAAACCACTTATCCATCACTTCCTTTGGGATCGGCGGAGGGGTATCTCGCGGCATGGGGATTCGCTTGATTTCATCGGGGACATCCTCATCGCTTGTCAACTCATCGTTGTCCCGTCTCCGCTTTCCCAGCACGCCCCTCGAAGCCTCGCCATCGCGATCATAACCGCCGCGGCCGAATGTGGGCGCTTTGTCGCCAAGTACTTCGCGTGCCTTCTTCACTGCATGGAGCTCCTTCTCGAGACCTTCAAGAACTTGCTCTTCATGCCGAGAAAGTTTACCACCTCCTGTCGCAATAGCTTTGAGATCGTCGATCTGCTTCTGGATTCGTTCGGGATTCCGGCGCGCAAGTTTCTCATTGCGACGGGACTGAACTTCGGCCTTGCCTAGATGGATGATACGTTAGCTACCAGATCGCCGATGAGGGCCATACGCCTTTCCTGCGGCCGAGGCGAACCTTTCTTAATCGCTTTCGCTTTGTCAGCCTTTCTCTGGGCTTGTACCGGATTAAAGTTGCGTTCTTTCGGCATCTTTTAAAGTTTGAGCTGGTATGGTAGGATTCGGACGATAGGGTGGGTGAGTTCGAGATCGTTCTCAAAGTTGGTGTTGGCGCAAAGACGCAAGATTTGGATGTCGTGAAGCCAAGATGAATTGTTCCGATAAGCTTCCTGTCCAGCGATGCTTGATTATCTTATCAAATCACGTGACCGTCTCTTGTGACAGGGGTTTGATAGTTGCCCCTGCAACATTGTCGACTTGTGCCCCGCATTGCCCAATAACACTTTCTCTTTGTTCCCTGTCCTCCCCCCTAAAACGAGTGTGTCCACCCGGGCAGCGATCGACTGTGCATGGTTACTGTCAGCCTTTCTTGGTCAGGTTCAGGCCCATAGATCTTGCCTGGGTTGTCGTCTCCATCCATCACCCTGGATTCCAGCCCAAATCAACCCCACGGCGGAGAAGATAACAACATAATAAGCCGCGCTGGTCATCCTCTATCAGAAGCACGCAACTTTATTCGTACCTTGCAGTGCTTTCGACCCTTTCGACCTTCTTTTCGACAGCCCTCCACCAGCTGATCGTTTGCCCGCTTTGGTCTTTTTGCCTTTTCCTTCCTTGCCGCCGCTCCTGCTTCAGCGCCCCATTTCGGTCTGTTTTCTTGGCACCATCGCAACCATGTCAGGCTTCATGGCCAATTTGTTCCCAGGAGGGGCCAGAGACACCCACGCCGCGTCGCGACCGGAGACGCCCACGAGAAACAGCTTCGTCAACCCATCCAGCACGCCTCATGGCAGCCCCAGCAAGAGAACTCTCCCCCCTGGAGCTCACGAACTGCCTGACGCATTCGACAACGCCCTTAAGCTGAGCACGCCTGTTCTCGAAAGGCCCAGACTCGATCGCCCGCTCAGTGTCATCACCACTCCCCAGTCTACCGGAAGGGGCATCGATAACAGCCCGAATGTAGACGAGAGCGTGCTGCACAAGGGAGCCATCTCCACCGGCAGTCCCTTGAAAAAGTCCCACGGACAGGAAAACACTCCTCCCATTCCACGCCTTGGGGGCAACGACTCCCCTTACCAGCAAAGCCACGCCGCCATCTCTCGCCACGAGTTGTACCAACCCAGAGAGAAGGCTGTGACCCCCAGGAACAAGTTCAATACCCAGAGAGCACTGACCCCGGAAGAGCTGGAGATCCTTCAGCGCCCCAATGTCCGAAGACTGGTCAACGTGACTCAGCTCTGTATGTTCGAGTTCCCCAGACCTGCCGCGCGTGAACTAACGAGTAGCAGACTTTCTTGACTACTACTTCGACCTCCTGACGTATGTCGGCTCCAGGCAGAACCGCCTGACTGCGTTCCAGTCGGAAATTCCGCCTCCGCCCGAGACGGATGAAGCAACGTACAATCAGATGTGGCAGAAGTACAAGGGCCGAGAGCGCGCCAATCTAAGAAAGAGACGCGTGAGGCTTCGGCAAGGTGATTTCCAGATCCTGACGCAGGTCGGACAGGGCGGTTACGGCCAGGTCTTCCTGGCCCAGAAGAAGGACACACGTGAGGTCTGCGCCCTGAAGGTGATGAGCAAGAAACTGCTGTTCAAGCTGGACGAGGTCCGCCACGTCCTGACAGAGCGTGACATCCTCACCACCGCCAAGAGTGATTGGTTGGTCCGTCTGCTTTACTCTTTCCAGGATGACAAGAGTATCTATCTTGCCATGGAGTATGTGCCGGGTGGAGATTTCCGCACGCTGTTGAATAACACTGGTGTCTTGAGCAACCGTCATGCGCGATTCTACATCGCCGAGATGTTCTGCTCCGTTGATGCCCTTCATCAGCTAGGCTACATCCACAGAGACTTGAAGCCGGAGAACTTCCTTGTTGACTCTACCGGACACGTCAAGCTTACTGACTTCGGTTTGGCTGCCGGCATGCTCGCTCCAGCCAAGATCGAGTCGATGCGAGTACGCCTCGAGAAGGCTTCCGAGACATCGGTGCCGTTCGGAAAGCCGATGGACAAGCGAACAGTGGCAGAGCGACGCGAGGGATACCAGACGATGCGAGCAAAGGATATGAACTACGCCAAGTCTATCGTCGGATCACCTGACTACATGGCGCCTGAGGTTCTTCGAGGAGACGAATACGATTACACGGTGGATTATTGGAGTTTGGGTTGCATGCTGTTCGAGGCACTAACGGGATTCCCTCCCTTTGCGGGCTCAACCCCTGACGAGACGTGGCGGAACTTGAAGCACTGGAGAGAGGTTCTGAAGCGGCCCGTCTGGGAGGACCCTAACTATTTCCTAAGCAACCGCACATGGAACTTCATCACGACGTAAGTGGTCTTTTAAAACGAGACTTTGTTTGCGACGAGTACTAACATCGAACCCTAGTTGCATCAACTCTCGGTCCAAGCGCTTCTCAAACATCAAGGAGATCTTCGACCACCACTACTTCGCCGAGGTTGACTGGGACACCCTGCGGAGCACCAAGGCTCCATTTGTGCCCGAGCTCGATTCGGAGACCGACGCAGGATACTTTGATGACTTCACCAACGAGGCCGACATGGCCAAGTACAAGGAGGTCCATGACAAGCAGCAGGCATTGGAGACCATGGCGGATCGCGATGACGAGATGGGCAAGAGTCTCTTTGTCGGCTTCACGTTCCGTCACCGCAAGACTACGGACGACGCAAGTCCGCGCAAGCCGATACCTTTCAAGGAGGAAGAGGATACCTTTGGCACGATGCTGTAGGGCATGCCCGTGTGGCAAAGAAACCAATACCAGTGGTTTCCTCGGCGTCGCTAGCGCTGAGCCTGGAGTCGAAAGATTTCGTTCATGATGATGATGAGTTAGACGTCAAGGGTAGTGGGAAATAGGCTGTGTTGGGAACGATGGACTTCTTGTATGAGCTCGGGGCTGGACTACCCTACTGCAACGGCATGTTTGAGACGAGATTTCGGGCTTTCTTTTTGCGTTGGAGTTCGTAACAGGACGGGATTGGGATGACAGGCCTGCTGCGCAACATCAAGCACGCAGCGTCCTTTCGGCAGGGATTAATATTAGTGATGGTGGCGTTGTAGACAGCCGGCCATCCGACACACGTGTAACGAGAAACAATAGACACGCATTCAGTCAAGTCAGTTGACATTCTTCCCTTCCAATCGGCAAGCCCTCGCCGACTGACCGACGTCAATCAACTGTCCGCGTCATCCATCGAGACTGGTGCGGCAGCCCTTGAGAGTGAGTATACCAGCTTAGCTCATGCCGAAATGACCAGCCTGACCTCTCGGCCCGACGACAGCCAGCTCAAGACCTGCTACGATTGGTGATGACAGCTTCCTTGAATGATGGAGGGCTGCGGGAGAGGCTTAATCAGCCCGGACCCAGCATCAGCATAAGCACATATTGTGAAACAAATCGAATAAGGCTCCGGTCCAACTCGGCGATCAGGTCCTCGGCGCCCAGACACCACCAGTCCGAGTGATTAATGTTTCGCTTCCTTCCTTTTTACCGCGCCTCGAGGGGTAGCATGATCCCGACGGGCTGGATGCAAGCTACATCGGCAGAAGTAGCAGACACCCTTACATCACATCAACACCAAGAGACGCATTCAGCCAAACAGATGCGCATATGTCACAAAAAAAAACCATCCAATGACTACGCGACCACTGGGAGAAGAAGCAAAAGCCAAGAGTTCTTCTCTATTTTCTCTCACGGGTTACGTGGAGGACCGAGCCAGCGGGGTGCAAACGGAGGTTGGTGTTGATTGGCTTGGACTGCGATGGATCGCCGACCGACATTAGGGCTCCCGCTACGGCCGGTGTTCCCCAAATCCATCCCGGACTACCACCACCTGTCGTAGCACAACAACCGATACGTGGTCTACGCGGCCCCGTTGAGCTAATGTAAGCATACAGTGCCGACGAGCCACTAGACTTGCCCGACTGCTGCAGGATAAGCAAGGACCGACTCCGAGCAAGGCTTCTAGGACGGGCATCATCGAGGTATCTTCTCTCTCTCCCTCTTCCCGTGACATTAGCCGGGGACCCTGCCTTGCACCACCGCGCGATGGCTTTCTGAAAGGGGGAGCTGTGGGGGAGGCGTAAGATTGCAGACTGCGGGAGGACATGACTATGTGCGTCTTGTTGAACCAGCCGCGTGGGTATCCGAATAGGACCTGCGAAGGGCTCAAAGAGTCCACGAGGTGTCCGTGGCCTGCGGTGGTTCCCCTCCTCTACCAGGGAGGCGAAAGAGGCCGCTAAGACACCATGTCATTGCTTTTTTGCCATTCAGCCATACGGCTTCTCGGGACCGAAGCTCTGTCGTCGCACCGCCAACCTGCAGTGGCAGGATCAGCCAAGACGTCGGTGGGCGTGAGGCGCGGAGGTGGTCATGTCGTTCTCTTGATATAAAGGGGAGCCGTTCGAACTCCTGACCGTCTGTTGTTTAGGCTTCTGTTTCGAACCATCAGATCGAGACGCATATTCGTTTTCGTCACAACATTTTCCATCCAAACCTACCAAGTCTTGTCCCCCCCCACCTTGACGGTATATTTTGCACACAGAAAAACGCAGAAAGAAGAAGCAACAAGAAGTTACTCAAAATGAAGGCTACCATCGTCGCTGCTGCCCTGGCTCAGGGCGCTGCTGCCGTCGCCGCCCCCAACGGGCCCGGCAACGGAAACTGGGGCCCCGGCAATGGCGCCGGCTTTGGTGGATTCGGATACGGCGGTGGATGGGGCGGTTTCGGCCCCGGCGGCTTCGGCAAGGGTGCTGCTCAGTGCGCTGTAAGTCCCATGTTTCCCCCTACACCCTCCCATCATCGCAAAATCCAATCCCATCTTCGTCCCGTCTCTCTATCTTCTCCCGTATCCCAAGTCTTTTTTCTCCGCGTTGATCGCAACTAACACTGTCCCTCCCCTCAACTAGAGCTCCTGCTTCTCTTCCCACTTTGCGACCGCTACCCCTACCCCGCAAGCCTTTTGCACCGACGCCCCGCAGCTGAACGACTGCGTCCGCTCCGCCTGCACCACTGACTCGGCCGCGCTGGCGTCTTACACGTCCGTCTCCTCGTCCGTCTGCAACGCCTTCACCAACTGCGGCACCACCAGCACCTTCACCTATAGCGGTGGCTGGTGGGGCGGCGCCTCCCAGACGGATGCCGCCGTCACTATCACGGGATGCGCGGTCGACGGCTGGTGGGCCCCCGGCGGCGCATGGGGAGGCATGGGCCCCGGCTGGGCCTACAAGACGGACACCGTCACCGTTACCCGCACCATCAACGGCGTCGCCATCACGGGACCCGCCACCGTCGCCCAGGCCGTCTCGGGCAGCAGCACGCTGCTCACGACCTTTACCGGCGCGTTCGCCGCTCAGGAGACGAGCGGTTCAGGCGGTTCCGGCTCGCAGAACGCCGCCGCCGGTAGCGACCCCAACCGCGCCGTCAAGGTCGCTGGCGCAGCTCTGGGTGCCGTCGTCGCCGTCGCCGGCCTCATTTGAGAAGGGGTATCGGGTTTCCCCGATCTCCACAACACATCTTGAACCTGTATACCTTACCCCCAAGCTTTCCTATGTTTGTGTGTTTTACAAACGGGATTTGTAAAAATGACTCGGAGACGAAAATAAGGGGTATGATTTGGGTTTGATCTGTTAAGGCTGGATACCTTTTGCGTAAACCTCATTTGATGATGAGATGCGTCTCATGGGAGATGACCACAGTCGTTACTTTTATTATGACCTAGTATAGTCACGGCCGAATATGATAGTGGAAATGAAAGTTTCTAAACGTTGATGACTGAGCTACGTGACCAACAGCTGGCTCTCCTGGTTGAAGAGAAATGTGCCGTCGTGTCTTCCTAGTTTGAAAGGAAGTTTTCATATCAAAGGAATTAATTGCAAGGGTAACGGAGCATTGAAATAAATCACCTTCTTCTGAATGTCCCTCTTCCCACTTTGCACACATCATTGGGTAAGCAAAGTGCACTCATGACAGAGCAATACCACCAGTTTTATATTTGCTTTTTACACAGCATGGTTTAGTTCTGAAGCCCATGGGAAAGATCCGTAGCTCAGGATGTTCCCTATGTAATTCATCCCGGGGTGGGTTTGCATCTTTACGTTCAGTCCGATGCGCACTGATACCACCTCAATGATTTAACAATCAATGAACAGCAAGTGTCACATGCGGGCAAATATACAAGAGCTCCGAGATGGCATTACCTCAGCAAACATTGCCACGAGACCGTGGGCAGACGCAGCCGTTGCTGTGGAGACCAACGTCAACAATCGCGCCCCACTCCCGCGTCCAGCCTCAACAAGAGATCGGATGAAAGACATAACACGGCGGACGCGCACCACCCGCGCGCGCTCCTTCCACCCGAACCCTCAGCACGGCATCAAGTGCCCCGAAAGTCCGCCCAGAAGCGCGCGAAGGGGCTATTTAACTGAAAAGCCTCCCAAACCTTTCGCCAACACAGAAGGCAGCCCCTGGGCGTAGGGGTTACAGGTCAAACTGTGGGTTGTGGCAAGTCGCCAGGGTCCAGAGTTCGAATCACGCCAACGACGCCAATCCCGAATTTTCGAGACCGCACAAAGAACAGCCTCCGCCAGGCGTGCGATGACTGAAGCTGACAACCTGACAACGACAACCCGACAACAACAACCCGACAACGACAACCCGACAACGACAACCCGACAACGACAACCCGACAACGACAACCCGTATCCCAGCTCGTGCACCAGAGATGTAGCCCCAACCGTGGGGTGAACTCTTTTGCCATTCACATCCAGGTTTAGTTAGTGAATCTTAGACTTAAGTAGGAGATACTTATTACGTTAAGTATAAAGTTAACATTATATTAGTCCTAAGTAAAAACGTCTCTCTTATCCTAGGAACCTGTCTAATTTTAAGGAGATTAAGGAAAGAGGCCTCTTAGATTGTTACTACTTCTAGTATAGTGTAATTCCCTTATTAGCTAAAGGCTGTTGTTTCTAACTAGTAGGATTACAGAATGCTGCTCTATAATAATAACAACTCCTAGAACACAGAGCCCTACTAGGTAGGTATTAGTTTTAGCTAGTACCTAAGTATGCGATGCTCTAGGCATCCCAGCTTCCCTAAAAACATGATGCCGGATGATTCGCAGCTTCTGTCAAGCTTTGAACTGCTTAATCATTAACTAAAAGCTGTCGAAAGATGACTTGTGGTACTGGCGGTTGCGCCGCCCGATTCAGACGTACACAAAGTCGCTCTCGACATCGGAGCCGTGCCGGAACAAGCTTGAACGTGAGAGACCAAATGACGGAACGACGGAAAAAAACAAACGCGGGAGCTCAAGCCAAACCGCCATCGCCACTGGGAACCCGGGCACAAGGTGGCCCCGGTCGAGGCGAGTGTCGCCAGACAGGCGCGAACCTTCTACGGATATGGCAATCGTTGCGCCATGCAGGATAGGAGATCGGAGAGGGGACAAACTATGTCGTGCGTTTCTCACAAAAGTATAAAGATGCGCTGAACGTCCGTCCCCCAAGCTAATGGGGGGTGTTTTGGAGATGTACTCGAGCAGTTCATGCCGTACTTGGACCTGGGACAAGGACCCGGCTTTGGGCCCGTGGGAGACCCCCCTTCCCTCCTGGTGCGGTGAACCGAAAGGGGAGGGGGGGGTGCTCAAACATATTCCATCTTTTGCAAAATTAATTGTGACGAACCTTTCAAACCCTTTGAACCAGACCAGGCAACTGAAACGCAGGTCGGCTAGAGTAAGAAAGATAAAGTCTTATGAACCGGCGCTCTCCCGAACCGTTTTAGAGTTGTCCTATGCATCGGATGCGGCCATCGACTTGGAGCGTTGGACAGCCATCGGCAGCACCCCGCGGTTGATGACCGGCAGTCTCAGAACCGGCTGGCGTCTCAGAGATAACCTTTCTTTCAGATTCTGAGCCCACCCGTGGGGGCGGTCTTTGAATCAGGCAAGTCTCCAAACCCGAATCAAAGGCTTATCCAATCTACCTAAGGATCGAACACGCATGTGCAAATCACCGGGCAGGAGGCTTTGCGACTAGCCATTCTCAGCAGAAGAATGGTGGCATCTGGACGGGGCTGCCATAGGCGGTGTTCCGGGGGCACATTGGACATCGATGTCCACGCAGGGGAACGAATTTTCGTCTTGGTGGCAGACATATCTGCAGGTTCATACCTGCAATTTCTTATGAGAAGCGTCAAGAAGCTGGAACAACGATGAGAAGACGTTTTCTCGTTGTGAAATGAGTGGCCGCCCCGTGCCACAGTCGGGGCTATGGACGATATCCATCGTGCAGCTGCGACGGACCAGGGGACCCCGTTGTCGTCCTAGTCACTGGTCCGAGTCTAATATCGACCCCGGCGCCAGACCACCGCCATGCCGCTACCAGATACCGGGAGAAAGCCGGCGAAATCAACGGCAGGATACAAAGTGGGAGCCCCGCTTCTCCGTGTCGGCGGATGACTGATCGGGGCTCTGTCATCGTACGACGCTTTCTGTATGGGGACCAGGCCGCCGTTGTCCATCTCCACCGAAGGAACACCTCCACTTGAAAATCTTTCATCCCAGCGATGGTCATATGCTACCTACTTCAAGCATCACTGGCGTCACCCCGGGCGTCGGTGGGGCGAAATTCAAGCCGGAAGACGTTCGAGGAGCTGTCAAATCGCGCGTCGCGCCGCGTAAGTGACTCGCATCGTGAGGAAGAGTTTTCTTCGAGCCTACTTCCTCCCTTCTTGTAAGCCACGAGGTAAGTGGTGGAGGATTTCTGTGCAAGTCGGAACTGCTCGTTAACACAGCTCCAGAAGGTGGCACGTCTTGGCGTCCTGGGATGGGGAAGCGCTATCTGGTGGAGTCGTGATGCACTTTGATCCCAAATTCGGTTTGTTTGACACACGCAGCCATCTTCCGGCTTGGCAGTGACCAACTATTAGGTGTTCCAAACTGTCCACCATCTGCAAATCATCTGCAAATCGTTGGATATGATCATCATGGTATTAACTGGTACTCGCCAGGTCCTAGTGCGTTACGTGAACAAACTAGGCAAGCTGACTCTGCTGATCTCGGATCTGCTTACCAGAAGACACGACATAATGGCCTTGTCTCGTTGCCCGAGATCCATCTAGAACCGGTCAGAGGCCCATGCGCCAATGACGAGATGATACGTAAACTAGGTGACGAAGGGCCGCCATTATCTACCAAGGTAGCTCGGCGACACAGGCAACACAGAGCCCAAAGGAGAAGGAACCGATATGTGTTAGTCAGTGCATGTAGCTTGTAGGCGGCCGGCCACCCGTCGCATCATTGGTGCACGTTGGGAACAGTCCACTAGGAAGAATAGAGGTTAGTCGTCGGCCACCGACGACCTTTTGTGCTGCCGCCGAAAGCCCACTCGAGTGGTATTGCAGACGATCTCCATTGAAATCCCGGATCCAGCCCGGAGATAGCAACGGGAAACTTCCCCACTCACTCCGTCGCTTTGCAGACAGGGGCCGGTGACTCGTCTCGAAACGCTCCTCGTTTTCGTCGAGGCGCATCCGTTCTCCGCTATCAATACTCCAGCCCCTTTCAATAACATGTTGAATTTGTGAGGTGTCGTTGTGCCTGAAATTCTTTTGACCTGTTCGTGTGTTTTGGTGCGCTTGGCCGCTTCATTGTTGTGCAACTCCGGTACCACACGGCGATGCCCGGACCCCGCCGCCGGTGCCAAGACAAACCGGCGCCCGTTGTCTTCAATCCCGCAATCCCGCCCGCGGGTTTTCTTGGGCCCGGGCATCAACCAAAGTAGTTTGACGACGGAAAACTCTGTTGCCAGAGGCCCACCCCAAGCCTCGGCTGGAGAGTAGACTTGTGCTCCGATGAGATTTGAGTGTGTACGGCGCGATAAAGAGCGGGAAGACGTGCAAACCCGGCGCGTATCAATCAACGGATGGCACTGGATACATCGTCTGGTGTCCACAAGCCTGGCGGGAGCGAAGCGATTCACCAGGGAGGGGGGGTGCCGGGGGGTCGAACAGAAGCTAGAAAGTCTCCATCCAGGACGGTGATCCGTATGCGAGTTTACTCTCCGTATGCCTCGGCGCCGCCGTCCATTAGGTACTTTGGGTATGTGGTCCTTTGGTAATCAAGTTGTCTGTGTCAAGGCCCTAGAATTGCGGGACGGCGAATACAGTTGGAGACCATAGCTCGCCCGGCAAGTCTGTACGAGGGAGGCTCCAAACACGGACGACGTTTTCTGCACCTGAAGGTGTCATTAAACGAAACGAGTAGGGGCCTGTACATGTTCTGATGGCTTGACAAGGCCGACATACAGGTTCGACAAAGCCATTTCGGCCGATGAGTAGAAAGAACGTGGCGGTGGAGTTGCACCTCGGTTGAGGTGAAAATTAATGTTGGTGACGGAGCGGGTAACTGGTATCCTGGATGACGGTAGCCTAGGTGCAAGCAAGACTAAAGTAGAGCAGTGCACTGTTCCGTCCTCTTGCAGAGGATGCTCTTCATTCATGTGCCTCAACGGCGAGACAGGAGGCAGTTGGTCCAAGTGTGCCATCTGGATTCCGGCTTATTTCCGAACTCCTGGAAGATCAACCCTCGTGAATGAGGAAAAGGGGGTCACGAGGGGGGGTCTAGAACTCCGGGTCCGATCCTCGTGCTGGATGGAGAGGAAAGTTTCTGCTGAATGCTGAGATTGTACAGAGTACTACTGGGTGAAGGCGGCCAGGCGGGTGACAAAAAAAAGTCACGCATGGCGTGGTAGGCCTACCACCTATTTCCCCTTACCACACCAAGCTAAATACTGCAATTAAGGGCGTTCTTCCTTAAGTTTACCCTAGGGCCTAGTTTTAGGTGCGACGAATTTTTTTTGTCACCCGCCTGCGGCGTAGCAGACACTACGGATACAGTCCAAGGACTTCCGGGTCACGAGAGGAAGAAAAAGAAGAAAAAAGGGAGAAGGGTTCAGGGGTGGTTCGCCTGTTCGGTGGTTGAGATTGTGAGTCGGAGGCCGAAAGGCCGTCTTTGTTGCCGAGAGATGGCCGCACAGACAGCCGCAGGCCCATGCTCAACCAAGGATCTACCAGGATAACTTTGTGCAAGACGCAGAACCGACGGGGGGCGGGAGGCATCCACTGGGGGTGGGCTGCGCTATCCTTGCGGATGCTGATCCGAGCCAGCCCTAGTCTTGTCTGTAATACACTAGTAGCCCTGCATGCACAGCAAGTCGGTCTTTCATGACAGTGGGCGAAAGGCTTACGAATAGTGGTCAAGGGACCAGACGAAGGTGGGGACAATGTAATCGCTGCCTCACCAGGGATCTGGACTAGCATCGTATGGATGTAACGATGACGGCCGCCATCTAACACGGCGAAGGGCAGTGTGCCGACAAACGGGGAACTTGGAAAAATCCTCGGCCGGCGAGTGTTGATCGATAAAGACCGACGAATTGCAGGGCAATCGGATTGTACCGGGGGGGAGGTCTGGTGATCAGGCGACGTTTCATTGAGGGGAGACGACGATGATGGGTGATTGGGTTTTAGGATGTTGACTCTTGGAAGACGCCTTCGACAAATCTACCGACCGGACTGATAAACGGTCCCTCGGCGTGAGACTACCTACGAAGTACAATAGGCACGTTCCTGTCTCGATCCTGAAGCAGTGGCGGACCAACATCTAAGTACTCGAGCCGGGGATAAAGGTACGTACTCCGGCAACGGCACGAAAGTGGAAACGGCATACAGCAGCGCAGCCAGTTGATTAATCACTTGCTAGATTCGGCCTCGGAGGAGACCGACCCCGCCGACGCTGGAGCCAGACACCGGAGCAAGAAGAACGCGCTTGCGAACGACCTTCTAGAAAGAAAAAAGAGAAATTTCGATGGTCCATCATGATTTCACTCCGTTGTCAAATGACCCCATGCCAGGTCCCCATAGAATTTCTGCATCGGGTAGGTAGCTTGGCATTACGGATACTGTTGTAGTGATGCTTAGGTAGACCTAGGGAGATACGCTAGATACCTAGGAACGGTGGGATGCGGCTTCCGGCGTGTAGTTGGCGGGCGGTAGTGATTGGCTGCCTCTCTACGGACTACCTCAAACTCAATAGCCATCCCACTTGGCCCCCGGCTATGAACTAAGCTTTTTCTCTCTTTCTCTTCCGCCGAGAGATTTCTGATCCATCCCGTGTGAAGGCTGATTACGGTCGGTCATTCACAGGCCGATGTAGTAGCACGAGACGGCCAGGCGTGGGCTAAGATTCAGAATGATGACCCATGGTAGGGTCGACATGATGTCAAGTTGATGGCTTGTCGTTTTACGAGGAAGCGTTCCGGCCTGGCCTTGATGACTCCGATTGTATGTGTCCGTATGGATACTGTGGCATGTAAAGTGCAAGGGACGGTGGACGGATAGAGCAGTGAGGACACCACCCCTGGGCACGATGGGCGAGTTGGGCCTGGGTGAATTTTAACAGCGGTCAGGAAACGACCAAAACAACAACAACAAGCGTGGGTCGAGCCGCCCCCTCCGCCGTCACCCCATACAAGATGGCTTATCCACACAGCAAGAAGCAAAAGATTGCCGTATGATTCACTCATTGTAGGGAGACCAAGGTGCAGGTATTTACCTTCAAACTCCCTACCAGGAAATGGAAGTCACGAGTAATTATCGCTGAGGTAATCAAGGAAGCACGGCCACATCTACCTTAGTACCTAGGCAGCTAGGTAGGTCGAGGTAAGTAGCGCGTGTATCCGTACTCCGTACGGATACATGGGTGTGTGAGGGATTGCGTGTCTGGGAGTACACCCACACAATTAAACCCGTCGGGAATAGGCAAGGTACCTACGGATAGGTAGGTGGGTAGGTAAATTGCTTCCGTCCCCTCCTCTTATTGACAGCCCCCCACCTACTCGTGCAGCATCCATAGCAGGTACCTGAACAGTGAGACCGTGAGGTGCAGGCGCCATGCTGCCGTCGTTGTGGCCAGTACCAATCTTGATTTCGGTTTCCGTCTCTTTCTGTGTCGCAACTCCACGCCCAACGCCCAACACCCAACACTCTAATTATGCACGGGGAACGTTTTGGCCTGGGCAAGGTCGATCTCCGTTGCTTGTTCCATAGCCCTTTCTCAGCCCGAGCACCGTTTGGGTAACTAAGCTAACGAGCGGGGAGCCGAACTACGGCTCGGGTACTCGACTGGAAAGCATCTCGTCCTCGTACCGCAGCGAACTCCAGACGCTCAATTCTGTGTTTCGATACAGTGCGGCAGCAAATCCTCAACGCTTGGCGCGCGGGCCGAAAGCAGACAACATGGCCGTCAACTGAGGCTGCTTGGTCATATTGGCCATGTTTGTTGCCTGTTACGTCTGTAGGCAAAACCAAGGCATTCCCCTCTTCCTGCCGGAGAGCATCTCGCCCAGTTACCGGTTATTCTTACCCGGCATTTTACAGAATGAACTGTTACTACCTCTTTTTCTGGCTTTGTCGCCTTCCAGTCCCTTGCGCCAAAGAACATCGTCTCTCACCATTGCAACGATTTGGCATCGCCGACCGCCAGCGCATGAAGCCGGCTCGCATGCTGACACCCTCCAATTGGCCGCGAGCCCCTGCTCCGTGCGGCCCATCATCTCCCTCACGAGACCTGGACGACGATGCCTACCATCGCCGCCGACGGGCGAGCGGGCCAGACGACGGCCTCGCAGGCTTCAGTCTTGCCCGTGCTCTGCAGTTTTTCCGCGTGTCATCGGTAAAAAGACTCCTGTACTCCGTTCCAACTCCCTCCTCCGCCGGACTTTCACTACAAGCCCCATCCCCGGCCATTCGTGATTGATCACGAACCATTGGCTTCGCGTGCCGCCCCGTGACAAAGCCGCCGACGTTGGCTAGACAGGGAATAGACGACGACGGCTCTCAGGCGTTGACTCCGGATTAGGGTTTGCTGCTCGAAACTAATCGCCATGACGTCCTTTGCGCCCTCAGACGGTGTCATAGTATCATATGGGTTTGATGGTGTGGGCACGACCAGCCTGCATATGCCTCCGCCGCACAGAGTATTGTGTCGGCTGCGAGCTTAAACTGAACCTCATCGCCTTATCGGTTGCCGCCAATCCACCACCACGAGGACTGTCTTGGTCCACTATCTCCGTTTTCGGGCTTCCACATAGTTTCGGGGATGACGCTACATAGTATATGCCTTCTATGCAGCCCGCCGAAGCATCATGGGCTTGACCGAATGGGTAGCAGCCTCCCTTGGCGCATAGCCGAACCTGTCACGCAACGACAGGATGGGATCTTCTCCTTGAAGCAAATTAAGATGACATGAAAGTCCGCCCGCCACTGCCACCCCTCACCAAGCGGTCGGCACCCGTTAACCTCACCGAGGAAGTCCCTGCATGGTGAGGAGCTCGGCCATCCCCTAATATCTGTTCCTCGAACCCGTTTTGCAGGCCACTGACCTTACACAGTACGTTTAAGCCTTGTCACTAAGAGCCCCTTGGCGGTCATAAATCGGAGCCCTCTTGTCCCAACAACGCGCCGCCATCAATCGGGCAGACAGGAGCCACGAGGCCAATCTGACAATGCAGCGCTTCCGATTAGTTCAAAGCATGAGCGAGCCCGAAATCCTTGGGCTATAAGGCGCAGAGCGTGGTCCACCTGGCACTACGATGGTTTTGGCCCAACGCGGCAGTCGTGATCCATCATGATTCATCAACCCTAGCACCCTGTCATGTCTACCAACTCGGCATTCCACTCAGGGACCAGCCACGCATTTAAGCGGCACTTGGGAGAGTCTGGCCACTGGCGTCATCAATCCGATCATGCCTTGCCAACATGTCGCATTCGAGCCCAGAAACTCGCCAACGCCGTCGTCCATCATTGCGGCGCGCTGATGTCGTCGACAACACGCACGCTAGAAGCGCACCACAAAGTCAAGGCTCCGCTCTCGGCACCGGCCTTCTCGACAGGCCGGGGTTCTTGGCATGCGGGAACGCTGTTGGTACTTATGGCGCGTCAGCGGCCCCGTCAAATCCCGCCGAGTGCACCATGGTGAAATTACAGACGGATTGACGAAGTCCCGGTGCTTATCCCCGGGTCGAGGTGTTGGCCAGGTTTCTTGCTGCGAGTTGGCATTGGCGGCCCTCTTGGACACAGCGAGCCACACACATCTTCTCTACCACCAAAACGGACAGCGTCTCTTGGAAAGGCGTGCCGGCCTCGGGTCAGAGCGAGTGAGCCTTGCGGCATACGGTCGAGGACGGAGAAGTGGAGGAGTGGGCTCGGAGCGATTTTGACACTCTCGGTGCGAGGCACCTCTTTTTCCTTGCCTGCCATTTCGCCGAATTCCTTGGCTCTGTCATCCATGCAGAGAGAGCTTAGGGACTCACCCTAACGGTCCTCGGAGACTAAGCAACCTCCACACCCGAAGTATCGTCATGTACCGGTCAGTCACCAGGACAGATCCGCTCAACCTAAACCCGAACCTGGCCTGCCCCTTGACAACACCATTACGAGCCTTGTCCACGCACATCGCACAATCCACAGATGGAGGACGGCCTGGACTAGGCCTGTGGTTGTCAGAGTCTCAGCGTCATGTCATCTTTCGACGGCCATCAGGCAAGCCCACACAACATGCAAAGTCCGCATTTCGGGATCCCGCCAGAGAGCTCTGGATAGCCCTGTTTCCTGGACACTACTGAATAAGGCGCGGCAGGCTGACCCGTCCGACGGGGGTCGGCCTCCTAATAACGGAGCTACAGGCAGCTCTTGGTTCGAATCGGGGACCTTGATCACCGTCCAGCTCAACACCGCCGACCTGATGTTGATCGCTTCCGTGGTCTGATGTAAAGATTTGGGGTGTTAAAAAGGCCACCTCGATTCATCCAGGCGTCGATTGCATGCCTGCGAAGACAGACTTGCATTGGTGATGAAACTTCCATCATCACATCATTATTAGTATCACCATCTCCCGCATTTATTCGCCCGCAAAGAAACAAGGACAAAAAAACAACCACAGGGCTTTGGCCGTCAACAGACAGGCACCGGCGAACAGAGAAAAGGGGCCCATCCGCTTGAGACACGTCCATTCTGCAGTCAGCAACACCCCGCCGCCATATCGGCAGCACAACAACGGCTTGCAAATCAAACGCCAATTCCTTCCCTCACACTTTTTCAAACTCCGCTGCGGACTGGATCTTCCAGGCGGCTAGTTCACCAAAAAGGCTGCTAGCGCGCTGCTACGACAGGCTACGTCCCACCGACAGTCTACATCCCACAACTTAACTACGTACCGGTGACACGCACGCACACGCATACTGGTACAGGTACTCGATCGAGCACAAAACGGAACCAGGGATCCCTATTCAGGCCAGTCCCATTCCACCACAACCACTCAGTTACTGGGCCCGCCCGCGCACCTCGGACATAAAGACGTCGCCGACCGTTAATGCCAGACCCGGCCAGCGAATCCACACTAGAAGCAGCCAGAGCCCAGCATTACTGCACCAGCGCCAGCGCCAGCGCCAGTGCCAGCATCCGCACCGCACCCGCACCCGCGCACACAACTCCCCCCACCACCTACCTACCTACCTACCTATACGTACTCACGTACCGCACACACCCTGCCCTGTCATACTGGGAGCATTGCGAGCGACCGAACTCTATCAACAACCCCTTCCAAAAAAAGCTTCCCGAGGCCCTTTTGATTTGTGCATCACATAATCTCTCCCGCGCGCGCAATAGACGCACCCCGTCTACTCCCCGTCGGGTCCCCGTTGCTGCTCGACATTAATAATTTGCCAACACCCCCGGTACCTTGTCGTGCTGACTTTCCCTCCCAGTCGACCCCAGCGCTGCGGACTCTGGGTGGGCTGTGTCATCCCGACCCATCTACCTTTGTCGTTATCTTTCCTTGACTGGGGCCCTCTTCGTTCTCGCTATTATATACTTCACTTACACGGCACCCATCTACTATCCTGTGAACACTCATACGCAGTTTGCCCCTCCGTCTACATCACCAACAACACTTTCCACATTGCCGCAAATCCATCTACCCTTCCCCTCTCCCTTGTTCTTATACCAACTCACAACTGTTCATCATCCACTATGGGAAGCGGCCTGCCCACCCCTCCTCCGTTGGAGGACCAAAAGCCTAGGAAGAGCTCATCCAGCTCCAAGTCCATCAAGCCCAACCGCCACACCGCCAAGCGCGCCAGCCCTCACAACGCAACACAACATCACGACCTTGCCTTGCAAGGCATGTCTGCCGATGGCCGCCACAAGCGAGTATGGAAAGCCTGTGAAAGATGTCGGATGAAGAAGACAAAGGTATGCGCCCCTCGCTGTCTATCCTTCTCACTCGCCGCCCATCATCTGACCCCAAATCTAGTGCGATGGAGAGTTCCCCTGTAAGAGGTGTAAGGACGATGGCCTCGTCTGCACCGCCGGCGTCCGCAAGAAGACGGAATACAAGCAGCTCCCTAGGGGGTATGCCGAGGTCCTGGAGCATACTCAGTTTGCCCTCATCGCCACCGTCCACAAGCTCTACTCCATGGTCAGGAATCAACAACAATGGGACCTGGGCGAACCCGAGCTCAATGAAAGAGGGCAACCCGTCATCCACAACATTGCTCAGAAGCTCGGATGTATCCGCCCCAACAGCGACATCGACCTGCCGGTGCACTCAGTCTTTCCCGAGGACGAGGCCGGCCTGGTTGAGCTGGCGCGTCAACTGGAGGAGCAACAGAAGGAACGTGACATGGAGAACGCGATGAAGGTTGATGCCGACTCGACCTCTAGCTGCGAACGATCAGACCGCGCCAGCTCTTCCGAGATCGACCACTCCGAGTTTGAGGCCGACTACCGCAAGGCTGTCTTTGGCGGCCATAATAACCCAATGACCATGTCGCCGCAAAGCTTTTCGACGGGCTACACCGAATTCGACGTCGATTCGGTCGCCTCGCCCATCGACCCGGCCGCTGTCATGTTCCGACAACAAAACCAGTCGCCGCCTATGAACGCTTACCAGCAATGGAACATGCCCAGGCAAGCGGCACCCCCCTCCATGGCCCTCACGCAACAATTCTTCCAGCACCCGGGTGCTCTCACCAATATGGACATGCTCAACCAGGGCCTCATCGAGTCGGAATTCGGAACCATCAAGCCTCACGTCCTCAACTGCCCGAATCCGGAAGTCATGATGGGCATGGGCGACCCGATGATCTACGGAGGGTACGACGGAGAGCCATTGCGACTGTAACCCAGCCGATATTTTCAGCCTTTGGGCACTTTTTTGTTAAAAGAATTATGGGATCATGAGGAATAAAAGCTGGGTTCGGGCCGAGCGATGGCATTGGGCGCAAAAGAACCGGGGCAAAGGTTTATGTTTGTTTGGCGTTGTTGCACGATACACCGCGAAGGCGTTGATTTTGGTTTTCTCTCTGTTGTATCGGGACCATGGGTTCCACACGCGAGAGAGACGTTGCGGCGATACCGAGGCGTTGACGGATATGGCTTTTCGGTCGGGGATTCTTTTCATCACTTGGAGTGATTAATCATCGAGGCGGGCCTGAATGAGAGGGTGGACCAGTCAACGACTCCACGTTACGAAAGATTGATGCGCGCAACGCGCAAATCGAACCCCCCACCATTGTATACACAACGTTCTTTTTTCCTCTTCTACTTTCTTGTCTACGTTTCTCTTTTGTCTCATCATGGCCAGGCTCGGACAACGTCAGGCGCTTCGCATAGCCTGACGATGTGGGTTTTCTCAGTTTAGGTTCACTCTTCGCCCCACCTCCCTATCTATCTATCTTTGTCTGCCTTGAGAGAGAGTTGGGACGGACACAGAAGCTTGCATAAAGCCTGTGCGCAGCGAGGGGAAAGGGGTCAAAGTACCTTGGTTTCTGGGCAAAAGAAGAGGTAGAAAATACCAAACCACAACTCCTTCAACCAAGAATGCGACGCAACAGACCGTGTCCTGGTGAAATAATTAAAGTGACAATGCAAAATGCTGCCCAGACCTCCCAGTCCCCTCAGAAACGTTTCTGTCGATATCGAGGGTTTTTCTTCTTCTTTTTTTTTTTTTTTTTTTTTTTGCTTCTTTTCCATTCTCTCAATTGTTTGCATTTGACTTCCCGAATGTAGATATTCTGCCGTCTCACCCCAACCGTTTGTCTCTGCGAGTCAATTGACGAACTATTCTTGGCCACATGCGTTCCGGGGAATATTTCCCAAGCGCTACACACACACAAACACACACAGCCTACCTCCCTTCATCCTCCCATCTGGGAAGGGGGAAATAAGGCACCAGGAGCCAGCTCCGTTAACTTTTGCTATTTGTGCGCCGCCTCCGACCAAAGCCCCCCACCCCCCTGTTCTCTCATCGAGGATGGTTTGGTGAGAATGCGACGCTCAGAGTTGCCAAGGTAGGGGGGGGAAGG
>NWBT01000045.1:3668280-3698244 GCA_003386485.1 Colletotrichum lentis
GGGGGGTCGTCGATCGGCCACAGGAGCCCCAAGAGCTGCGAATGACCGGCGAGTACCTCCCAGCTTGGAGGTCGGGCCAATGGGCATAGACAAGTTTTGGTGGGATAGTGGCATTTAGGGTTGAAGCCAAGGCGAATGAATAGGCGACGCAGCAAATGACACGATGCTGGGCAGATTCGGGGGCAGAAACAAGGAGAGAAAGTTTCGACTCCCTGCGTGATGGAAGGACAAGGCGCGCGCGCTTGCGCTTGGTCGAAGGTACATATCACGTTACCGCACAGTGCCAGAGACTTACACACAGTGTAAGTGCGGACATTGCGGTCCGCGGGTTCGGGGTGCCGGCACGTAAGAGTCCGCGGCATATTGACGGCGGCCGTCAGCCGGGAGGGATCCCATCAGCAAAAATGCAAGCGTATTGTACACGCGGGTCCCCCCCCGTTCTCCGGGGGATATCCTTCAAGCGAACATGGTTCAAGGGTATTCTTGTCACATGTCATTTGCGGGTCCCTAGTCGGTAGTAGTTTGTCGTCGAATCATGGATGAGGCGAGGCATACATAGTCAGTTGTGGCATCTCGGGTCCGGGGAGGAGTTGACAGGCGGCGTGGGGACCCAGGAGCATCATGGGCGCTGGAACTGGCAAGAGGGAAGCCATATGTTCCCTCTGTCGATTCGCCCGGGACTCGGCTGTTGTTTCGCCCGGCGGCGGTGGTGCGGATACGCCGTACTTGGTACGACAGCACTAAACGGCAGCGGCAGCAGACCCTTTGCGTTTGAGTTTGAGCAGCGCAGCTGGCTCTCGCTGTCAGCCCATGGCGACGGGCGCATTCTAATCTTGCCACCTTGCATGGGGCCACCACCAGTTGACTGACCACCCTAACCTCTCTCGGAGCTCGCACTTTCCGTGATGGCCTAGCAACGACTGTACCTCGTAACCCGTACAGAGTACCGTGTGTAGTTTTGATGGACAGGCTGCATGGGAATGAATACGCAGGATGCAGCAAGACTCGTCAGCCACAGCTGGCACCTACCTTGGGTGCCTGGGCAAGATGAGCGAGGAGAGGTGACCTTCCTTGCCTTCCTTACCTGCCTTCTCCAGGTCGTTCAGTCTTGCTCGGTCTTCCCCCATACGCGTACCGCCGTATTTTCCCATTTTCTCTCGCGCTCCTCGCATAACTCGTCTCCCCTTGCTCGTTTTCGCTCTCGCGGTCGACCTCAACCTTAACCTCAACCTGAGCTGGCGTTTCTGCCACAAAAGTAGGCACGGCTGCTGCAACCACCACTGCAGGCTACCTAGTTACCTACGCAACCATGCCGTGTACCCGGCTCTCACCAACCACGACTCGATGCGAGCTTTGCGAGTATGTCTGTGGCTCGGCCAGGCCCCCCAAAGCAACCGTAGTGGTGGGTACTCTACAGTAGACAGACAATGGGCCGGGCAACCAGTCCTGCACGTCTAACCGTAACCCCAACCTTGTTCCATCTCTCATCGAACCCAGTCGACCGTCTTGGCCCATCCTTTGCTCCAAAACGGATCGCCGGGCTTCCTCTTGGCGCTCATACCATCACCAAGGCCACCTTGCCATGGCCCATGCCAAATCGTCCAACCCGCCCTTGTCTTGCTGTACGTACGCCGTACGCCGTATCTGGAAGATGCGCGAGATTGCCTAGCTCTGGGGATCTCGGGGCCGGTCTGGGCCCAAAGTACCTGGCGAGACTTCGAACGACATGGCTCAAGCCTCACGCCCCTAAGGCTCGTCATGGTAAGTTATCCCTCCCGCGTTCGAGGAGCCTTGCGTTGGTATCCCACCTGGTCCTTGGCAATCTTGGGCAGTGTCTGATACACCATGTATTTACCAGGAGCATCGCTCCGGGCGACGTTCGGCAGCAGTTGAGATTGGACCCAATCCCCTGAACTGTGTCATCCTCATGGACTGCTAATCAGCCTCGATTATACCCACGCGTACAGTATGTACATCTGTACTACATATCTCGCCATCAACCATCAGATGACGACTATCGAAACTATCTCTCACACTGCCCTGTGTGACGGTGAACTCTGGTACCAGGCCATACTCGATCCGCAAAACTCCAAAACCTAGAGCGGTCCTCGGCGAGTATCGCAATCTTCTCTCCTCTGCTCAGTAGGGAGACGTCGACCTCGTGCATGCGGCACAGCGTTGTCTTTGCTACCCGCCTTATGAACATTCCATTGCTGGTGGATCATTGTCACAGCTAGGGTATTCAAAAAATCTTCTCCGCCCCTTAACCCACCCGCGGCGTGTTGATAGAGCTGTAAGAACTGTAAGAGCTGTAAGATATTTCGCGTTGGCAAGCCAAGTGCCAGTCGTCCGGGTCACGCTAACAAGCTGATATCACCACCATAAGCACCTTGATCGACCCAGGCCTGTGCCGAGTTGCACAACGGTATGCTTCAGTATGTCGGAGAACGCGAAGTGGAATNGGGGGGGGGGGAGGGGGGAGGGAAGCCCGTCAGCTTACAGGCAGAGGCAAGCAAAGCAAGCAAATAGGACAAGGCCAGTGCCGATGTCTCGTCCAGAGGCACTCGTTCAACCCAACGTCAGCAGCGAAGACGCCACCTGAAACCACAGCCTCGAATCCGACGATATATTTACATCGTTGGCAGCTTCAGTCTTATTCAATGACACGCTGACAATGCAGCCAGACGTACGGGGATACCGACTAACGAGCTCCCCAGGGACACCGCTCGTCCGTGCCGGGCCCTCATCGTGCCTGTCCTAAACTCTGGTTTGCCCGCGGAGACAACCTTGGGCAGCTTACAAGGGAGATTGGAGAATCCCCCCACGCCCCCCAACATCTATCTGATCGCAGTGGAGCCTGGTGCTGGAGAGGCGACTCGACTTTGCTGCTCAGGCTTAATTCTCCGTCGATGTCCGCTAAAGCTTCGTCACGCCAGCCGCGTAACAGCAACAGGTTGATAACCTTACTCGTGCAAGGCAAACTTCAGACGAAGATGTTACCGCAGATCCTGCTCGCTGCCCCTCACATTAGGGACCGGGCCTACTTTCGCTACAGAGAGTGGGCAGGCGCAATCGGTGAATGCCGATCGGATGACTGGGGATAACTAGAAAGAGTAAAAGTCTATTATTGTCGAGGACTGGCCAAATAATGAGCGGCGGTTTGCGCGAGTCGTGGTTCATCCTTTCTTGGCAAGGGTGATCAGGGAAGGAGAAGGAGGAAAGATGGTAAAAAGATGGTTACCCCCGGCCGCTGAACACGGTGGGCATCTGGCACGACTACGAGCAGTAGGCAGGCACATGGGGGAACGAGGAAGAATTAAGGTGAAGCGGTACCGCGCTGGGTACGACACGCTGCCGGGATGGGCCCAGTTCCAAGCGCGAGATTTGGCGAGATGTTCATCTGCGTGTTGGAAGCCACAAGGTTGCGGTGCGATGGCGTGTGGTCTGTGGGAGGGCTGATACGGTTTCACGGGCTGTGTGTGTGTGTGTGTCAATCACTGGAGGAAGCTGAGGTCTGGGATGCGGCCCCCGCAATCTCCTCTCCCACGCTCCGCTCTTCTATCTCGGTGCGGGCGCGGAGCCTCGGTTTCGAGTAAACGCCAGTCAAGGCCAACGCAATGCAGTGACGGCCGGCGGGATGGATGATGGTCTAGGATAGCCGGCCCCGGGAGGTTGCCGAAGTGGTCGTCAGGCGGTCGGGGTTCTTGGGGATGCATGCACCCGTAGGATCTTGCCCCAATTACTGCCCCGGGTGCTTACGAGTGATCAGTAACAGACAGCACATGGTTGACAGTTACGGATACTGCTGGGTTAAGTTGTGTGGAAACCGGGGCGACTGTTTCACTGATCAGTCTGCCCGTTTCTAAATTGGGGGCCCATGAAGGTCAAGCATGATCGGGTACAACAGCAAGCAAGGCCCTGTTGGCAAGAACGACTAATCAGCCGGATGCCAGATGGCCAGGCCGGATTTGTCACCTCGTGGTCCGGCGTAATTCTACCACCCCACCCAGTATGCCAGGCACGTTTGCCCACCCCACCTTCACGATGCCAGCAGGGAGCACCTTACGGATGGATGGGAGAGCTCCCAACTTGAAAGGTGACCTCTTTCTCACTCCTTGTTGCCATCTACCCCCCAAAGCCCGATCGTTAGGGGTTGGGACGGTTTAGGGTTCACACCCGCGCCCCACCTACAACTTACACGACAGAAATAGCCCTCGCGAACCCCGTCTACCGATCACAGGATCCCCATCTCGGGAAGGGGAAAGGGCAATTCTTGGNTTGGGGGGGGGGGGGGGGGGGGTTTCGATTACTATACCGACTAGGCATGGTACAAAGAGTACGACGTATGCCGCGACCCGACTCGTGGGGGCCCCGCGCCGCCGTTCGCGGGAAACCGAAGCCAATGGACCAGGCATCGTTGGGGAAGGCAAAGTGAGATGCGACTCTCACCTTGCATACGAGAGAAAGCTTGACGTCCGCGCCGCTCAACCCTCCCTGCCTGGCCCCGCTCGCCTGCTGCCACCACAAACCACCCGAGACTCTGACTTTGCCGTCGGCGTCCGTTCCCTTTTTCGGACCTATACTTCAACGCCGCATGAGGCTTGCTGCCCGTCGTGACGGGTGAGGCGTCAACCCCACATGATCGGATGCCGGGTGGTAGGGAGTACGATGTACGCGTTCCCTCGGTCTCGGTACCGCAACCGCGATCATCCAGAGGCCACGCCGCCGTGCCTGTCGTCTACTGTGTGCCTCCCGGGGTCCAGGCTTCTGGAACTGCTTTACGCTAGGGCGAAGACGCTGCAAGTGATCACAGCCGGTCGCCAGAATGTACTCTGTGCTTTGGTGGGAGGATCCAGGTTCACTTCTCTACTGGGCAGTGTAGAATACAATTCCCTTGGTTAGCGACTGTTCGGTAGCCAGAATCAAGCTGAGGGTTTACCGGGATGGCGAGTTACCGCTGCCGAGAAACCCCGCGGCAGCATACGCCATGTCCATGATGGCCCGGCCAAGTGTGGGGGTATCACTTGGGTGCTTATACCAGAGACTGAGTACTTAGAGTAGAATCTGCCTTGTTGGGTGGGGGACACCTGTCACACCGTTCTGTGATCACGTTGCTGGCTTTCAGGTTGAGCCGGCTGTCGTGACAGCGATTTTGGGACCCGAGGAACGGGACGGCCGGTTACGGTGACGCATGGAAACCCTTGGGGACTCGGTTGAGCGTTTGCGGCCCTCTAGACGGAACTGGTGGAATTTATACGTTTGCGATTGTACAAATCCCGTTTTCTACATACAATGGCATAGCATTCGACACGACATCTTGGCTGTTGGGGATATTAACCGAGAGGCAGCCATAGGGTAAAGCTGTGGGCACGGAAGGCATTCCCGCACGCAAGTCAGTCGTTATGAGCATCTACTCCCTTGACGCATACTGCGGGAGATGTAAAAGTCGATATTCCCTTGGGCCTCGTCTTCTCCCACGTCTCGTCTCGCAGATGCCCCTTTACCTGCCTTTGCGCTGGTTGACTACTTGCGCTGGCAACCCGAGCTTTCGAGTGTCACGATGTGCTTTCCCCCAGCTTCCTCGGGCCAACAACGTCACGAAACTCAAGAAGATGCTGCGTTTCGCAACGAACGCGCCAGTGTAGCTCCCCGAGGCCCTCAGTGCCCTTCTCCACACCCGGGAGACGTTGTCTACCTCTCAAAAGCCACGGCAGCTTTCGCTAACAGTTCCACAGGAGCCCCGTTGGAAAAGGTCCCGAAACCATGACTTGCCGGCAGACACGGAGCGGTTGGGGTATGCCATTGAACCGAGGTCTGTTCCCCACCATATCGCAAAGTCATTGGTATCGGTTCAGTGCCCCCCTCGCCTCCTGGCTTAAAATCATCGGCTGCAGGCCTTGAACAAGATGATAATTGAGTCGTAGACCAGGATCCGTATGCATTGAACACGGTGAAGCCGTTCAGAGGAACGAGGGTTTTCCATCCGGCCTATTTGCAGTCCAAACCCGCGATTGACCAGGCAGAAACCAAGGTCCAAAGAGGGGGACATACCAACGAGGGTGATGTGGGAAAGTAGCGTCAAGCAGCAACCCAACCATGATGGTCTGAGTAATGCCCCTTTCCGGCAGCTTTTGTACGAGTTTTGGGTGCAGTAAAGCAGTATGGAAAGCCTCTCTCTCCTAATGCTCAGGAAGAGCTGTATGAACAAGCGTCCGGGGTCCCCTCGCCGTTGTCAGAGTAGCACAGACAATCTTTACATGAAAGACTGACTGGACTGCATGCCATCAAGGAAGGTTCACGTGATTGGCCCAGGAGCATCTCTATCGCCCAAAATGCTCTGAGTAATGGGACGGCCGATAGGGCTGTACGACTACCATAAGAAGTTGGCCATCCGTCTCTTGGTGATCTGGGTGCCGGGGATTCTTGGGGGTGGGGGCGACTAGAAATTCGATGCCAACGAGGACTCTGTTCGGCTATGGGGACGCACAACTTCGTGCTCGGTTGTTGGTAGGCCGCTTTGGAGGCAGCTTCTGGCGCTCACGGAAGGGGACGGGACCACCTTGCAACTATCACGGGCGGAAGTTGGAAAGGCCCGAGAAATCTTCAGATCCCACACGGCATACCAAACCAGCATATGGGAGTTGTTTGCGTCCGTGGGTTGGCGACTCGAGAGCCACTTGACCAGACTGTAACGTGTGTAGGTTGTTTCCATCGGTGATGCACTACGCCACGCAAGCTCTTGGAACCAGGTCTCTCTGTACATTCCTTTTCTTCAGAGTACCAGACATCATTTGCGAGGTGGACGATGGAGGGGCGTCGAAACATTGGTACAATTCATCAGTCTCTCTTTCTACAACCAGGGGGGCGGGGGGCCGGATGCGTGGACTTACCTTTTTGCGGCCGGTCGCGGTTCTCTTATAGATCCTCTAAGCTCGGCCTACCCCTCCCGACCTGAGAAGTCATCGCCTTCGGCTCGCCGCAGGACCCTACGTCTCACGATGCCGGCGGAGAAGCGGGGCACCACGCTCCCCCGTCCGCCAGCTCTCCCTCCTTCACTCAGGTGGGAAAGCGAAGCTGGACCGAGAGACACTGGTCTATGATACCTCGGGGCGTTGGAACGTTGACCAGCCGAGTTGGCACTACAGAGCACGCCCTGATCTGGACTTACCGACGGAGGCCGGGATAGGGGATGCGGAGCCCACCGATCGTCAATGGTAGGGCCCAAGGAGACTGTCGCACGAACACACCGCCGCGCCGAGACTTACCGGGAACGAAAGCATCTGCCGAAAGCATGAACAACAAGACCCAATCCAGACCATTAACCCCCGGTCATGGAGCCAAGAAAAACAGACCGTCAGCGATGAGATCCCCTACCCGCCCGCTCAAACATCAAAACGGTAGCAGGCGGGTGGGGGGGGAGCCTCAGACGTCGGTGGTAGTCAGGGCTCGGACCGGGCAGATCCCAACTTCCCCGCCGGGAGACGCTGGGTGGAGCGCGGGGCCGGGGTCCGTGCAGTTACTCAGCTTCCGGGGCCGTAGGTAGACAACGGTTCCGCCCGACCGGTGGGCCCCCGTCCGAGGCGCGGCTTCCTGCGGGGGGCATCTCCTGAACCATGCGACAGATGTTGAATCGATGCTCGTCCTCACTGTTCCCCACTCACAGGCTTTTGCCTCGTATGTCACAAAACAGGTATTGGGTGTACTATATGATTTGATCATTGGTTGTAAAGGCGAGCATCGTAAAGACTTTTTTTGTAGCCATCCCAATAACACCAAAAACACAGAGATTCATCTACTCATACAACTCCCCTCTCACAAGTCCACCCCAGGCTCGTGTCCCATGTACTCAATATCCCGTCACTCCATCACCCCCCGGGAGTATTCCAGACCCCCCTAACACCAAAAAGAAGCCCAAGCAAGAGGCCTCGAAACATTGTGTATGTTTTAGGAGTTAGAAATTAAGGGCTGATAAGCGCGGAGAGCTTAGCCTCCCACGAGAATTCCAGCAGCGAGAGCGACATGGATGAAGAAAAGAAAGAAAAAAAAATTGCCGCTTTCGAAACGCCTCGCCAGAAATAATGCAGCAGGATATCAGATGATCGCTAGTTTTGAAGCCAACATAAAAAAAAACTTTTCATGGGTACACGGCGCAGCCGATGTAAGTGTAGGAATCATGTGCTCATAGGCACGTACGACAGGGGCATACGCCATCACTGGCTCCCCCTGCGTCGCCTCTGGTCTCTGTAGTTGAGAGAGTAGGGGGCAGGGCGCTCCTGACGAACCGTCCGTCGGTCCGGAAGCGTGGACCTTACGTCTTGGTAGTAGCCGGGATGAGGCGGGGGCGGTCCTTGCTGATAAGACAACGGAGACCGCGGGGCGTAAGCCGTCTGCGGCATCTCTGCTCCGCTAGCGGGGTAGATGTTGCTAGACGGGTTCGGTCGCAGGTAGAAAGAGTTCTCCTGCTGAGTTGTGTAGTGTTGCTGAGGGGGCAGGCTCGGGATGGGCTGCATTGAGCGCATCATATCAACCGAAGCCGGTGGCGGGTAGGCATGCATCGGCCGAGACTGCATCGGCGCGCCAAAATCCGGCATCTGCATCGCCTGCTGGAGAGGGGTCGGAAGAGGTTGTTGGAAGAAGCCGTGTCCGGCGGGATGCTGGGCCTCAGCTGGTACCGAGTGGCCGGTCATTGGCGAGTGAACCCGAGACGAGGGCTGGCTGTAGCTGTTGGGGGGGTAAAACTCCGGGCCATTGTTGACTCGGTGCTCAGAACGACGACCGTGGGCGGTCGTCATGTCGCGGAACATACGCGAGCGGTCTCGGTTCTGCGCCATTGCGGATGACCGGTCTGGCGGAGGAGTGGTCTGGCCGTCGACCCAGCGGCAAGAGTCGGAGTCGTCCGCGGCTTGGGAAGACACCGAGACCGGAGCCGAGGGCACTCGGCCTGCCTTATTGACTGTTGCGTTCATCTTCTTGTCACCGGTAGCAGCAGTGTCGGGCTCTTGAGCCCGTTTGACTACTTCGGGATGGACACCCTCGACGTACTCAATAAAGTCCTTCAGGCTCTGAACTTTTTGGCCCATGCCCTGAACGCTCTGATCAGCCGAATTCGAAGCACAGGGAAGCAAAGCTTTCATCGCGTCAACGATTTGATCAGCGAGGGATTGGAGCCTCTTCTCAGTGCCCTTCAGTGGAATGCCGGTGATAGGCTGGAGCAGACTAAGTTGCTCCAAAGAGTCATCCGCGGCTCGGCGAGCAGCCTGCAATGCCTCAATGGCCTGGCGAAACTCGCCGTCACTGGTTGGGTTTCGCTGTAGCTGGTCGTGGTGGTTCTGCAACGTAGCGATGTGCGCCTGCGTGCTCTGACGGAAGGATTCGACCAACCCACTCGGCGAAAACGTATGGACGGGCTGTGCTGATGCTCGGCGAGCCATGACTGGCGTGCCTCGCGTGCCAGCCGCCCGTGGCTCCTCTAACATCGGGCTGCGCCTAGACTGTTGGCCATGTGACGATGAAGGCAATGCCCCTTCTTGCACCGGACTGTAGGAGCTGGAGGCCAGGGGGTGAGGCTGGCGTGGCTCGTGACGGTCACTTTGAACGATGTGAACCTCCTGGGGCGCCGGGAAAGAGCTGATGGGGGCACCTGGGACAGGTAATCTGCTGGAAGACTCCGGGTAGCGGGACTGCATCTGGAATCCTTGGATAGGTTGAGAGGCAGCTACCGGGGGTAGTTGAGATGACGCATAGCCCGCGCGGGCATCATTGGGCATGTGCGGGGCTTCCGGCTGCTGGACGTGGTGCGCATCGGGCCCGGAGTGCATATGAGAGCTGGCTTGATCTTCTGCAAGCCGATATTGCTCGTAGTATTCGGGCTGGGGGCCCTGTCTCAGAGATGGCTGCTGCTGGCGTTGAGGCATTGGGAGTTGTTGCGGCCGCATCTCCGGCGCGTGTTGCGGCGGCATTTGCAGAGGATCCCAGACAGTCTCGTGACCTGCCGGAATGCTGTGCGTGGGCCACAGAGGCTCTTGGCCGTTGCCATTTGGCCGTTGATGTTCGGCGTGCCCAGGCGCATAATCGCTGCCTCCGTTTTGTGGCAGGAAAACAAAATTGACCTGCAAGTCGCTGTCTGCAATCATGTTGTCAAACCGAGGTTCGTTCAGGCACAAATCAAGACCACCAGGGAAGATGGGATCAAGATTAAACGTGGCGTCGACACCAAACCCAAAATCGTCATCAGATCCCAGGTCTGACCATGTGGGAGTGTTGCTTTCGTATTGTCGACGCTTGGGCGAAGGGGTTTCTACTGCAATGCGGGTGTTGTATTTTGTCGCAAAGGATGCAGTGCGTGTAAACAGGGGCTTAGGTGAGACCGACTGTTCGGGAGCTGTCAGCTTGGGTTTTCAACATCTTGAGATTCCGTTTGAATAAGGAGCTCACCTTTCGCCCGTTAGTACAAGACTTGTAAGTTGGTGATTCAGGGTCTCGAATCTCAATAGCAGAGTCCCTTCGTCCTTGAAGACGGTAGAAGCGCGGAGGAGGGGCGTCATCGCCGGCCTCGGAAGGGCTCCTTGATGAAGCACAGGACGAGGCAGAGGGTGTCAATGCCGGTTGTTGCAATTCCGAATGGACTGAAAGCGCATCCCACTGGGTTGTGAATACCGAGATCCGATTCGCAGGGTCGAGGTTGACCCTGGAGAGATTGCCCTCTAGCACGACCTCGCGCCCAACATAGACGCCGGAGCCGAAAAGAGTGGCGATGCCACGATACCCCATCTGAGGACGCTCAGAGGGAGAGTGACGAAAGTCCAAGTTTGGTCCGTACAAGGTGAGCAGGAAAGTGGTGCCGGACCGTTGCTCGGTGTGAGTAGGAACCCAGCACACAGCTTTGAGTGAGACAAGCATGTACTGGTTGTTCCGGAGGTTGAGAATCTGGATCGCATCTGTAAGAGTCTCTCTCGCACCATCGTCGACGATTGCAACGGGGTCTCCGCGATGATACTCCTGGTCGTCCAAGGATTTTCCATCATGGAGGAGCGTGCCGTGGGCTGGTTGCATGTTGATATTCGTCGGGTCGCCAATCATGGGCGTGAAACTTGTTGACTGCATTGTCGTTGTCTTTTCGACTGCCCTTCCTGACAGACGGTGGTCTTCGGTTTGGTGTAGAGAAGCGGCCAAGAATACATAAACCGTAAGGGACGAGGGTTAGCACCACCGAGAGTCCAGTTGGATTTTGATCTGGCACATTGCTTGACAACAGTGGAGAGAAATGGAGGCTGTGTTGAGGCAAGCCTATGCTTTACGTGAACAGCTGGACGTCCAAACAGCGTGTTATGAGTGAAGAAGTGTGTGAGAGGCTGTAGCAAGCGGGATGGATGAGGAGGCGAGGAAGTTTTATAAGATGAACCTAAACAAGAGGGAGCCGTAGACTAGATTCGGGTCCGATAGCCAGAGCATGGATCATGGAGTGTCGCTGCAGCGGAAGGCTCATTGCGCTTCCGTTTGTATGAATTTGTATGACATCCTTGTTAACACCCTCCCAGCTCTTGCGGACGTAGGAAACAGGGGGGTGGGGGGGGGATGGGTGTGGGTGGTCAAAAATCCAGAATGCACTAGAGGGCGATCTGCTAAGTACCTAGGGCCGCAAGGTACAAAATCCTGGCCGACGAGATAGGTATCAGGTATGGTGACGGGGCAGGCCGGGACGACCGGGGGTGATTACAAGGCCATGGGTTGTCTCGGACCCTTTCTCCACCCTCAAAGGCGAAGTCGTCGTTCTCTCCGAATCGAGTCTGTCGGTGCCTCAGTGGTGCGTATCCAGTCCCGTCGCCAATGGGGCGTGGCTTTCCAGGCAGCTCGTATCATCCACCTCTCTTGTCGGTGATCTCCTAGATCATCAATCATGGTCGACATAAGAAAGAGCTCCAAGTCAAACGTCTCGGGAACGGAAACAAGCGTCATCTGCGTCAACCGCTCAACCTATTTGACGCCATTGACGCCGTTCCGGATGGTGAGAAAGACTTCGTGACAGCTCACAAAGCACTACTTCATTGTACAGAGATGAAGAGAGAGAGAGAGAGAGAGAGGGACTCCTTCGAAAAGAAAAGTCATAAACGCGCAAAGCAAAATTCTGAGAAGTGATAGGGCAATACATGCCATTGGCTGCTGACCATGCCGGACCACGGTCCTGATGGCGCGGGCGTGGAGCAACCGAACGCCTGCAAGCCCTCCTCGCCCACTAGCTTTTGTTAAGCGGCGACCCCGCCAGACTCATGAAGGGAACAGGCGCCTAACAAGTCTTGCTAGGGTTTTTATGAAGTTATCGAGTATGCGCGGCTCACAGATCGGGCTACCGAGGTGGCTTTGAGACAGCATAACGGATCAGCGTACTCCGTATGGCGCTGGGAGCGCCGCGATGCAGAACCCAAGGGCCCTGCCGAGGCACGACGGGAGGGCTCCGGGAGATGACCGCACCGCCGCCGCCCTGTTCTGAAACCGATGCTGGCATAGCCATTCTGGTGGCTTCATCAATCCCATACTGGCTGCTCCGGTCTCGCTTGCTCGCCGAGGCAAATGGTCTTGCTGGATGGCAAACGTGACGAAATACACGCCAATTCATGCCGATTGTTGAGTCGATCATGGTGAGAGGTGTCTTAAAGAGCGACATGCGCCTTGTCAATTATGTACATTGTGTCGCGTCGTGGCCGATCTGGCAGCGTCCGTAATGGGACGTGCTGTACTCGCAACAGACAGATATTTCGATCTAGATGATCATTGCCACCTCACCGTCCCTCTTTGCCTGTCTTGGAGTCGGCCTCACTTTTGACCTTATTCTCCTCCTCGCTCTCAGCGGGCATCTTGCCGAACTTTGACAGAATTTTGGCGGCCCATTCTTCGAATTCACGCTCAGCGGCCTCATCTGTCTGGGCAGCTGATCCGCGAATGCTTCTTTGGGCCATATCTCTGAGGTCGTCAACGGAAGACACATCAAAGGCCCAGGCAGCGCCTCCGGTCATCATCATGGCAAAGCTGAATACGTTGAGCGTCGCCAGATTCAACGCCTCAAAGGCAATCATGCCTCCTTCCGGATTTCCTTGCTTGCCTGCCGCGTAGTGGCTGGGCTGGTAGAACTTGGGAAAGGCAGCGAGTTGTTTGCGAACCACGGAGCGACGCGTGATCATGGCCGAGAAGAGAAAGAATCCGGCGCCGGCAAAGAAGAGGCCTAGTTGTTTCGTAGCCCTGGATTGAAAGAGAGAGGATGTTGACTGGGGCGACGATCTCGCAGGTCGCGAGTCGGACGACTTGTTGTCGGAAGCCATGGCGGTTGGCAAGCGTTGCGCGAGCATCGATTCCTACCCGCCCAAGAAGAAAAAAAGGTCAGACAGGGCATCTGCAGTGGCTTCTGCGGGAAAAAAGACTTACTGGGTCAGAGCGGCAAGGACCGGACGGTCAACTGATCAAGACGGAAGGGAGTCGATGGGCCGCGGTCCCTTGGGCAGCTGAGGTTCGTGTGCCGGGGAGAGGTAAAGCGGAGCTATGGCGGGACAAGACAGGAAAGCTCCTCTGAATTGAATTGGATATCGGGGAAAGGAAGTTCCCGTCACTAAAATTTTCGGGCCCTTGCAAAGAGTGGACCTGAATATGCATCAAGGCAAGTTGACCGCTTGGATATGCACACAACCAGTACTACTACCTTAACCAGCAATACTTTCTCCTCCTGCCTGCGTCGATTTCCCGGGGCTATCCCACCAACAAACCGTACTGGCCTGAATAGAAAAGCTCGGCATTTGGCCTGTTTCAGTGTCCTATCCTCACTTTACATTGCTTCCAAGTCGTCACCAATCGCTCTCGTTGGTCACAGGCGACGAGCTTTTCCCAACCTGGAGTCCAAATTTATCTGCTTGTCAAACGTCCGCATCAACCAGTTCTCGTTGCAATCCGGCAATTTCGCACTATGCTGACAAAATGCTATCCCCGTCGACTACGGACGAAATGCATGCTGGCCCACTGTTGACACTACACAACTTGCAGAGGGAGGGCACGCCTCCAGGCACCTTGAGACTGCAACTCGACGACTGCTGCTAATGCGCCCACGCTGTTCTTACAGCGGCAGAACAGTAGGGCCGGGAGTAACGACACTGCATCCGCGACAGCCACCCGTCGTCATGTCTGCAGATGACTTGGAAAACACGATGGCGGTCAAATGTCATGCCACACTAAAGCCCTGGTCGAGCAATGGCACACGTCCTGACGTCGCTCTGCCCCTGTTTGCGAGGCCCAATCGGCATCTCCCACAAGACAAATCCGACCTGCCTCCTCGCCTTTTGGGGCGATAGCTGACCTTGCAACGGCTGCAACTACGTACCACCAATCGAAATCACCTGCAGACGACAGACATGCCAGTAAGATGGTCGGATGGCTTCCCCGGGGCCTGTCTGCCTACCCTCGACGACGGCTGCATCTGGCGGGTTACCGCTGTCCCAAGGGCCACACACCACTGCAACAAAAACATGTGCGAGACCATCAAAATGACACATCAGACGTCGTTTTTCACTTACATACACTCATGCGCCGTCGACGCCTCGCGAGCCTGCCCCTTCCACAATCCATGGCCCTGCGCCAGCAATCCATCCGCCGACAGCACACGGAACAAAAGACATGCTTGTCTCGCCAACGATCGATTGTCCGAGATCTAGATTGCTGGATCGTCGGTTGTATTCGATAACATCATTGCGCTCTGTAAGTTGTTAGACGCACCATGTTGTCGGGTCCCCGCAAAGCATGCGCGGTGCTATGGATGAGGCGTGCCAGATTCAGGCGGGCACGCGTTCAGACATCATCGTTTTGCTGGAAACAATTATCCGGTTGGCTGTTGCGCATGTCGCATTCTACCAGCTGTTACCAGGCACGGCTTTTGCATCGTTTGCCTGATACAACGCCACCGCAGCAGGCTGCACGACCGTCTATCCGCTTAGGCGGAATGAAGAGTCTAGTTCCACGGGCCTTGTTGGGGACAGCGTGGCCATAATTGATGCGCTAAATTCTGTGGGCAAAGACAAGTTGCTGCTTTGCTTCCGCGGGCTCGACGATGATGGGACATGACCGTAGAGTTTGGTAATAGTTGGGACAACTAGTGAGCGAATCAGCCCGGGATTCTTTGGAAAATGATTGAAATACCGGGTCAGCTGCTGTGTGCCGCCACTTGGTTGGTCGGATCCATGAGTGGTTCAAGGAGGTGGACGAGGCTTGTCGCAGTCGTCTTCGTGAGAAGTGATGCCGGGGCGAGTCGCATACTGAGATGCACCGCACCGCAAAAAAGCATCACGGGCGGGGGGTGCACCGTCGGGCGCCGTCTGTGGAAACTGCGACGGGTTTGCCCATTCTCGACGACATACCCTGGGCTGAAGAGAGCGCCGTCCCGACAATCAGGCACCTGGTTCGAGGGTTGTCCCAAGACAAAAACAAGCCACGGTTTGGTTGGACGGGAGACATGTGTTGGCTCACGGCCATTGACGAGTTCCAAACTGACTTGGAGTTGTCTCACAGCACAGGCCCAAACTGGTCAGAATGGCATTGTCTTCATCATGGTCAGGAACCGATTGCGACAATCCCCCGTCATTGAGGGGTTGCTTGCAGCAGAAAGTCTGCTGCAGGTTGAACAAGGATGAGTCCTGCTCCGCAATGTCAGAGCGGTTGGTGAGAAGATCTTTCCAGTAATTAGCTGGCTGGCAAGCAGCTGTGGGAACCTGCCGGGCTTGATCTCAAGTCCGACAGTGTCACAAATCACATTCCCCAAGATCTAGTGCCTCAGCCAGGAAAGGCAATAGTCACGAATCAACACCCACTAATAGTGTAGTGTTAGCTGAGATGACGCTTCTCTCTGCGCGCGCGCGCGCACACACACACACACACACACACACACACACACACACACACAAGAAAAAAACTTCCTGCTGGTTGAGGGATTTACCAATTGACCAAGAGTCTCAACGTGGTGCAGTGCATGTGGGATGGTCCACGATCGCCGAGGCGCGAGCTTATCGTGTGCTCTCCCCCACCCCGGCTGCCACGATTGCTTTACCACAATACTGGGTCACCGATCAGATTGCACCGTGCTAGATCGATGGGATGGGATGGGACAATGTGACCTTTGTTCTGCCATCCAAAGACCGGTGCCCACCAAACACAGCGATCTGACAGCAAACGATCAAATCACTTGCGGAGCCTTGTACAGAAAACGCCTCTGCACGATCGACCCCCCTTGGGTTACTGTACCTTGGTCCTGGTGGCCCGAGGTTTCGATTAAGAGCGGGAGCAACCGCGTTGCCGAAGGTTTGCTGATGTGGCACCGTCACCCGCCGTCCAGGGCAGGATGCCCTTACTCATCGGGCTTGTGCGACTCAACGTCGCGCACGGATCCAGCAGGCTTGAGAGGCCATGTTCGCCTGGCCTGGCAGCCAACTCGACGGTCGGTACTCGGTGCACAGACTGGGTTCCGACAGAGAGGGACAGGGTGCGAATCCGAGTCGTATTTGCTAGGAGTACGCCATGCTGTCATTGCGAGTACTGAAGAAAGTCGACAATGGTCTGGGTACATCAGGAGGGGAAACAGAAACTTTGTCAACTGTCATTTTCTAGTTGCTAAGGGAAAAAATTCTGAGTGTGCAAGAGGCTGGCTTGCTGCTGAGATATGACGAAAGCGAAAGGGACAGACATGGCAGGGAGAGGTCGAATTTAGTACGGATACGGAATAGAAGACCTCCCAAATGCTCAGAGCTAAGAGACCGACGCAGTTCTTAGCGCCGCCGACCCCTGGCACCGGCGATGCGACCCCCGGGTCCCCGAAGTCATGGCTCCACGTACCTTACTTGTATAGGCCCACCGGGATCTCAAATCAGCGACTGCAGTACGGATACCAGTATGGATAGGGCGCTGCCTGACACTGTTTGCACTGTGCGCGTGTACGTAGTACAGGCACAGTAAGCGCGCACGGGCCCAAAGCGTGCAGTATGTCATCTGAGCCCACTCACTTACTTCCGTCAACAACGACCACCCACTCACATCATTTCATTCCTTCTTTCTGCCACCCACAAACCTGAGATTCCTCTTACACACCGCCCAGGGCTCTAACGGCGTCCCCCAAGTTCGATTCGACCACATCCAGCAGCCAAATCACCCGCTCACCACACAGCCTATTTTTCTTGCCCGTACCGTACAGACGCCTCTCGGGGACCAGCCCACCGGCTCCCACCCCCCCTTCTTGTGCCACGCCGCGTTGCAACACTAGCGGGAGCCCGGATTTGTGTCCCAGACAACCGCTCGGAACCGCAAGCCACCGATTAGTATTACCATTTGGTTCGCTGCACATCATTCCGAACCACGTTCCAATCTGTGCGGCACAGCGTTTAACCTAAATCATGGGTAAACCTAGAGGTAGCAACACTGCGAAGACGAAAGCCGGCGCCGGGGCCAACAACGGCAGCAACACAAAATCAACCACTCTTTCCACCCCCAATGTACCACCCGCTTGGCCCCAGTTTAAGCCACCGTTGCCTGTTACCGACCTGGTTCCTGACAAGCTCGACTCTTGTCCCGACAAGATCGTTCTGATCCGCAATTTCTGGCCGAAGTCCCTCTGCAGTTCATATGTCACCTTCCTTAGGAGTCTGCCGCTGATTACCACCCCTGGGCGGCCCAAGCGGGGAGAAGCGGTTAGGGTGAACGACCGTTTTCAAGTGCAGGATGCCGGGTTTGCTCAACGCCTCTGGACCGAGACTGGGCTGCGCGAATCGCTGGGCCAAGAAGACATTCAGGGTTTGTGGTAAGTGTGCAGACTCTCCTCCCTTGCCATTCCCGCCTCTTCCGGACCCTTGTTCTGAACGATGCGTCCGTCCCACGCGCTTCCGGCTAGATCCGCCCGTGTCTGCGCACAACCGGAAAACGTCCAAAACAGTTATAACAAACATGAAACCCACACAGAAGAAGGAATCCTTCTGCGTCAAGACCTTCTCGTTCAGGACATGCCGTGAGACTTGCTAACAAGGATCGACTGTGCTAGGGGTGGTGAGGTCGTCGGCCTGAATCCCAACATTCGAATCTATCGCTACTCCAAGGGGCAGTATTTCGACGCACATTGTAAGTCTCAATAACCCGATCGTTGACCTGTCATACGCCACATGCGCCGAGGGGTGGTAAATGGTCTGCGTGTCACGGGGCAAGGTCCCCGTTTCTGCATACACTCAAGATCCGTGGCCGAGTGAATTCAATCATCACTTTGCCACGCTCGCAACAAGCAGCAAGTCACAACTGTCACGGTTTCCTGAATGGCTGAAGCTGCGATGCAATGAAAGGCACAGCCTGTCACACATTTCATTGTAAAGTCTCAAATGGAGTTACCAATTGCCACGATGTTGTGTTGTAGGCTAAACCTCCTGGGCTCTCAAGGCCGGGTTGTTTGAAGGTCGTCGCAAGACATTCAAGTTTCGTTCAAGTGGACGGCCCTGAATTGTCAAGTGCAGCCAACCTGCGCACAGGATGAAAGCGCTCGCTCGGTCCATATGTTTCCTCGTCTTCTCATTACAGTATCCTTCATCAACCCAGTCATATGAGAACCTGACTCGGAATAGTTTCCAACACATGCATGTCTCAATCTCCTCCAGCTCACAAGGAAAGTCTCGAAAGGCGATCGTGACTTACAACGCCTCGTGGAGAAACCTGCTTAGAATCCAACTTCCTTTTACCCACTATTCTTCGAAGACGATGTCGGGCCCCACAGCACCTGGGCCGTCGATCAGCCCAGCGATGGTCATATTTGATATATGATATCTCATCCCCTCCGCTCAGTCCTCTTTGTCTACGCTCTTCCTGTTACCGCAGACTTCTCATCCCAGCACCAAAAGAAGCTGTCGATTCGTTGCGCAGGCCCAAACCCTGCGAATCGATCCATATCGACTCACCCAATGGCATTACCCCCCTCGGGTCATGCGAGAGATTGAGCCCGGGGTCCTGCGAGTCCGATCCAGCCAAAACCCTTCTACATCTCGCATCTCCCTATCCAAACAAGGAACTCAGCAGTGAATGGTGCTGGGATCGTCTGGCGACCTGCAGCAGCCAAGAATCCTTTGGTCTCTGAGCCTTTACTCTTTCATTCTGCATCATTCACTTGTCTTCCGTGCAGGCTTCCTCTTCATCGTCGAGATCGATCCAGCTGACCTTTGTACTCCCCCCCACACACAGACGACGACTCCAACAACGTCACGCTCAGTCCCGAACCCTCGACCGGGTCCGTCACGTGCAAAACCACTTGGACGCTGCTGCTGTATCTCACATCGTCCGCTGAGGGTTGTGTGGGCGGCGAGACCGTCTTCTTTCCCAACGACCGCCGCTCCGCTAAGGAGGAGATCCCGGTCGCCCTCGAAACGGGCATGCTTCTTCTTCACAAGCATGGGGAAGATTGCATGCTAGTAAGTCTCGTCTTTGCGAAAAATTTCCTCGTTTATGTACATACTCTCAAGAATACCCCCCCTCTTCCCCATGCATCCTGATTCCTCCCCTGATCCCCGGCATGCTCAGGGCAAAACGCACCTGAGCAAGTTCCTATGTGGCCGCGACCGTTGCCACCACGGTCTCGGCCACGGTCTCCTCGGTGGTAGTCCTTTTCTTATAGCTTTGTGTTGCTTTTGGTGGCGCGAAACACGACCCAACCTTGGCCACCACCGCTGCGGCCTCACCTCTCCTCTCCTCTTCTCCCCCGATCCCCAACCACTCACCGATAAGCCCAACCCACCCCGCATGTTCGGCAGTGCTCACCAAACCGACCACCCCCTATTATCCCCTCCTCCCGTCTGGCCCTGCTATTTTTACCTTCCCAGCCGCAGTGTATACGTTCTCTCAGACTGACACATGTTCCATTTGTCAACAGCACGAGGGGCGCGAGGTCACGTCAGGCGAGAAGTGGGTGGTGAGGACGGATCTATGCGTCAGAAAGTGAGAGGGCTCTCTGCCGATCTGCGCCAGGCATTGCGCAACACGGATAGCCTTCCCCGTCGGCTGTCCCGCCCTCTGCGCGCTCGGACGCGAAGATGGATCACAGCACATGGCCCATGGCCCTCGATTTCCCATCCACCGTTCTGGTACGGTAACCGCCTTCTGTGGCCTATTCCTATTCGACCACCTACTGTGTTATCATCCCCCCTCCCCCCTCTTTTTTTGAATTAGATTTACTGCTGGATCGTGCCTATACCTATGGAGGAAGGGGGGAAAACAACGGAGTGGACTCGCAGCGCGCGTTGACCTCTGGGCTTCGCGCCGCACACATGCCGCACCCGATCAGGTTCCCCGTTCGATCGACGATCTGGGCGGGAACCTCGAGGAGAAAGAGGGGTCCAGCAGATGAGATTCTGCAAGAGGGGGTGACGAGTTTCAGGTCCATCCTCTCCTTCTTTTTCCATCGCAATTCAAATTATCAGAGTGTCAGGGCCGTCGAGATCCCCATCGCGTGTGTGACAAGTAGAGATGTACGTAAAGACACACGCTTGAGAGCGAAAGTAGTGACATGAACGATCCGGGAAGCGCCGTGCCAGGCGGTCCTCATTTCCCTTCGCTCATCCTCCCGGTTCTGCTGCGGCCTCTGTCAGTGTCGTCTCAAGGCCGATAGGCATGGCGTGGGATTGGACGGGAGCCCGGCAGCATGCGCCCCCCTTTTCTTTCTCTCTCTCTCCCTCTCCCTCTCCCTCTATTTCGATGTTGGTGCTACCTACAGTACTGCTGCTNCCCCCCCCCCCCCTTAATGATGTGTTTTGTGTTGGGTACGACACTTATTACACTGTGCTTTTTTTGTACCGGTGGTTTTTCTTCATATTGTGTACCTACCTGTGCGAACCCAGGAGAGATTGATCGCCTTGGCTATGTATCCCAGTCCTGCCTATTCTCACCACGTCCGTGGAAGCAGGCCTCGAACATGACCGCCGGCTGGCTTCCCCCCGTCCCTTCCCCGAGCGACGGGCCTGTCCCCTTTCCTCCTTCCATTTCCCTCCCCGCCCTTCTCGGAATCCTTTCTGCGGTACACGTAATGTAACGTGGAAACGCTTCCACAAGGTTCGAGGCTCGCAAGATCTCCCGGCGATTCGCTCCAAGCGATGTTGCCGGGGTTAGGTCACAATGACATGAGAAACGGGCCACGCGCAAAACAAGGTCATTATTGGGCACTGGCTATCTCCCCATGTCTCGTAAGAAAGGACGCCTGGCCGTCTGCCGGAACCCAGGCTTGACCCGGAAAGCCTTCTCCGGTATCGCTCCGTTTCCCTCCCGTATTTCCCTGAACTGATCACTTGGGGCCCGCGATAATGACCTGTCAAACGCCCCTGTCGCAGCGGGAAAAGCTACCGTTGTTTTCGCCTCACTCGGCCATGGCGCCGCTCATCAGTCGGTCAATGGCATCCATAGCACCGTCCTCCTCCTCCTCGACATGTATCTCATCTCCACCAGTAGTATCGACGCCCTCGGGTGGCTGTGAGACCTTGTTGCCGTCCTTCTTCGTGGGGCTCCCAAACACCTCCAAGAGCTCGCCCCGGTGGACCACTCTTCCGTCGTCCATCTGAGTCTCCTGTTGTGCTGTGTCTCCCTCAGCGCGGCGAATGGGGAAGGGCTTCTTCGTCATGGGCTGAGCCTGAGGGTCGACGGTCGGGGTGATCTTGACGTGTCCAGTGGCAATACGGCCCATGATCCAGTGGAAGATCCACGGAAAACTGGTCAGGGGCATCGAATGTCTCTTGTGTTCCTCGTCTTCGTATTCCTTCGCAAGGGCTGCGGTGACCTGTTCCTCGGTGACTTTGTACATGGCAGCCACGAACGGGGCAAAGTCGTCGTAGTGCCTGCTGCCAGCCTCCTTGTAGCAAATTTCGCGGTATCGTTGTTTGAGCGCCGACGACTCCCGGCCAATGTCCTCGTGCTGCTTGTAGTCGCTGCCGACACGTGGCCTGGAGAGTACAAAGCCGGTCCAGGCTTCGAACTCGGTCTGGACATCGCGATGGCTCATGAGGCGACGCATAGAGGTGTCATATTGGCTTTTGACCTTGCGCGCCTTCTGGAGGATATCGTCTGAGAGAGGGAAACGGTTCAAGATTCTCGTGTCGAATTTATTCCCGTAGAGAGGGTTGAGAGACTGCTCTTGAACCATGTCATAGATCTGTCCAAGAGCGCTTGATGACCTGTAGGTACATCTCCGGTTCATGAAGTGAGGCCATGCCTTGGGATGTAGGTCTGGCGGGAATTTGGCTGGGTCGGCTGTTTTGACATAGTCGACCGCCTTGGAATGGAGCTCTGCCAGCTTCAGGCCTGGCAACGTCTGTTAGCATCTGCTATGCTTTCAACGTTTACATCGAGGTAAGGCAGGCACTCACACCTGATATCTTTGGCCCCTACTCTGGAGTGGTCAGCCAGCGCCAGATGCGCAGTTGCAACCAAAGCCAGACAGTCGTTCTGAATGTACCGAACGAAGAATGTTCTTAGGTCAGATACTTTGACGAAGCCGCGCCTCAGCACCTTGGCCCTCGGCGCGATGTAGTTCATTGGCGGATGATGCCATTCCCGAGGAATGAGATCAGGGTTCCAGATCACAAAAAAGTCGTCGCCGTCCAGGTCTCCTCCTGAAAGCATACTGGGCACATCTCTGTCGCCGACGCTAGGAAAAACTACGACGTTCTTGAGGTGATGGAGAGTGGGGACATCGACCGCTTCCACGACTCGGATGTCACCGGGATGAAGTGACGGGTTGCGCCCAACAATGCATACTCCAGTGACGCAATGGTATTTTCCGTCTTCGGAGTTCGGAATCTGCAGGAATATCTGGGGAAGGTCATGAATGTTTCGCGTGGTCTTCCCCTCGGTTGCCTTCGAGTGACCTCGCAGTATTCCCGTTTCATCAAGGCATCCAAGGAGGAAAGCGCTCTGTTCAATAACCACCCGAGCCTTCTCCTTTAGCAGCTTCATGGACCAGATTCGCCAGAGGTTCAAGATCGTGAGAACAAACGGCTCTTGCACCTCCTTGTCCATGAAGCCCCGGCAGACGAGATCCTTGATCGTCAAAGAAGTCATGTTCTCGTCGATGTACTTGCCCAGCAGACTTGTAGCCGCAACCTGATCATCCATGGCCTTCTCGTAGTTCTGAATCTGCTGTTTGGCAAGCTTCAAGATGGGTTCGCTCTTAACACCGAGAGTGGTAAGAATAGTAATCGTCTGTCGGTTCAGTGTGGCAACCGAGTACTGTGCCGACTTGATGATTTCCAATCCGTTGAACTGCGCCTTGAACTTTTCTTGGGAAGGTCGAATATGCACCTCGAGCCCCTTTGCATCGGGCCAGACGGCCAGCATGCCTTTGCAGCCACCCATGCGGAACTGGAAAGCGGACGGTATGCCGACTGCCTCCTGGCCCATCTCGTTGACTACCATCTCTGCTAGGAGTTTCGAAATCTTGCCCACGCCGTCGCTGAAACAGTATTCGCCCCTTTGAATGTCTTTTGCTTGCTCGATGCGAGGAACAGTGATTCCACGTATCTCCCTTGTTGTCGAGAAGCACTGGCCGATGCGAGCGGCATATTTTGCGACGTTTTTGATGTGGTTGAATTCGCCCATCCATTTCCGAATATCGTCGCAAGTAATATAGTCCGTTGGGCAGAAAAAATAAACCGCGCACTCCCGAATCTGCGAATTTCCAAATGCCAAGAATTCGTAGATGCGGTTGCCAATCTTGATGCCTCGCTTCAAGGCGCGGTAGATCCTGTCGAAGACCTCATCACCGGCGTCACTGTATATTTTGCCTCTGTACAGCTCATCCGTGAACTGGACCCTGATGAAGCGGTCTTGATGAGAGCTATATTTTCGAAGAACTCTGTTCGAGGCTTCTACACTGGGAGAGCAGAAATGCATGGTTGATGGTGTGACGATGACTTTCCGAATAGTTGTGCAGTAGTACGGCATGCTGGCATTTGGAAAGAAGAACCGGGCCTCTTCATTTTCAAACATGTCCATCGGGTTCCATACTCTCGCTCCTTGATCTGCAAAGTATTCAAGCATCCACTTAGCTCGGTTCTTGTCCATGCGATGTAGCTGATTGACGAACTCCTGAGTGATGGCATACTCGGAGAGAACGCCGCGAGAGATACAGACTTCTAGCTGATAGAAGACCTCGAAGTTCAGATCATCAGATGCCGGGGCGAGGGACAGAGGTGTGAGAGATAACAGCGAATTATTTGTTGACTGCTTGTCGAACCCTGAGGTTGTAGGTTGGTAACGGGTGCTGAGTAGCGCAGAGCGAGAAGGCACAGCTCCAAACCGGTCCAGGACTGTAGTGGAAACGTTGTAGGCCTGTAGTGCCTCCAGTACATTGTCGACAGTGTTTTGGGCCTTCTCGAAAAAGAATCGGAAGGTGGTCCAACGGCCAATGTTGATGAAGTCCGGCTGGTCGAAGTCGTATTGCAGAGTCACGGGGAACTCTCGAGTCTGCTGTTCATCGTCGAGTATGACGGTTCGACGCTCCCACATATCCAGATTACCCCACGAAGACCTTCCTACGGCCATCATCTCACGTTTTTTCCTGTTGGCCTTGGTCCAAAACATAGGGGGGAGCTCCGGCGGTATGACCAATGCCATGCCGTCTCCATCGTTGGCTCGAATGACTCCTTTGAGGCGAGAAAAATCCACGATGCATTTGTGATGAGTAACGCAGCTGTCGTACTCCCCGTCAATGCCGCCCTGGGTTTGGGCCTCATGTTTCTGTGCCCGATCCCGAGTGGAAGTATCGAAATAGATGGTGAGGTTTTTTTTCCGGAGGTTGAAGTCAATGCGTACATTGTCTGTGACAGACCTCAGCACTATCATCTCTTCTTCTTGTAGTTGCGAGCCAAAGTCCAATCGATCAGCCCGCAAGGACATGTTGGACTTGAACCAGATGTCGGGGTTGGCTGGGCTCTTGCTCAAACCGTCGTATCTCTGATGGGGCGTCTTGAAGGCACTGAGAGAAACCTGTGCGCTTTTATCTTGGCCGTACTTAACAACGTGGACTTTGGAAGACCAGAAGTCGAGCTGGGGCGGGGGCTCAAAACGAATCAGGGCGAATCCGTCTCGGTTTCCATTGCGGTCTTCGCCGATCTCGAGTAGTGAAATGTTGCCGTGTTTCGTAAAAGAGTTGTAGAGTTCAGCTAGACTAACAGCAGAGGGAAGGCGATGGATCTTGATGGTGAAGTCCGGCCAAGTCCTCCATGGCTCGGTCTCAGGAGCGTCCATGATGTGAGGGTCTGCTCTTGCTTTCCAAAGGTGAAGCAGGTGGCTGCCGAATAGTTAATTTCGACTTGGCCAAGGACGGCGTCATGGAATTGAAGAAAGAGGCACGGTCATTTGGTTTTGGTAGATAGATACAGAGAGAGCAGAGGAAGCAGAAGATGATGGGAAGTGAGATGTTGAGAGATGAAAATACTGTGAGAAGGATAGAAGGAGAGTAGAACACAAGTGGAGTTCTATCGGGAAGGTGTGGTGATGAAAGTAGAGTCATAAGTGTCGTGGTGTGCCCGATGAGCTTGCATTCTGGCTCGTGTCTGAAAAAGCCGGTGACAGTATGTCTGATAGTATCGCCCTCCTCTGAGTCAACAAAAATGGAAGGAATTGGGAAGGTGCGGTTCAAGAGAGAGGCTGCCTTGAAAGCCTATGACATAGGTACACACCTCGAAGAGTGTCGGTTTGGACTCAATGTTTTGCTCGTTGTTATCAAAACCAACTTGTTTCTTTGCTTGTTTTCGAATGCTTGATGTAGCCTGTCATGGCCCCAAAGGCGAAAGAGTAGTAGAAATGGTGAGCGGGAGGGAGTGAGTCGAAGGAAGGCTTGAGATGAGTAAGTAGAAACGAGCTGGATGAATTCGTAGAAGCCACAGAGTGGCCGATAGTGAAGGCCAAATCGATTTTGTGAAAAAAAAAAAGAAGAAAAAATCCTGACTTGAGGTGCCTACCTAGATAGGTAGGCATCTTTTTCCTTGCCAATTAGAGGAAGGGACGGGCGGCTGGCTGTTATTGCCAGTTTCGAGACAACAGTTTCCCACACTAGATGCAACTAGCCGTTGCCATCTGATAATTTGCTTGCTCTCTCTCATTCACCGCCTCAAAAGCCTGCATATGTCTAGGTAACTGCCCCAACCTCTATAACCAATCCGCATTTGTTTGAAGAGGCGCCAATGAATTGTTTATCCGTATGCAAACCTGCCGGGATAAATTCGGTCATATGATGCTTGAGACTAAATCAAAACATGTAACTTCCATCCGGATTTTTGTTTCCCGTATCCCAATGCCTCTGCTATCACTAATCGCATCGCCCCTGGGTGCCATCCCGGTGGGTAGTCCGTACTCGTCCTTTTGTGTGCATATCTGACTGATTTTCCAATACCTTTCTTCCCATAGGTAGGTAGGTTAGGTATCCGAGTTGCTGTCTCATGCGCCTTCACCCCATTCATAGCTCCAGCTACCATGAAAGACACAGTCACGTCGGCCATGTTGAACTCCAGACAAAGCGGCGAGAAGATCATCGCCTAGGCGCTCAAGTTCGTTCTCGAGCCTTCGGGAATGTCGATGATCTTGCCAGGGTTCATGATCCACTTTGGATCCAGCGCGCGCTTGATCGACCTCATCACGTCGAGAGTGTCAGGGCCAACTTCGAGGAGAAGTGACTCTTTCTTGCCCCAACCGATCGAATGCTCGCCGGTACACGTGCCCTCCATGTCGATCGCCCGCTTCACCATGTTGTGAACGCATTTTTCAACCTTCTCCCGCTCTTCGGGGTTCGTCCGGTTGTAGATGATGCTCTCATGGAAATTTCCGTCGCCAATGTGGCCCAGGATGCTGGCAAAAAGACCCATGTCGTCCATCTCCTTCTTGCTGATCTCGATCAGATCAGCCAGGCGGCTGAAGGGGACCGCAACATCCGTACTCCCTATCCGGTGTTAGTTAACGATGGCTTATGCACTGGGACCCTCGCGGCAACCCACAAACTTCTTCTCCCTCTTTTCTCAGTGCCAGCATGGACCACAGGGACTCTTTACGGGCAGACCACAGCAGCTTCTGTTCCAGGGTGTCCTTGGCGAACTCGAAGTTCCCACCTTTGTGGCCCTTGGTAATCTTTTGGACGAGAGCAATATTCTCTTTAACACCGGCCTTGGTACCCGAGAATTTGAAGAACAACGTCGGAAGTTCTTGCCAAACACGGGGGGCCGTTGCACCGCCCATGTTGACAACCTTCATCTGGACCTCGTCCATGATTTCCATGGCCGCCACGGGGATGCCGTTCCGCATCACTTCTGCTGCTGCTGCCGCGGCATCCCTAATGCTCGGGAATGTCACCACGGCAACCGAGAAGTCCTCGGGAACGACCGCGAGCTTGAGCGTCGCTATACCTTTGTCAACACTTCGCCAAGGAACCAAGCCGGGGTTCTACGTCGGCAAATCAAGATAGCGCAGTGATAAAAGGCGACTTGACGTACCTTCAGTAACGAGTCCCAGTGTTCCTTCGGAACCAACAAACAAACTGTTGAGATTGTAGCCGGCAGATGACTTCCTTGGGCGTCGTCGCGTCTTGACCACGGTGCCGTCTGCCAACACAACAGTGAGGTTGATTACCCAGTCTTTCATGGTGCCGTATCTAACCGCATTGGTTCCCGAGCAGTTGGTACCGACCATTCCGCCAATCTTCGCACTTGGGCCTTTCCTATAGGTCAGCAATCGAGATCTCGGTACCAGAAACACGGATAGCGTTGATCCCTTCTTACCTGGGTCAATGGGAAAGAAGAGGCCGCTCTCCATCTTGGCGAGCTTCTCGTTCAAGTCCTGCCATCCGATGCTAGGCTGTACGACAATGTCCATGTCATCCTTATTGAACGAGAGAATCTGGTCCATGAAGGCGAAGTCGACACTGATTCCCCCGTAAGGCGCCGAAAAGTTGCCTTCCAGACTGGAGCCTCCCGAGTAAGGGATGATGGGAACGTTGTACTTGAAGCACACCCGGGCAATTGCCGACACCTGCTCTGTTGAGCGGGGGTATGCGACGGCAACCGGCAGACCGTCAGGGTTGGTCGACGACCATTCGGAATACCCGTGTGCGTGCAAGTCTTCCGGATCTGTGGAGATGATGTCCTCGCCGTCCAGCTCCTGTCGAATTTCCTTCAGGGCCTGCCCCGGACGTTAATAATCGCAATACATCATGAGTACAGACAACAACCGACCTGCTCCATCTCGGCCATGGTGGCGTAGTTGATCGGGCGAGATTGCCCATCCGTGGAGACCAACCCGCCGCCCAGGGGAAGAAAGCCCGAACTGGCGGACTTGTCTTTGACCGAACTGGCGAGACCCCATCCGACAGTCCCCGTGGCCAATGCCACCGCCAACACCGACTTTCCGCTCCAGCCTTTTTGCGCGGTGTTGACTGAACCGTCGGTGTTGGTCCGGGTGCCGCTCCGTCGAGTGGTCGTTGCCGAGAAGCTCCGGCCAGCACGGGCGGCAGACGCCGCGAGTTGGCTCCTCAAGCCTTGGCCCAAAAAGGGCCTCGCAAAATATCTGGCCGACATGCAGGCGACGGACATTCACACGAACGCAGATCCAGCTGCTGCTTGTTGATTGGCCTTACAGTATGACCGAGGCACGGAATGGTTGAAAGTGGGCAGGGTTACGCTATGGGCTGCGTCGGCGTTGGGATTTGTGCTGACTCCCCCTTTGGTGGTGGCAACAGACGTCAAGATCGTATTCTGCGGGCGGGCTTCAACCGCGGGTCTGTTCGAAGTCGCAACTTCACTGTAATCCCGGTAATCCCGTAAGCTAGCAATGTGCCGAGAGGATCGTCGGACGAAAGGGATTGCGGTTGCGATCGTAAATCGTCTATGCGAGAGGTTGTGCGAAACGAGTCCGTGACAACCGAAGTCGGAACATGAGCCTGGCAGAAAGAGAAAGAGGACGACAGGAGGTTTATGTTTAAAATAAAGGAAAAGCGAACGAATCGTCTCCCCAAGAACCCAGTCGACGGCCAATGTCGCAATCGACCATGAAGGGAACTAAAGCAACCGAATGTTGGGGCAAGTGGATATGGTGGATGACAACGGGGCCCTTCGTCTTTAATAACGATGCTTTTGCCCTCTCTCCTGTGACAGGTAGTCGAGAGCGTGACCCAACCGTCAAAGTATCTGAACGTACCGTTTCCCACTTTGTAACGGGGGTGCAGCCAGGGCAGAGGCAGTGCGTGGACAGTCGGCCGCTCTCCTCAACCAACCAGCAAACCCAACAGGCAGAATATCGGCCGAAAAAGTCAAGAAACAAAAACGCGGAGGCTTGGGAGGAACGAGCATCATGGGCCGGCGAGCGAGCATACACTAGAATTAGATGGAGGCGTCAGCGAGGGTGGGATGCTGGATTGGTGCTCGACTAGGTATGTACTTGGGAGTACCTTGTTTGTTTTCTAGCGCACCAGTACAGCTAGTGTGAGCCCTCCAGGTGGAGCAGCGAACTGGGACTGTCTTGTTGCAACTTACCGTAGACACGACGAAGCGGACGACATCGGGCCTGGACCTTTGGGGACACAATCGAGAATAGGCGGGGACAGTTCCGAAGCCAGTCCTCCCCGGGCGAAGCACACGCCAGCCCGGACTCGGCAGAACAGACAATAACAGAATCCATCGAACTCGACTTGACGCTCTCGATTCCCTGGCCACTGGGAGCTGTCTCGTGACGCTGAGTGACGCCTTCAGCCCACCAAGCCGCAGCAGGGGGGTATCGGAGTCGATACGGAAAAGAAGGTCAAGTCTGGAGGACCAGAAGGGCACGAGGACGATACCGAGAATGGAAGACGACAAGGGCTTTCACGTCGTCACCAGAACCGATGTGGGCTGTGATGCAGATGTGACCCCCGTTCCGTGGGGTGGCTCGGAAGTCTGGGGGCACGATGGATGG
>NWBT01000045.1:3698295-3715914 GCA_003386485.1 Colletotrichum lentis
GGGGGGGCAAGCTTCCCCGGTTGCTGGCTTGCTTGAGGTCAGATTGCCAACGACATCCCACCCCTCTCTCTGTTGGCATTCACACCGACGTAAGCAAGCCCTGGGCACGAGTTATCGGAGATCGCCAGCGACGGGCAAATCGATCGACCAACTCAAGAGAGGCCGGGGAGACCGCGTGTCCCGAGATAGACATCAATGTCCTTGCTCTGGGCGCTCTCTCACTCTTGGTGCAACATGGACAGCTGGGGCAAGGCAAGGCCGCAACCCTTGGACCTCCAATCAGCATTCCGTCCGCAACGACAACGGTGAACAGGGGGGGGAGGGGGGAAGCGCAGGGGATTGAGAAAAGCTAAGCGCTTCCCATGACCACGGTCTCCCTTCTTTGCTGCAGTGGTGAGCGCCAAAAGGGCCCGAGTTCTGGTGAACCCCCGCGCATCGGGGCTCTGTCGGTGTACAGCCCGCAGTGGGGCTCGCGAGGGGTAACGGTGGTCAACGGTGAACGCGGTGGGCGCCGAGGACGCAGGTCCGTTGGCCTCCGGCCGAGCACGACAAAGACACTCGGGACGGGTTGCCGCTTCGCGGCTCTCTGCTTAGGTCTGGTGGAATGCTGGCTTCAGTTTATGGGGTTCAGGCTCGTTCCATACAGGGCCAGGTTTCTTCCGCGCAACGCTGTGAGGTCGCAGACACTCTGGTGGGCGGATCACCGGACAACGCCGGACAACACCGGACACGGAAGGGGGCCACATCGCCAGGACGAACAGGAGCAGTTTACCTTGAAGCACCGACTGAAGTACCCAGAAGCCCGTCTCCGATGGGTTGACCGGGACGGAGGCTGATGCTCACTCGAAAACGTCCAGGACTCTAGAGTCTCTTCACCGGCTCTCGATTCGGCAACTATGGTTCCGTCATCTGACACTCGGGGCGCAGAAATGACATAAGCCCCATAGTGTTTCTGATGTTGCGAGAAGGAGGTGGTAAGCGGCAACGTCGGCTCTTATTACGGAGGCTCGCTGGGAGTCCGCTCGCCGTGTCACCCTCACGAAGTCGGGTTAGGTCAGGTCAGCAACGAGACCCCGGTTGCATGCGTCGTGTGGAACCGCGATACCCCGGGTTGACCGCCGTACATACCGTGTACAGAGCGCGGTGAAACGCAAGGTCAGGCCTCGCGAATGACTGCGCGACGGGCAGACACACCTTCTCGAGCAGCATCCTCACCGGTCTCGTAGAAATACTTCAAAGGAGAGGGTCGGAAGGGTCTCGACGACTCCGTTCTCGTCCCAGAGCCGTGCGTCTTTACGCTGACATGGACAATTACAGTGTGTAGGTAGGCTGGCATAACGCCCACTCAGCCCTCTTGCCAACCTGCTCAAAGGATTTTCGGTGCATCGCTAGGCGTGTGCCCTCCTTGCTGCAACGCAACCCCCTCCCCCTTTGCCGCTCGCCCTGCAAACACCAACCATCGAGGGGGTACGATGATCGGCCCAGCTTGGGAGCCGAATCGGATCCCGAGAGGATCCTGCAAAAAGGAGATCGGATGGCCCAGTCCAGATACGGCGAACGGCGCACCATTGACGTGGGTGAGCGACACCCCTCGTATCCGACGGCTTGACGGATGACGGCTTACACACCACTAGTCGTGCGTCGGCGAGTCTTTCTCCACGGCCAGGGTCCTTCTGACGAGGTCGTGCTGCACACCACCACCAAACGAGGATTGAAGCAACACAGAGCCTCTTGCCCCCCCTGTCCTATTCGCCATTTCCCGGTGGCTTTTCGACTTTGGCCATGATCTCTCTTCGCGCGCGATCCATTCCAGGCCGACATGGCAGTAATAGAACCTCTAACCATCACCGCGAGCCACAATTGGAACAAAGTGGGTGAGAAAACCCCAGCTTGAAGTTCTTGGCCAGGCCGGGCTTGACGGTTCCGAGTGTCCATGTGCCCCCTAGGTTCTGGAACGGGCGGGGAGGGAAGAATGGGCATGTTGGGGGGGCCACTGGCATTGTCATCCCCCAGTGCGCTGTCTCTCACTGGCTACCAATGTCTCATGCGCGGCGGTAAGAAAAATTGCCCCAAGGAGTGATGGCCCATGGAACACGGTTTTGTCGCTGCAGGACGTTCAGCAGACGGGGAGTATGACGACACTGTCAGCCTCCCAACGGCTTCACCAGAAGCGGAGTGAACACGAAAGAGAATGGTCGTTGTCGAAATAGCGCCCTGGCCGGTGACACAAGTGTTTGGCCGCGCGGGTGGCACGGCAGGGTTGAGGGGGGGACACCAAGGCGGGGTGTTCCACAGTCACGCACAGTCACGACGCGCAGGAGCATTCCGAGCGGCTCTTCGAAGAGGGCGAGGGTGACTTTCAAGCGGTTGCCCTATCTCGTTGGTCTTTACAAGCAGAAGCATTCTCGCTGTCCTGTTTGGGGTGTTTCTATGGGCGGGAAAAGAGACTTTCGACCGCTTTGCTGCTGACCTCAGCCCCCAGTCTAGGGATACAACCTGCCGGCCTACGTGTGGCCGCTGCATGTTACAAGAACGTGCCCGCGTGAGGTCGACGGGCTCAGGACATCATCAGCCCTTCCCAGGGGAACACGAATCTGCGGCTGCCCATCGTCCCACAGCCACGGGCGAGCCGTGGGCCGCCGTAGATCCGAGAGGGGGGTTTCCAAGGCCATGGACGATTTTCGATATATGACAACATCTGACCTCGCCGGGGCGAGACGCGATAGTCACCAAGAAACCCCACCTCGGAGAATCAACGTGGGTGTGCCGCGTTTCCTGTTCGTGCGTGGTGTGGAAGGCTGGTTTCGTGGGGGGGCTATTTGACCAAGAGATCAACCCCAGTCCCCCAGAAAGAAAAGAGCCAGGAGATTAGAGCTGCTGGCGTTCTCGGGCGCCATCTCTCCAGCGGCCTGGCCGGGCTGGCTGGGCGAGGGATCCTTCCATGCAGGCTGGGAAAGGTGAATGGCTGGAGCGGGCTCGATGATGCCGTAGTGACCTAGCAAGGCCCTTTCGATGACACATGGAGCTGCAAGCGAATTGGGGGTTAAGACCCAGAACACGAAATACATAGTACATCCGTGACTTAGTCACAGTAGAGGGAACGTCACTTTTCAAGCAGATGCGAGTGATATATGGGAACTCAAGATTGGGCGGAAGAGCGACCTTCAATGGCTTGGTATTGGCCGCAGTACAGCTATCTGCCGGGGGTAGTCAAAGCCGACAACTCTAAAATCAGCCCTAGACTCCGTAATTCTTTTGATCATGCTCAATCCCATTTTGCCCGACCCAAATAACCGTTTTCGTCCTGGATAGACATCACGAAAATGTGGCTCGAATGGCCCGTCAGTCAAACCTCTTGACAAGAACGGCATCCTCACACACACGCAGCAGACTTCCGCTTACGACTCTCCTTCTTTTCCGAGAGAGGCGAAAAGCTTAGTTGCCAGCGAGGGCGTTGGCGCGGCGGCGGTCACGCTCCTCAGCGATGGTGAGCTTGACACCCTTGCTCTTGGGCAGGGAGATCCAGGGCTTCTCAGAGCCGATGACGAAGACGTTGGACTCGCGGGTGGCGAAGGTGTTGTCAATGGCGTCCTTGATGTGGACGATGTTGAAGCCTCCGTCGTGACGCTCACGGTGAGTGATGACACCGACACGACCCATGTTGCGACCACCAGTGACCATGGCGATGGAGCCAGTGTCGAACTTGATGAAGTCCTGGATCTTGCCGGTCTTCAGGTCGATCTTGACGGTGTCGTTGACCTTGATGAGGGGGTCAGGGTAGCGAATACTGCAAAGAGCAAACCAAGTTAGCAAAGGGGGTTCGCGGTGAGGGGGGATACATTACAGCCGTCGGATGTTCGCAGCCCCAATCTCTTGCTTCGTTATCGACCAAGTCTTCGTCTTTTGAACGTTGCTTCCGCTTCCTCCCTCAAGGGGGAGTGAAGACCATGTTTCAGGAAATAAATGCAACAAGAGTACTTTGGGGGTGATAGCGAATCGACCAAAGCTTGATCCAACGGCTGAATGATGGCTGACAGAACAGGTGATGAGACTCACGTTCTCGCATCGTGCGTGACCAAGAATGGGATTCCACCGCGGCCGAGCTGGACGCGCTTGACCTTGCCGAGCTTGTACTCGGCCTCCTCGGCCTGGATCCGGTGGACGGTGAAGCGGCCCTTGGTGTCGTAGATGAGGCGGAAGTTCTCGCCCGTCTTCTCGATGGTGATGACATCCATGAAGCCGGCGGGGTAGGTGATATCGGTGCGGACCTTGCCGTCGACCTTGATGAGGCGCTGCATCAGGATGGACCTGGTCTCGCGGAAGTTGAGCGCGTACTTGAGACGGTTGCGCAGGAAGACGATGAGCGGCAGGCAGTCGCGGAGCTTGTGAGGACCGGCCGAGGGACGGGGCGCGTAGGTTCCGGACAGCTTGTCCAGGAGCCAGTGCGAAGGCGCGCTAAGGCGCTTCTGGTGCTTCTTGCTGTGAGGGCATTGTCAGACTCTTTTTTCCCTTTCCATGTCGCGACGATCGCAATCGTCGTTGTGCCCATTCATCTTCTCGCCGACGTCAACTTGCTCCTCTTCTCTTCCAGCCTCTTCCCGTGCGGCAGATAGATTGATTGAACGTCGACGTCGCGATGAATTCAAACTGGGTACGATCAATACTTACAGTCCCTTGCCCATCTTGTCTGACTGCCGGTTAGTCTATGGGGGTATCTGGTCGGTGGGTGTGAAGGTCGAAGTCAAAGATACACAAATTTCGGTCTCGGGACGTGGAGTACAGGAGAAAGGGCCAAAATCCTTCTTCCTGTGCTACGCTAGGTTTTTCGAACCCTACGGCTTTCTGTGGGTGGCAGGCGGGCCGTCAGCGAGAGAGGCGGGGCTTTGATAATCCGGTGCTGCCCAGTGGCCATCATAAGCGAGATGGTCCGTGTGCCTACGTCCCAATCCGTTGCCCACAGATCGATAGAGACCGTGTTTTCGGCCGCAGTGGGGCTTTCGATGTGCGGAGCAGGACGACGGAAAGGAACAGTGACCCCCCGCAAACGAGTCCCGCCCGGGATGCATGCACCTCCAAGGCATCAGCTTACCTATGCTCAGCTCACCATGAGATGGCCGACTGTTCAGGATATTCTGATGCTTGAAAGGCCCGAAAATCGCAGAAGCAGGTCAAGGCTGTGACCATCGGGCGATTGGTACAGACACCTTAGCTCTCAATGGCTTTTTTGACCTTCTACTCGAACAGCCGGTTCTTAGATTCGGAGCAGTGGTGCTGCGGGGGGCTCACGATCTTGTGCTGCAAAAGCGACTTTGGTTCGCTGTCTAACCTCCCTAATTCCTTTTCCCCATCTTTGATCTGAGGTATCCGATTACGCGCCTGGTCTCCGTGACCCAATTACGGAAATACAACTTGGTTCGATGTCCAGAATGAACCTCGAGGCAGCAAAAGACCCCGTCCCCCGTTTCCCCGTTCCCCCTTGTACGCCACGCAAGAAAACAACCCACAACGCTTTTTTATCCTAAAAGTTCCATGAAAACCCCCAGCATTTCCAAACACCTGGTAATATGTGCAAACCATGCGTTAAAACCGCGTCTGTGAGGCAATCTCTGGTAATCGAAAATATGTCCAGAGTCATCGCGCAATTGACTCCACAACGTCCTCTCTCGGCGCCCGATTCCCAACAACAAATCAATCAGGGCGACATCGAGTCAGACGTCTGATCAGGCGCATAACACGCCGAGCTCCCAACCTGTGAGTCGTCCAACAAGAGACGAGAAATGTCCATCTCACCCGCACTGCCCATAAACGCGGCTGTTGTTGTTTCGCCAAAGTCAAAGGCTTGAGGGACAACGGGCAATTCTCCATTGTCAATGACAGATAGTGGCCATCTGGGCAAATCCTCCTTGGAATTGGTCCGGTTCAGTGTCGCTTCCATTGTGGGCGGTCTGTTCGGCTGAAAATTGCTGGCGATGCTCATACTAACCGTGGGCTCGAGGGTATCACCCCCTCTCCCATCTTGGGGTTGAAACAAGCCCTTCTCAATCTTTGCGTACACACTAGGGTATTTGTTCCGCACTCTGTCTCTGAGATCCGTTGGTTGCCGTCCCGAGAGACTGAAGCGTGGATCTCTCTGAATCTTGGTCCAGGCAGGCCCGTATTTGTCTAGTCCTTCGAGTATCTGTTTATCATCTTGGTCTGTGAAAGGCCGCCGTTCACGCCTGTGTGACTTTTTAAACGGTCCGTGGATGCCCAGCTCGGCCAAGTCCTCCAGCTTCTTCCGATGAGCCCGACTCTTCTTCATCTTGGGGAACGCGTCCAAGTCGGCTTGCGTCATCTGCTGTTGGTCCCCCAAAATGGGTTCTTCCTGAGCAATGAGTATGTTCTCAAACAAGAGCCCGGTCTTCGCTTTCGTCTTCGCCTCGGTCGAGGTCGTTGGCGGCACCGCGGAAGACGCAATCTTGGGGTCACTGTTGCTCCTACGCAGCTCATTCGGACAGCAGGTACGAAATCGATCCTTGAGGTCGCCCGCAGTGCGATCGTTGAAGTTGAAATCGGGATCCGCAAGGATGTCGGTCCATTTGCCGACGCCGTGGCGATTCACCCCAAGAAGCAAGTGATTCGTTTCGGCCTCGGACCACTTCCTCCTTGGTTTCATGGCCTTCTTTCTGGTTTTGCCACCATTGGCTTTCGCATTCTTTACCGACGTCGACTCGGTCTCGGCGAGTCTCTCTGTCTCCTTCTCTTCAGGCGCAGGAGCGAAGTCTCGTATCGGCTTCAGTTGATTACTCTCGGGTTCGTTAAAGTCGTTGGAGGCAATTGGCGGGAAGAGAGCAGCATCGGGGGGAGGTTCGTGTAAGCCATTGATGATGGGCGGCATAGCCGGCATGACCTGTGGCTGAATTGGTTTTTGTTTCTTGACCGGTTGTGGAAGTTGTACGAAATCGTCCTTGGCAGTGATGGTACGGTGTCTCTTCTTCGTGGCCGTGTCATCCTTGCTGTTGTCGGGCACCTCGTCTAGAATTTTGCTTAGAGAGAAGGAGGAGTCTGTCGCGTCTCGATCTTCGCCAATAAGTAGGCGTAGCTGTAAGTGCGTAGTGGTAGAGCCATTAACCGCTGCCCGGTCCAACGCGAAATCATCATCCTTTCTCGATTCCCGTACCGAGAAGGCGTCATCGACAGCTCCAGCGTTAGGTGGTAGGGCCCCATGGCTGGTGGCGAGGGACGGCCCATTGGACTGGTCTTCGCGATGGCTCGTGTCAGGCTCGAGGGGGAAAGGTCGCTCGGAAGGACGGGAGAAGGCCAGGCGAAGAGGCGGGAGATCAGCGTGAGCGAGCTGCGGCGTGGTCGCATCGTTCAGCAGGTGGATGAGGCGTGGCTCGATGTAGGCCATCGTGGGCGAAAAGGGTCGGAGTGGGCATTTGGTTTGAAATTGGAGGTAGGAAACAACACTGATGAAGAGGAGAAAGAAACGAAAAGAGGCGGGGGTGGATGAAGGAAAGAGAGACACTGGGAGTGGCGTCGACAGTGGAAGTGCGACGTGGGAAGATTGAGTGGTGAGGAGTAGGTGAAGGAGGAAGAGGAGTAGGGCTCAAGAAGAATCGAGTCTGTTACTTCAATCAGGTAGCAGAGGCATTCGCAGTGAGTGACGGGAAGGTGGAGGCCAAGGGTACCAGAGCTAGCAAATGACATGCAGCCATTTCGGGGCCCAGTGTGGCAGGCATGCGGGCTTCAACGAAAGACTCCCACGCCGAACAGGGCTCCTCCCAGGGGGATTCATACACGACGGGAGTTCCACGTGAAGATGTCTCCACGCGAAGAGCGGCAAATGAGACTAGCGCGGTTGGAACGGTAGTAATTGCTGTTATGGCCCAGCGGTAACGTTGAGTGCGCCAAGTAACTCAAATACATGGGGAGTCATCGTTGGTCGATGGTCCAAGACTGGAAAGCAGCCGAGCAGCCTCACTTGAGAGCACCGATAACTCACTGACCGCAGCTTCAACTGCCCTCGAACTCGCTCCTGAACCAGATGACAGCTCAGCTCCGCAAAACCTCAACCAACAGACATTGAGGGAGGGGGGCGATGGCTGCCTAACCAGCCCAAGGGGAAAAGCAAGACAGGAAGGCACACAGGCCAAGCTGGCTGGATGGCTCATCGTGCACGTCTCTCGTCCCACCTTGGGTTCACCCCAATGATACTCCCCTCCTTTTCTCCTGAGCCTGAATTGGGGCATGCGTAATTAACCTCAACTCAACCACCTCAGGGCAAGCAAGGTTCGTCAAAGTGCCGGAGGCACGTGCCGCTCGAATTGACATGCGTCTGCAAGCTCGCGAGCCGTCCCCTCCCCTTCCTTTTCTCCGAGCGCTCAACGACCGCAATACAATACGCTGCACGCCACTAAGCATTCGTTAGCTCACGGCGAGATAAAGGTCTCGTTCCAGTTGCGTTGCAACTTCCCTCCACCATTCGGTCGCGTTCTCTAGATCCTTGCCTGTCCACCTCAATCCTTCTGGACCACTTGACAGCTGCGGCCACGGGGACCCTCCCCCCATTCATTCCTTCTCCGTCTGTCGGCAGCAGCCTGTGATACAGGGCCACATCCGTCGTGCTTCTCTTATTCTTTTCCCGTCCTTTTCCCGTTCTCGTCATGGCATCTGCTCTTCCTGCCTTCCCTCGGCTGGTCTTTACCGTTTTCGAGCCCATCTCGCTGTACGTGTACCCCGTCCTTCTTACCGTTTCCTCATCGGGCGTGACTGAACTAATAAACCAAACATCGTAAGTGTCGGCGGTTTCCTGGGCGCCGTGATCAACCCGGCTTGGTTCATATCCGAGCAGATCGTGGGGAGCGCCAGCTCCACCGTCCCGCCCTTGCCGGTGTCGGACAACGACCGTCTCGTGGCCCTCCAGCTCGGCAACATCTACCTGCTCATGGCCATGGTTGGGCTCGCAGTGCTGAATTTCACGAGCGAGATCAAGGTCGTACGCGGCTACCTAGTTGCTCTCTGGATAGCGGACATTGGCCACATTTACGTCTGCTATCACGTTCTGGGCCTCGGTCGCTTCCTCGACGTTGCACATTGGAATGCCCTGACCTGGGGCAATGTGGGAGTAACAGTGCGACCACCCACCCACCACCCATCCATCCCTTCGTGAGCTGTCTTTCTAACCGTTCTAGGCTTTCCTCTGTCTGACAAGGACAGCCTACCTTCTAGGGCTCTTTGGCCCAGATGTTTCTGCTAAGAAGGCAGCGAAGAAACAGCAGTGAATTCTTGACGAGCGGGTCCCGATAGCAGTGTTCCATCCAAAGGTGTTTATTTGGTCTTGTCTCTAGAGAGGACATCAGAGATGGTGGACTTAGACCTTTGCAATTATCAACACACGCATTGGCTCCTGTCAGGGACAAACTCGGTTAACCTTGCAGCTATTTCGCAACCTGTCTTCGTATGGCCAAGATCCAGTGCCGCCGAGAAGTCGTCATATGTGCTTACGCGATCGGCCATTGCCATTGGGGCTGTTTACACCGTTCTGTGCTGTCTCCTCAAAGCACAGTCGATTGAAGCGAAGAACTTGATACTGGTAGAAAAATCTTGACTGTGCGTTGACGGCGATGATAAACTCTGACAGTACCGCAAACGCTTCCTCTCTTCCTTGCCTTACAGCTACGTGTGACGAAGCGGATTGAACCTGCGCACCCGCCAGCCAAAGACACCAACCGCAGTCCGCCAGTCTGGCAGGCTCCACCTTGCTACGGCAGGAATGGCAATCGAAGCCCAGGCAGCTTGCTGCTTGCTCTCTTTGACTACAAACCATCGATTTTAATCGAACGGTATAGTTACCCTATCGCATCTCTTTCATTCGTCTCCACAGAGGGTCTTCCGGAGTTGAGAGCCAACCTTGATTGTCTGAACCTAAAACCCTTGGCGATGGTAGTACAATAGATTGATGCCTCAGGCATCAATCTCAATGGCCTCTCCTGTCTACTTAGGTACCTATGTACCTGCCCTAACCTACATGCTCACCAGGGTTAGGGTTAGAACTTGTTTACCTTTACATCTTCTTACCACCTCGCGCCGGTGACGTGTCCTGCTGCGATTCTTGGCCGACCAGGCTGCAAGCACGGAAATGGTTCAAACGAGAGCTGGCCGAGGCGGCCCCGACCAGATTGTCGTCGACGAGTCCCGTTCGGTGAGGTTGACGCGACGTCGCGTAGACCCTGACAACACGGCCATGGAACGCGCCGCCGTGGCCACCATCGCAGGCGCAACATCCCGGCTGGTACGGAGCAGGGGCAAGGAGAAGGTCATACCTTCGAGCGTCACAGAAGAAGAGATGGACGCTGAGGAGGAGGAGGAAGAAGAAGATGAAGATGATGATGGCGAAGAAGTGGTCAGGAACGAGCCGCCGGCACGCTTCAATGCACGTCATGTGTTTAAGGGCAGCATGAGTCCGCCGCCGAGCGAAAGTGGTGGGTCGCTCTCCATCGCGCTTTGCGATACATGTGCCGTGAGACGAAGTAATGGATGGTTGGTTTGCTGACAATGCGACAGAGATAGGATCGCAGAGCGCTGCGGGGACTCAGATATTTATGACCCCTGGATACACGCGGCTTTCGAGTCCGTTTGCTCTTCCCCTTTTTCCATTCTCACAACACAGAAACTCATGCTGTCTTAGGCACAGCTCAACCACCAGACCTGTCGCTATCGGCACGAGCCACACAAGAAGGTGAGATGCAGCTTCATGGTCTGGAAACTTACGGGCGCAGCACTGACCGAGTCATAGGCCAGGTTCGTTTACCGGGCATTGAGGACGATGGCGTCGACGACCCGTCCGAAAGAGGAGAGGATACGCGCCTGTCCGGACAGGAAGTCGGCGAGGGTGAGGACAGGGAGGAGGCCGAGCTTAAGGAGAACGCCCTCGATTCCCTCTGGCACAACTCCGAGGGGCTCGCGAGGCTGCTCCGGAACCCCAAACCAAGCAAACCGTCCTGGCACAGGCTGCTCGATGTCCTCCGCCGCAACTGGTTTGGCACCAGGGTGTTCTTCGCGAAAGAAGACGAGCTGTTCATCGACCTGCCCCAGACCATCCGGCACATGAGCGAGCAGTGCGAGATCAAGGCCCGAGCCGTCACTGTCGGGGCAAACGCGACTGCCTTGCTAGAAGCGTTGTCTGAGGCGGTCCGCGACCGCCAGGATGGCCATATCTTCAGGTTATTCGAGCGTCTGGACGAGGATTTCCCGGCGCCATTCTGTCCCAGCGATGACTGGCTTGAGGTTGTTGTCGAGGAGGACATCGATCTTGCGCTGGATATCCGGACGCACAGGCTGATTATTAACCTGAATAACCTGGAATACGAGCGGCAGAGCCCGGTCGACGTGGCATCCGACATCTTCTGCGCCGCCGAGGCGTCAGTCAATGCGGTGGAAGCTCTGCAAAACGGACCCTTCAAGGGTATCAAGGGTCACAAGACGGAACGTTTTGGCGAGAGGGCGCGGGCGATTCTCAATCTCATCCGTGGAAAGAGCGCTGCCGAGGCCGTTCGGGCTCTGGATGGCAACTTCCTTCTCGAAAGACCGCTCGATGGGTCTCAAGGTGATCCTAAAGCTGCGGACGATTTCACCACCAAGATATCCACCTGGTGCGGCAAGATCATTGACGAGATCCAAGAGGGCTTAAGGGATCCGCCGCTGTTACCGAGGGAGTCTTCGCCGCCAGACTCTTTGGCCTCGTCCATGGCGGCACAGGACATAGTCCGCAAGGACGTGTGCGTCATCTTCTCTCCCCCGTTGCCCTGGCACCTCGAAATGCTAATGCACTCCCAGGCATGACGATATGCTCTCACGACCCAATGTGCACCTCTTGGCAATGCTTTCCCGGCAGAAACAGCTCTCACAAGCGCCCCGCGCATCCCCAGCCTCGACTAACCCTCGACGGGGCACCACTCGCGAACCAACCGTGAACGGCGGCCTCGACGACTACGAGGAAGGCCAAGAACAACGCCGCCGCGAGCCCTCTCTCGCGTCCACGGACATCGAGGGCATCCTCGCCGACCTTCCCAGTACTGCAATCACCCGCAACAGCATCCAGCCTTCTTCCGCCGAGGTCGGTTCCAGCAGCAATCATGTCCCCGCTGCCCCTGTCGTCCGCTCCGGCTTCACCCCCGTCAACGGCGCCAAACGCACGCAACCCCAGCCCCAGTCCCAAGATACCGATGATGGGTTCGAGTACGACGACCGCAAACCCGACCCACGACGCAGGGCCCAACTCGACCGCGACCGCCGTGATATGCCGCCTCCCCCTTCTCGTCCCCGGAAGCGCGTCCGTCTATCGTCCACCGCAACACCACCGCCGCCGCCCCCATCATCCTCGGCCCCTCGTCGGGCAGACTCCATCCCACCCAGCGGCTCCGCCCCCCTTCCCTCCTCCTCCTCCTCATCCTCGCGTAGCTCCCTCCCTCGCAGCACAAACGGCAGCGCCCCCTCCTTCCGCGAGCTCAGCGAAATGAACCGCCGCGCCGCCTCCCGCGGCCCGCAGCAACGCGTTCCCTGGTCCGACAACGACACTCGCCGCCTTATTCGCCTCATCGAGTACCACAATTGCCTCTGGGCGCTCATCGCAAAACGCCAGGTCCACGAGCACCGCGGTTCCGACCCGGGGCCCGAAGTGCTAGAGGATTGTGTCTTTGACCACCCGCGCGACCAGCAGGCCATCCGGGACAAGGCGCGAAATCTCAAGGTTGACTTGCTAAAGTACGTCGTGTGCCCTTTGCCTTCTCCGCCGCCCCCCCCCCTTTCCCCCACCGACCTTGACCTACCCTCCTCATCCTGGAACCTTCTTCCAACGAGACCCAACCACAGTCGTCCTGACGTGTTTTGCAGAGCCGACCTACCCCTCTACCCCGGCTTCGATGGCATCGCTCTCGGCAAGAAGGAGCGGCAGGCCCTCATCAGCCGCGGCAAGAATCCGGATCGCACGGAGGCCGACATCGACGCGGACGGCAACCCGACACGTACAGAGTACGTACCCCTCGGCGAAGAGGAGCATGTCATCTAAAGGATGCTTCCTCATTGATGGCTACCGATGCTTTTGCTTGCGTTGTTTCTTGGCCTTTCCCGCAGGAAATACGGGACAGCTCGCGGTAGCAGCAGGTGATAACGCCAGAAGCGAAAAGAGGCCTCGAGCAAGATTGTTGTTATTATATTGCTACATGTATAAGGGGGCAGGCAGGCAGGATGCATTGTTTGAGCTTCGCTTCACTTGGCTCCGAGTCGTTTGTGGGGCGAAAGTTCTGTTCATTTGCGATGGCAGCATTGGTAGTATGGCCGACCACTCAGAGGGAGCTTGGTCATCTGTTGCAATCACAAAGATGCTTGGCAAGTTACAGTCCTTTCTTTCCGGGTCCAACTGCGAGACCTTCCTCGACGAAGAAGACAAATCGAAATTGTGAATTGAAAATCCGGTCCCTATCAAGGCTGCCCTACAGATGTCGACCGGCGTCTCGTGGTTAGTCACCGTGGCTGACCTCAACTCGTGTGTCTCTTTGTCTCTCAGGCCTTTGGGCTTTCTCCATCAACCTGCTGCTCTCCAACCGATTATTGACTGATTACAACCCCCTGCAAACCTCAGTCTGCTCCTTCGTTTCCGGGGGTCTCGAATGTCGTTATCGAAGCAGAATAGAAAAAAATTCGGGCCTGGTAGAATGGATCGTCACCCCCGCCAGTGAGGCAGCGGGTTTGACGCATTTTCAGTGCGCAAATGTACCATAAAGCAGGTCTTGCATCCCTCTCTTGCAACGGAAGTCTTGGCAATCGTCATACTCCCCAGCTTTCTCGATGATGGGGAGTCGGACGTGCTGGTATGGCATACCATTGCCACCTTGCCAGACTGGGATTGCCGTCGCAAGATAGCGTCCGAGGATATCAAAAGAGTTTTCGTTATGCGAGTTCGGTCTGAAGATGCTGTCGTGTCGCCCTATTTTTGGGGATGCCTTCCAACCATAGAAGTTCGTAAGAATATGTGACAGAGGAAAAACGGGACAAAAGGGGTATGCTGCGTAGTGCTCTCAAATCTCTCAAAAACAAGAAGTGGAGAAAACATGTTTAAAAGCCGGTCGTGGAAACACCGGTGTGTTTAGAAGAGAAAGGGTATCAGTGGTCTGTAAAAAGGGGACCTTGCGGGTTGGTTTGGAAGCAGTCTATCGTCGACGGGCATTCGGGCTGTTCTTAAGTCGCGACGTGCGCCAACCCTCGTACCACTGCTCCCTACTGGCTTCGCGGAGTTCAGCTCTCCACTCGCTGAAGACGGCGTCCTTGAGTCTGGTAAAGTCGCAATGCTCCTTATTGTAGGGGTCGGCAAAGCCCCATGGGAATTGCCGTCCCAAGACCTCGGGTTCGTACAGATCCGGGCTGATGACGGAGAGAGGAAGGAACGGTATTTCCTCGGCCATTGCACCTTGATTCGCCTTGTGTTGGCGGATGGACGAGCTGGAAAGTCGTTTTGAGCCAGGCGAAGAAGGTGCGCGCTGACGGCCTTGAAAAGGGAAGTCGTCCTCATCGTGAGACACGGCCTGTTCATCTTTCGATGCGATCTCATCCTCCTCCTCGATTTTGGTAGAGTCGTCATCCTCGTCGACGCCCAGAGCCTCGAGAGGGTCCAAGCCCGACTTCTTGATGGTTTCCCAAACAGTCTTCTTGAGGACGTTCATGTGCTTGGTCGTGATTGTATCGGACTTGGAGATGACAGGAATTACCGTCGTTTTGCCCTGCAGAGTACGGAGGACTTGGAGGTCCAGATCCTCGTCTAAACCACCCTGGATGCGAGCGGGAGGCGCGTACTTGCCGTTGTGACCATTCGACGCACCGCTCCTCACCGACGCGAGGTTGCGGTCGAGCCGGGCGGGGTCGAGAATCATGAAGACGGCGTGGATGTGGGTATCCTGTACACCAGGCGATCGGATCACCTTCATCTCCTCGGTGAAAGTCTCCTCAAACTTGCTTTCCAGGAAGGCCGACATCTCCCTAAGCTGGAGATCGACAACGTTCTTCTCCAGGCCTTCCGAATCCCAGATTGTAAGGCCGACTCGCTCGCTGTCGATCTCGGTCTCAAGATAGTGGGGAATGAAGTTGCCAGAAGGAGGCGGCCGGGGGCTGCTGTCTTCCTCTGTCTCGGTTCGGCGAGATCGCTTTTTGGGCGGGAGTGCCAAGGCGGTCTTGAGGAATTCGAGAAAGGAAGTCTTGCCAGCGCCACGGGTACCAATGACGAGGATGCTTAGTGAAGAGTTAGTAAGCTTTGGTGACGGGACACGCGGGGCCTTGTCTCGGAAGGGGGACTCACTTGAATGGAGTGGGATCCTTTCTTCTCCGAACCCTTCTAGGGCTGTTCACCGTGCTGATGGCGCTGCTAGCGTAGCTGTACCGACCGCGGTGCGTCATGCTCTCCGTGCGAGCATAGGGATCATAGGCGTTGGCGGGGATGGGAGGCATGGGAGGGACGGGGCCCACACCATTGCGACCGGGCTCCATGGAAGGGCGGGTGGAATAGGCGGTGCCTATGGTATGGTGGGACATAACGGAGGTTTCCTCGGCGCGAAGATCGGAGGGGATGGAGTTGGAGAGCTGGTCATTGACCTTGTAGAACTCGGGGAGCTTGGGAGGGTTCTTGGAGACGGCAGCTTGGCGCTGACGTTCGACCTCGCGTTCCTGCTGTTCGCGTTGGGCTTGGGCCTTCTTACCACCCTTTCCCAAGTCGCCGGACTTGGAGCGTCTGAGAAGCATACCGAAGCTAGAGCGACGGGCCTGGCTCATTATCTGGGGTCCTCGGCATAAACTGAATGTTTCGGAGTCGGAAGCCGCAAACGGAGTGGGAGAATAGCATATGCGACTACGCTACGACAGTTGAGCCTATTGTTTGGTTGCTGTCGGGGCTCTCGGCGTGCGTTGCGTGAAAACGGCGAGCGTGAAGCGCTTAGCGAAAGGGCGTCGAGTATCAAGTGGATCGCTGGTAAGGGTCGCAAAGCCGAAAGAGCAGCGACTTGGCAATTAATTGATAATGTCTGGATAGTAGTGGGCTTGTTCTTGCCTGGCTTTCTCGCTCGTATTCGTGGTTGTAAGTGGTAGGCGGAAGGGAAATTGGTAGTTCCCCGGGAAAGAGTGAAAAGGGGGGGGAGCGATGGGGTTGAACGAGACGATGACAGAAGAAGAGTGTCTGATAAATTGAGGTCAGCTTCCAAGCAACGACCAAGGCGACGCGAGGCAGTTGCCAGCCGCCCAAATGCACTCTCAGCCAACAGCAGGGCGTTGTCGCGGCGGGTACAGCGAGTCACAGCGGGTGATTGATTCCCTGGCTGGGCGGCGCCTGCAAAATGGGACAGGGTAAAGGCAGCGAGCGGGAGTTTGGGAGAGGGGGGGGAGCAGCCAATTGTTAGGTCAGACTACCTACGCAAGAGGGGAAGCAGACGGAGCAGGAACCAGTGCGTAGCAGGGTGGCTCTGAAGTCGAAACCAATCCTGTTGAACACGGCTGTCTCCCGAGCTCCTTCTGCTTGTCCGGTTGACTGCGAAGGACGGCAGACGTCGTCGATGCAGGATATCTGCCGTCTGCAAAGGGTACAAAGGAGGGGCAGATTGGCAGTAACAAGGAGGCAGGAAGAAGGGGGGGGNGGGGGGGGGGGGGGTTGATGAGGCAGGCGCGACCTGGTCGCCGTTATATGCACTTACCAAGGCAAGACCAAGCTGATGATGGTTGTGGGCTAGTGTAGATGCACGATTGCTGTTCTCGTGCAGCAGGCGCAGTCGAAAGAAAGCAGATGCTTCGACCCAAGCAGCACAAGGAGAAATGTCGGATGGATGATTGAACGCAACGATAGTTTCCAGTCGGGGCGGTGGGTGATGAGACAGATCAGACGGCGAGGCGTGGCCGCGTGGGGATGGTAGAATGTCCGTGACCCGCGCGTCCGTATGTGCGCGCGCAAGTGTGAGTAGGAGGGTTGGGTATCCGTACCTCAGTCGAAGTCGAGGAGGGATGGACAGAGAGGCGTCGACGAGGGGGAACGGCGCAATTAAGTGAAAGATGGGAAGAGACCCGGGCCGGTCAGGTCGTTGTCGTTGGCTTTGGGGGAAAGAAGGGCAATGATGTGTTGGTTGCAAAAGAGGGCGAGGGCGAGAGCAAAGCTGGAGCGCGTAGCGTCCGTAGGTCGGGATGGATGCAGCGAGTGAATCTAATTACGCCAGTGGAGGACGGTGAGAGGTGAGAAGGGACGGGGACCAGAGTGAGATCAGTGCCGCACGCAGTGCAATGCAATTCGAGACTTGCCAATTGCGCCAACGGCCGTTTGTTGCTTTTCTCGTCAGGTTCGCTGGCGCATGGCATATGCAAGGTGGTGATGACAACTGAGTATGCATTCGCAAGCAAGAAGGGTGAGAGAAGGGAGAAGTAGAAAGGACGAGAGAGAGCGTTTGCAGCGGCAAAGCAGGGCCTATCAAACGTAAGGCCAGCCTACTTGCCTATCTTGCCCGTACCTAGATATGTACTATCCGTTTCTGTACTTCCTGACAGAAAAGACTGAGCGCGAGAGACCGCGCGGAGAGTAAGAAACGGATGAATGCCCTCGTCCTCAGCGTCCCCCCC
>NWBT01000045.1:3720592-3744398 GCA_003386485.1 Colletotrichum lentis
GGGGGGCAGAGTAACCAAAGACGACGAGCGGTATCTAAACAGATGAGTGGTATCTTTCCTGTATCAATAAAAAGCAAGCGTCTAGAAGTCCCGCACCGAGCCCCAAACCGCAAAACGCGCATCTAAACCGCCGGCTACTATAAATCTATAACGCAGATCCATGCGGCTGTCGTCTCCCCCCAACGCCTCTGGATCTACGCGTGGTCTAAGCCTACCCCTCAAACACCTCGTGCTGCAGCTCGACGCCAAAGTCCTGCGCAATGTCCTTCATCCTCTTCTCCATCTCGTCTTCCATACCGCCGCCGATGCCGAGCCACTGCTTCAGTTTGAAGAAGTAAAAGGCCACGTCCGTCAGCGCCAGCACGCCCTTGAACAGCAGATGCCGCCACGCGTTACCGGCGCGGCTCGCCCACGGCAGGTTCGGGTCCTCGAACAGGCTGCGGCTCGCCCACTCGCCCATCATCTTGACACGGTTAACGGGGCTGCCGAGGTACTGGTTGTTGCCCTGGACGATGCGCATGTTACGGCCAATGAAGACGAGCTCCTTGGGCCACTTTTCCTCGTCGGCGAGCATCTCGCGGATGCCCTGCTTCATGCGCTGTTGCATCTCGTAGTGCCGCTCGGCGGGCGTCTTGCCCTCGAGCTCCTTCATCAGCGCGTTGCGCGTCCGCTCGTCGCCGCCCTCGTACGGCCGCAGCAGCGTCGCGCTCGCGAAGAGGTCTGCCGCCTTGATGCCCCACTCCTCGGTGACGCGCTCGATCGTCTTATTGTCGAACGTCATGAGGGCCTTCCAGAAGACGCCGTACTGGTGCCGGAACCGGTCCGTCATGTACACGTACAGCCCGTGGTCGATGAGCACGAGCTCGGCGCGGCCGTTGGGCAGCCGCCGGATGAAGATATTGCCCGGGTGCGGGTCGCAGTGAACAACGCCCCACTTGAAGATCTGGGCGGCGAAGAGGTCGATCATCGTCGTCATGACCTCCTTGCTCGACAGACCCAGGCCGCCACGGCCGCGTCGGCCCTTCCACTCAGCGCGCTCCGGCTTGATCTGCTCGGCGTAAGGCCGCTCGCGGAGCTCGCGGCGGACGGTGACCATGTCCGGGGGCTGCAGGTTCGCGCCCTGGACGCCGGGGGAGCCGTTGCCGTAGCCGCCCATCCAGCGTCCGTTGATGCCCTGCTTGTCCCACAGCCGGATGCCCTCGATCCACTCCGTCACCATGACGCGCCTCGTCGACAGCTCCGAGTAGACCTTGGGCACGTAGACCCTGCCGCGCAGGCTCTTCTCCGACTGAATGAGCTCGCGCATCGTCTCCGAGTTCTTGGCCTCATTCAGAAAATCCGTCTCGAGCTCCAGCCGCTCCGTGATGAAGGGTACGAGGCTGTACAGCGGCAGGTCGAACCATTTGCTGTAGATCCAGGCGACCGTCTTGAACGCCCACAGATCCCAGCTGATCTGCTTGGCGATCTCGCGCTTCTGGATCTTGATGGCTACCTCGCGGCCGTCGGGAAGGCGGGCCCAGTGCACTTGCGCGACGCTGGCACTCGCCCGGGCGCGCCGCTCCATGACGCCCTTGCCCTCCTCGCCGCGGAAGCTGACGCCGAAGACCTCCTCGACGCTCTTGCCCCCAAAGTCCTCGCGGATAACGGCCTCGACGTCGCGCCAGTCGTCCTGCGGGGCGTCATCAAACATGCGCGAGAACATCTTCTGGAACTCGGGCGGCAGCACGGCGCTCTGCATGGCGATGGCCTGGCCGATCTTGAGGTACAGCCCGCCGTTGTGTCGCAGCAGCTCGAACAAGCGCTCGGCGTTGCGGTGGTGCAGGTCCTGGACAGAGCCGCCGGTCAGCGGCTCCGGGCGGAAGTTGACCTTATAGTCGAGGGCGACCACGAGGCCCATGCTGAAGGTGCGGAGGGTACGGCCGAGCCCGGAGGCATAGACTTGGCGGTCGAAGAGGTAGATGGAGCCGCCGACGGCGGAGAGGACGAGGAGCCGGCGCAGCCATTTGCTCCCGCGGGGGTATGTGCGCGCCTTGCGCGGTGCGCCGAGGGAGGCGGGCGATGGGGGGACGAGGGCCTGATGGTGGCTGCTGGTACGTATGCGCGCCGTCTGGGTGTACGAGAGCAGTCGCGATGTGGTGGTGGTCGTCGTCGGTATCGTCGGTATCGTCTTCAAGTTACGGAGGGATTGACGTCCTGCTACGGCAGCGGAGAGGAAACATTTCTGTGCGGGTGCTCTCGCGGAGAGACCAGCTATGCTGTGACGTAACATAGCCGGCTATGGCTGCGTATGGAAGGGAAGTAAGGCGGAAAGCGAATCATCACCTTGGGATTTGATTTGGAGGGAGAGAAAGTCAATCAGCGGAAGAGGGAAAAAAAAAGGTTGCAAGCCTTAGGTCATTCAATTAGGCTTGCGCACGCCGGATGAGTTGATAGGCGCCACTGATCAATGACGATGACAGCAAGAGCCACCACCCACACCCCCACACCCACACCGCACCGTCCATGGGGGAAATTTGGCCGTCGGGCGAACTGTGGAAAACCCCGACGAGTCCCTTCCGCTTATCCCCGGCCCCGCCCGATTTTTCAATCGGTACCGGTTGCAGGCGCCCCAGCCCACCTCGGTCGGTCCTCGGGGCTGGACTACAACCCGTGATTCAGCGCGGAACTCGTGCGAGCGCCCCATGGTCTTCGAAAGTTCTCGGATCCTATCAATGTTGTGAGGCAGAATCGGGTGCTTTTTCTTCTTCTTTCATTTAGAGGAAAATACTGCTTGCAATCTCTGGAGCTGTCCTCTCGGCCTCGACACAACACGAGCCTAGTTACCATGTCTGGCAGCCAATGCCAAGAAAGCCGTGTCTTCCTTGTTCAGTCTTGAATCTCGTAAACCAGCTTTTATCAAAGCTAAATATCCGTACTATAAGCTTTATATAGTGAGATAAGATACCGAGCTGGCGCTAGAAGGCTATTGAAAAAAAAAACCTCGTTTGCAACTTGCGGGGCCACAGTACATTCATCCTTTCTCGGTTGAAAACTTGCACCGCGCTCAAAAGCAATGCGCCAGAAATGCAGATAAGTCCCTTCCCCGCACCATCTTACTGTGTATTCTGGGCTGTCAAATCGATACTGACAGCTTGCCTAGGTCCGAGACCGCCCAGGCCTTGGCCGATTCCGGAGTTTCCTTCCGATGGCATCCCGAAAAGTCCAACGCGATGATAGGTACGAAACCAAAACCTAAATACTAACACTAGAGGCGATCCGTCAGACGCGCGCTGGCATACGATGGTGGATTCCTGAGCCATTGCCAGCAGGTCAATAAGGGACCCTGAAGCAGACTCGCATGTAATGCCGACACTCGGCGCGCCCAAGCTCAACAACAGGGCTCTCCCGGGGCCATGACGCCCGCTGACAGGGTCAGCCGGGCTTCCGTCCGAAGTGCTGGTTCTGAAGCATTAGGGATTGATGGCGGCCGGTGCCTGATATCAAGTGAAACAAAACTGAGGTTGGTGGGCCAATTTCATGAAAAAGCTTGACCGCTTGCCGTACTTACGGCTCTGCCAGTTTGGGAGGGGTGCATTGTGCTATGACGAAGGAACAGCAAAAAGAGAAGGGGGGAGCAGGGACAGAAGCAGAGAAAGGTGAGTCGACCGACTACTCATACTGTTATTAAGCACGACGAAGGGTCGGCGAATAGTACCTCTTGATTCGAGCTCGAAGGGCCTGGCGCAAGACGAGTGCATGAACTCGTTGTCCCTGCACACGTCGATCTGACTGTTGAGACTTTATGAGGTCCGGGCAGGAATGGAGGCATGGTAGATATCTACAGGTAGTCCCAGCGAACTTTTGCCTCGGCAGCTTGGGTGCCTTTCACGACCGACCAGGCTTCTTCGGGTCTACCAGCTTGAAAAACGGTCTGTATGTCACTTCCTTGCAGGCGTGTTTTTGGTTTGGTTGAGGGTCCAGAGTCAGACTTCAGAGTTTGGTTTCGATGGACTGTCTGCCTACCTGCTGGTGCGACCATTCGACTAGGCTCGACCCGACTGCCATGCAGGAGCCACGACGTACCCTGGCAGTGAGACATGTCTCGACACTGTAAAGAAGGCAGAATCAGGTGCTATTTACCGCGTGCGTAGTCAGCCAGTTCCCCGACAACCTCACCAATAGCCGGTGGGCCTTAGCGATGTAATCTGTGTTAGATCTTTCCATGGCTCTTGGCCTCCCGTCAATGACTTTACTTGGCGCTGTTTGGTCAAGTCTCCCACGGCAAAGCCAGAGTAATCAGGCATCATACCATGGACAAAAAGTGCAGAAGTGTAGGGCTGTCGCCCATCGTCGGAGCAGCAGCTGCCCTTTTGATGTGAGTCGACGTCGGGGACAACCCCCCCGATCCTTGGTTGCGGAACATCTCGAACGCCGACGTGGCTTCACTTGTTGGGCGACGTTCCCGGGCTACGTTCTGGAATGACCGAAGGGACTCAGAACAGAGAGCCGTTGGTTGGCTGCCATTTACCACCTCGACCACATTGCCGTGTATCACAGTGAACACGCTTCTTGTTCCAAAGATGGTGAAGATGCATGGACGGTACGTCCCGCATCCAACTGGAGCCGCCCGCCATGGACTGGGGGAAGGGGGTGGGAAGGGTTGGCATGGAAGCTTACAAGAGATACAGGGGGAACAACCTTGATGTTTGCGTCAGAATCTGAGACGGCGAAGGGCGCCCGTGTCGCAAAGTCGCCCGTCCTGTCCTGTAGTCAGCGAATCTAGATGGTCGTCTGAACAAGGTCTACAGCCACAATGACGGGTACCGCGAGCTTGCCGTCGATTGGTCTTCGAAGGACGGGAGAGGCTTTGGGCTTCGTTTCGGCCACCTTGTAGGCGAACCAATTCCCACCCTAGTTCTCCTACGAGTTTCGGTCCTCTGACGTGCGCCCAAGGGCCGTGGCTCTTGTTCGGCCTACGGACTGGCAGTACGTGTAAAGCTCATGGCTCAGCTTGGACCGGCAGAGGTCCTGAAATGGCTCAGAGGAGCGGTTATAGCGTCCAAGACACGCCTGGGTTTTCGAAGACGACAACGGGCAAGTGAAGGATGTCGGGGAGCCACACATTGCAACCTGAGGTGTGGCGTTCGATGTTTCTTTCATTCAGCTTCCGTTCCCAGTTCTGCTGATCGCCAATTCAACGTTTCCTGCAATTAGCCAAACTCAGGACATCGGTATAAACATTGAATGAATGGCCGATCGAAATCCAGGTGTGCACTAGGTTAATGATGATTGGTGTTTGCCAACGACCATTCGCGTCGAGTCGGCGTGGAGAAGCGTGTTAGGCGCCTGTTACGGAGTCTCCCTATCTGCGACGCAGTTGATCCACGGTTCTCAAGTCGCAACAATGGTTGCATGCAAATTGCAGTGTAGGGATGCGGCCGACAACGGCGTTGTGTAAACCCCTGGAACCCGGAACCCAGCAAAGTTTCCACATATCTAGTACAAGAAAGGGGGGCGATCAATTCAGGAGATTATGCCTTTGCGTTTGTTGGTCGGCCGGGTTATCTAGAATTCCTGGCAAGTTTTCTCTCACGATGAGATAGATAGATACCTTGCCTACCCATCTACGTGCAGGTTGTTCAGCGTCGATAGTCGGCTAGTAGGATCCAATGGTGATTGGTGGACTGTGCCAGCATACCGGCGAGGGAGGGGATTGCAGAGGATGAGAAGGAGGATGGTTGGGGGGGAGCTTTGTCGGCACGGTACGGAGATTCCTCCGCCGTTCCAATTCTCTTCCTGCTAAGCCTTGTTGGACCCGGCCAACGGGTTCGTGAGTGTTGTAAGTAGTACCAACGACCTGCTGAATTGGGTAGAGGTCGTTTTGTACGTGCCGTGAGGGCCCAATCAGTATCCGGATCCCCTGAGCTCAAGCCCCAGCCAGACGCGCCGTATGGAAGGAATGGCTAGTGTCAAGCGACAAACAGGCCCCGCCGTGAAAGCACGCAATTACGATTGTACCTGTAGATGGGTCAGAGTAAAAGTTGAATGGATGGGACCTGACTAGGCGGGGATGAATCGAGTCCCCCCCCTCTTCTTACATAGTACTACGTACATATCCGTACTCTCATCTGTTGGGGTGATATCGGTGGTAATCTGGGAAATTAAAGACGGCATGGTCGACATTGGGTGGCCCCTTTATTGTTGTTGTGATTGTCGGTTTTCAGTGTTGCTGCTGGAGGGAGCCTAGGCGACTGCACCAGACTCTGCTGAAGTAGAGCAGACGAGTAACTTTTTTTTTTTGAATGTTTTCGTCCCGTCTGCATCAGCATGCTTGCAGAGATATTAATACTTAGCGTTCCGATAGGTGGTTGGGTGTGCTGGATGACGGCAGGTTGACAACGTGTGAAGGGTTTGAGTTCGCGACTTGCCGTCGTAGGTGGCCAGTGCGGGAGAAAGTGTGAAGATTCCCAAAAGAGACGCTGTTGGAAACCAGTACATGTACATAACCATGGTGGCATTCGACGTCCCGTCGATGGCGACGGAAACGACTTCCCTAAGAACAAGGGCATTGTACTGGCTGGATGAGCACGGAGAAAGATATCCTTTTGGGACTGCCACGCGGCCGAGAAATCCCAGCTGGTGTAGGACACAGGTCATGTTGGGAGGAACAAAGAATACCTCGTCTCGACACTAAAGCCGGTACGTGTCTCAGGTACCTGTCGTTTGAGATGACATTGGGACAGTGACTCTTGTGCAGCGTCGGCGGCAGGGACAAGACTGAAGTACGCTGCACAGAGAGCCCGCTCGGGCAGTCGCCATTCAAGGCACACTTGGTTGTGTCTCCCTCCCAAGACCCGGCCGCCCTGCGCTCTCGGTCTCTGCCAATCCGTGTTGCTTCGTGCCTGCAACCTCTTACCTGCCAGGTGCTAGTGGGCTGTGCACCTAGGTACGCTAAACAGAGTGTACGTATCATTTTCCCATGCACCCACCGCACCAGGGCGCCTTGAATTATGCCCCGGGGTGTCCGTACCATGTATGTGAATACCTACCTAAGGTAGGTAGAAGCGGTATCCGTAGTCACCCAAGTACCCAACTCACACGGCATCTCGCTCTCAAGGCACAGCACAATTTGATTCCAAACCAAGGCTTCTCCTAGTCACAACTCATCTTATTCACTCTTTCACGCACGAAGCAGCAGATTTCCGCGAATTCCCAACCACAGAGGCAGAGCGGTACAGTGCTAATCAGGGCTGGCTGGCCGCAGTGCGATACTTGATGATCGCAGCCACAGCGTCCCCCCCCCCCCNCAGCTGCGCAACGCTTCCCGCTTCCCGTAGGCCGCCATGCTCCTTCTCTAGCCTCTCTCCACTCACACCCCTGTTCCCAGACCAGCCCACATCCCACTGCCCCCCAGATCCCTGTTAGCTCCTCCCCTGCTCTGTGGTCCTAAAACTGCCCATTCTCGCTGCATCCACGGTCGCGGCCCACTTTTGCTTCCTCTCTCCCTCCACACATGGGAGTCGCCCACTCTCTCCCGCCCACATCGTCTTACTACTCCCCAGATCGCGCGTACCTTTGTCTCCTTCTCCCTCTTCCTTTATCCAGGTCGAACCACGAGGGAACTCGATCTCGTTTGCTTCGCACAACCTCAACCTCAACCTCGAACTTCGACCCTCAACGTTGGATGTGCCCTGCATTTAGGATACCGCTGAAACGCCCACGACTCCCTTCTTACTTTGCCCGAACCGATTTGATTTACAGCCTCGACCGAATCACCAGCTAATTGCGACATTGTTTCGGGTACACGACGAACACCTGCCAGGACACATCGATTCAACCAGATTCGAATGCAAAGAAGCAGGATTGGAAAGAGAATCAGACTTGGGAACCACATCGCACCGATCGACACTATTCGGCACCCTCATTCATGTCGCTGTTTTCGACGACCTTGATTTCTTCCACCGCAGAACAGACAATGCCGTGCAACGTTTCCATCTTACAGTAGCCAACTCCGATCCATCTCGCGACGATATCCGATCACCTCGGGCGCAACTCACACCCCCTCTCTGCCGCGTCTTGACGACGCCGGCGTTCCGTAAATCTCTTTGGAAGCAGGTTTCTTTCGACGACAAGCCGCCATCATGTTGCGGCCGGCGACCCCCATGTCGTTGCTGCTCTTCGCAGCCTTCGCCCTGCTGTTGCTTTCTACCTTGTCGACACCCATCATTAAGCAAGTACCACTCGGCAGCTTCAAGGGTGCCAGCTTTGGAGTCTTTGGCGTATGTAGGGCGGGTGGCACTTGCGAAGGCCCTGAAATTGGCTATGACACTAGTAAGTCGGCTGCCGTCGTGCTCTGTTGAGCGTTGTAGATGACCGCCACTGACACCATCTCCAGCCAAAGTGTTTGCAGCCGCAGACAACAAAGGTGCCTTTGATCTACCGGACTCAGCTCGAAACACTCTCTCCGCCATTCTGATCGTGCACCCAATCGCCGCTCTTACGACGCTTATCATGTTTATCATGGCTGCCGTTGCCCACCTTCACTCACCCTCGCATTCGGCTCGCTACCTCCTCGCTGTCTTCATCTTCTCCTTCATCGACTTCCTCATATGTCTTCTGGCCTTCCTAGTCGATGTACTGTTGTTCGTCCCTCATATGGCCTGGGGCTCATACATCGTCCTCGCCGCCACGATTCTCGTTGGAATGAGTGGGCTCGTAGCCTGCGCTATGCGTCGCATGCTGGTCAGCAGAAAGGCCAGAAAGAAGAGGATCGCCGAAAATGCCGAAATGAGCGGAGAGAACTACTACAACCGTGAGGCGCAAGTCAAGACCACCGGATCCATCGGCTCACAGCCGACCATGCCCGTTGTAAGCGGTGGAAACGGCGTTGATAAGCTGCCCACGTTTGCCTCATTCGAATCCCAGAAGAAGAACGACCAGATCAGCGATGAGCATATCCCCCTGACGGCCAGAAGCCCCACCAATGGCTCCCAAGGCATCGTGGCTGCGACAGATGTCCCCCCCTCACGGTCTGGATCCGTTCCGCCTAACAGAGATCCGTATGGAAACCCGATGCCGCCACAAGATGGGTTCGGTCCCAGGAGAGGACCCTCCCAAGAGCGCATGAGAGGTCGAGGCGGTATGCCCCCAGGTGGATTTAGAGGACGCGGCGGTGGCGGTTATGGCAGGGGTGGGTACAACAATTACGGCCCACCACCTCCGGGGAGAGGCGGCTACGGCCCTCCGGGACGAGGAGGAGGTTACGGTGGCCCCCCTCCTGGTGGCAGAGGCGGATACGGGCCGCCCCCTCGCGGTGGGTTTGGACCGAATGGCATGCGAGGCGGACGGCCGCCCCCGCCTGGTTACCAACCTGGGCCTGGCGGTCCAGGACCCTATGACCGCAGACCAAGCCCGGGCAACGGCTACGGTGGACCCCCTCCTCCCGCTGGGCCGTACGGACAACGCTCCATGGACATGGCCCCTGGATACAACAGTGCAAACAACAGCACCAACCCCTCTCTCCCATCCATCCCGCAGCAGCAAGGCTATGAGGCCTACGATCCGGAGCGTGGGAGCTTGCCACGAGCCGAATCGCCCCCACCTCTTCCTGGTAATACACCGCCGCCAATGGTTGGTCAAGCGGTTGAGATGGATGCGGCAACAGGAAGTCCCGCCATCCCGCCTCAAGGGTTCGGCCAGTTCCGGGACAGTGATGCCGATATCGCTGGCATGGTTGGACTCCAGCAGCAGCAAAACGGCGGAAACAGGTCTCAGCCCCAGAGACATGACACGTACATGAGCGAGGGAAGCAGGTACAGCTCGGACGAGTGAGTTCACTGTATTCCTGCGTACATCTATCTATATGCTAATGCGAAATCCCTAGGCCATACTTACCGCCTCGTCAGGCCTGGAACAACCAAGGCTCATCACGCACGGCGTCTCCGCTGCAACATAGTGAGCTACCCGCTCGAAGGTCACCTTTGCCGACGGCTAGCGACTACTACGAAGATGTCGATCCGCGCTTCGCGGACGTGCCAGCACCAGCTCCAGCTCCCAGAGCAGGCCCCCCGCCTGGCCTACAGGTACCTCTACCCGCGCCCAATATGTATGATGACGCTCATGCGGATGCCGGTGCACGTAGCCCTGGCGCCGAGTCTGATCGGTCCAATTTCACCTCGATATCTCAGAGAGGGATAAACCCAAGGTGGAACCCCGCCCCTCCGATGCCTGGATCTGGTCAGCAGATGCCGCCCCGTCGGCCGGTTCAACAGCAACGGCAAGACGTTCTGTTGAACAACAACCCCGACTTCGAGCTGCCCGGCAGTCGCCTGGGACCCCCATCTCGCACGGGAGGCAACGGTATGATTCCCGGCAGTGCGTACCCGCCGGGCCTTTAATCACTACAACTTCACCCCTTTTTCGCTCGACCATAATTGGTTCATTTCCGTCGGGTCTGCTCGCCACGTCGTATATATACCAGTCAAGAGATGCTTGGCATTTTCATTCTCGACCTTCCTTCAGCAACGCGAGTCGCAATTACGAGTCTCAGCATAGGCTCATGACGTTTACACTCATGTCCTTCAGCCGATACCCCAAGCAACATTCAGTTCTCATCCGCCCAGTACATACACCGGACTCGTGCTTTCTTTCCAAAACGGGCATTTCTCTTCTAACATGAGCTTCTTCTTTTTTTGAAGCAGTGGGTACAACGGACTTTTATCCTCGGGTATCCCCCCGGATTTCCCGTCACGTTGTTGACTTCGAACATACAGCCACATGACCCTTTCTTCACAAGGTGGTTAGGGTTTGGTTGTGTCGGCGAGCTCTCGCAATATCCTTGCCTACGAGGGCCAGCCAAATTCTCCGCGCCTACTTGTTTTCAAGCTAACCGATCCCAACACGATGCATGCGAGGCATATGATAGAATATTGTCGATGCATGTGCAGGCCACTTGGTCACGATTTCCTGCGGTCTTCTTTCTTTTGATGAGCGGTAACCTGGCTTGTAGGGGAGGAATACGATTACAACACATGGTTTCAGGATCGTTGGCCGGACTCTTGAATCGGCTTTCGAGTTTTGGCATGTGATGAGGAAAGCATGGATGGACCCCTCTTCGGTGCAAGAAGAGGGACGATGGGCATCGTTGTGACAGCTAACACGTGTACACCGCATTTCGTCTGCCTCCGGTGCGTGTGATGGTAGAGCAACATAGGTGGTAGCTGAACAGCAAGACACAGATTCCCCTGATCATTAAACCACAACACTTGCACCGCGCCTAGCTTATGCTTACAGCATTAAAAAGTGTGCTTCTCTTTTGCCAGCATGGTGCTAGATGTGAACGTTTCTTGCGCCTCGTGCCTTTTGTGCCACGAATCATGGTCGACTCGCAGTCAACTCATCAATCATGCCCTGCCACGGGCCGGGCCATCTGTTTCTGAAGCCGCCTCGCAGCAGCGGTAGTATGGATGTTCTGTTGCAGTGGTCGGCCAACGAGTTTGCAGAGGGACGAGAGCGGGAGAGGGAGAGTGAAAGTGAGACTCCTGGCAAGCTGTTTCTTTGCCGATCGGGCCGGCGAAGCAGTCACGGACCGACTCACTTAGCGTCTGGGTGTTCGTATCCCTCCCGCCGGAGATCTTCACATCAGTCCATCCTACGAAAAGCAGCTGAGATGGAGTTGAAGAGATTACAAGTGCCCTGGTGGGGGTGAGCTCTTTCGAGAATTGATCCTGAGCGGCTAAATTGGGGTTCACGCGTGAGAGGACGCCTGGGATTCTAGTCTCGATTGGTGACATGCACGGAACCCCCCCTCTCTCTGCTTGTGGTCTTTCGTCTCTGGTATTTGATTAACCAATAAGGTACTTGGGTTGCTGCCGCCTGATTGCGGACATCATTTGCTTCGATAGATTGTGGTCCGTAGCTTCGAGACCGTTTAACAGGATGCCTACATTCGAGACAAATCTCAGCCCAAAAACGACCGGAGGTAGGTAGATAATTTGGTCGCGTCACTCAATGACGACCCCTTAGAGGTTCTAGCATAAAGCGGAATCAGCGATTTGCCTCGATGGTCTTAGTCTGTGTAACACACACGAGGGGGGATGAACTAAGGTACGTGGCCAAGGCGGTCCCTCTTGAGGTCGCACAGGGAGGGGGGATGAACATGTCAATCAAGCCCGGAGGCGGGAGTCCTCTTATCCACACGGTTATCAAGGTCTGGAGCTAAGCCCCTTGGGATGACGACGCTCGTGTCACCCTAGAGCTACCAACCTTAATCCTTTGACCATGGCAATTTCGGAGGATGAGAGATAGAGGCAATGTTTGACATGTGAGGTAGGGCAAACAAACGGCTTGTAGGGCTCGGTTATTGTCAGGTAGACATGGTTAGTCGAGCGGGTTGGGTTGTTGGTCGGTGGGTGTGGGACATGTTCGAGAGGATTGGCTTGTGGTGCTTGGCATTCGAGATCCGATCGTGTTTGACATAGGAGCTGGAATTGTTCCCTTCTTGGACTAGAATACGAGGAGAAGATAACAGGGGCGTTCGGGGACGGTGTAATCCAGACTTGGAAGCCTTTGATCGTTGGCGGTTGTGGCTGCTGGAGAGGACGTTTTGGTCAACGGAGCGTTTTGGGCTCAAGTTCTTGTAGGCTTGTAAGGCGCGGCAAGGTGTGTGTCGTTGGCGATAGGGAGCGGTTGGCGGTGGTGTTATCGGGTCTCTTTTGCACGCACGGAAATAGCTGAGTTGAAGAACTTGCATGTGTTTGTGGCGTCTGACGTGTTCTGAGGGATGTATTGGTGAACCAGACGCGACGGGCCAGGCGAATGGCCAAAGGGGTTGTCAGGGTAGGCTTTAGGACCGTTTGGTTATAAGAGAGGGCCCTTCTTTGGTCGTGAACGGAGGAGGGAGAATGTTGGTTGATCAGGTACTTCTTCGCTGTGCCCTTATGCATCCTTCACTTCATCCATCGACAATAGTCTTGCGTCCCAGTCGCCATCATTGTTTCGTCGTCGTCGTCCTAGCCCTCCCAAATGTACGCCACGGGCAGTACACGAGACCCTTCGAATACGTTCAAGCGGCTTAACCTCCCGTTGCAAGAACACTACGTCGCCTGCTTCAACTGTAACCCTTGCGATGAAGCCGAGAATGCTCCCACAACAGCCAGCATGACGATCATACAGTCGTACCGATATTATCTGTGGGTGTTTGACTCCCCGCCGCTGACCCTGCCCATGCTTCAAGAGGATATCGACGTCGCCAAAGTTGTTAGTTACGTCAACACGTGCAGCATCAGGGGCTTCTCGAAGGGTGTCCACGCAGCGTGCTTGGGAGAGGATTATAGAGATTCTCCGAGCTCGTCTTTGGGACTCATTTCGATGATGCGTCTGTTGTCTTTTCCCGCTTGGCTGGTACGATTTCGGCCAGGGAGCATGGTATTCTTCGGTCCCTATTCCTTGGGAAATTTCTCTCGCGCCAACAAAGTCGATGAATTCTCCACCAGCTTGGCGATCTTGTGGTTTTTCTTTCTTTCAAATTCCTTTTTTTTTCTTTTTCTTTGGGTGTCAAATAGAATATTTGAGAAATTAGGTAGAGGGGAGGGAAGAAGCCATGTTTTGATTTTTGCTCGATCATTCACCTCTACTTCATGTTTCAGCGGATCATTCACCTGCACACTGTCGAGAAAGATAGGTAGCAGGAAGGTAGAGAGAGCCTGAAGCCGCCTTTGCTGGCGAGGGCACCTGAAAGCACCTGTCCGTCCGCCTTCCGTCAACTCGTCTCTACTCTAGGCTGCCCTCACGGCTGCCCTCACCCCTCCTGAATTATGCCTTCCTGTCTTGGAGACAAACCACGAGCGCGCCTTCCGTCTCGCCTCCAGCCTGCGGTTCTGTCCTTCCTCCGCCAGCATTTCTGCCTTCCACATGCGCCGACCCCCTTTCTCTTGACTCTTCTTCTTCATCCCCGTTTTCTCCCCCTCTTCACACTCTCCATTCATTGAACCAACACATCCTCCACTCTCAAATCGCAATTTCTGTCAATAGAAACTTTGTTCTTGTCACATCCTCATATCCATCTCGACTTCCAGGCGAGATGACCTGAAGCTGTCCAAAGCAGTCGGCATCATCTTTTTCCAGGACACCTCTTTCCACCGACTCAACATCAGCCGTTCCTTCATCCACCACAGCACGCCTTTGGATGCTCTTGGTCCAACCCATATCTCTGACTGGATCAACAGAACAGCTCGTCTTTGGCCAACCACGTATCCGTATCAGGGGATCCCGATTTTCTGTTGGATGCTTCCAAGTATTGCGGATGCCTCCGACCTTCAACATGGACCATCTATCTTCTTCCTCATCGTCGACGGGCACGACCACCTATACCCAGCAATCTGTCAGCACCTTCCATCAGGATGTTCCTAAGCAAACCTACACAACGGCTGGTACCATCTACAACCCCAGCAACTCCCAGCCGCTCCAGCCTCCCGTTCGTCGCGGCCGCACCCTCAAGTGGCCGCCCGTCGGCGCTGCCGCCTCGGAGCTGTCCCTCTTTCCCAAGTCGGTTCTCGCAAGCTTGCCTCTGAAGTCACACAATACCGTCACTACACCTCCCAGCCCGCTTCCCCATAAGATCCCCAAGTACTCGCCTCTTCAGCAAAACTACGATCGTGCTGTCAGCCCCGTCACCGACCACAGCCGCGAGTCTCTGTATGACTCTGACATTTCAAGCCTTCCATCCTCTCGCGTGCCGTCATACACCATGAATGGCGATCAAGCCTCGCCGGTGGATGGTGCCATGCCCAGGTCTACCGTAGACAGGCTTGTCGATGCCGAGCCGAGCGACGTTGAAGATGAAGAGGGCACCGGCGACAATCCCCTCAAGAACTTCACTGTCAAGGGTCTTCAGAACCTGGCATCATACCCCAACCCGAACCAGAAGAAGGCCCAGGAGACGCTTCTTCGTGCTCGGCCGGGTGCCGCTCCCTCTCACTCTACCGGCAACGTCAGTCGCACGACAACTCCGTCATACGGAGCTCATTCCTTCGAGGCATCCGACATGGGAGCCGATGGCTCGCATTCCCCTGGTCTCTTCCGCTTGGCCAAGACCGATCCGAACACCATCCTCAAAATGCAGGCTGAGCAGAAAGTGATTCGAGACCTCAGTCTGTCTTGGCGAGACAGCGGCGTGACGCCGCCCCCGGGCCTCCTCGCTGCCCACAACGTTCAGAGAACCAACACGCATACGACTTACAAGTCCACTCTCGCGACTGGCCCGGGTGCCCCTCGCCCCCTGACTGCTGGCCCTCCTGGTCAGCGCCAGTATCGAACACCAACCTTCGACACCGCCATGAAGACGCTCAACGGCGGTCCGAAAACGGACACGTTCCATGACGAATTTGCGAAGGGTGACTCTCGCCCTGTTTCACACTGCATGCACAATGCCACATCGCTTGACGCGCTGAGACTTGCCGGCTCCGAAACGCCTGATCATCTCATGGCCGGACTGCCCTCGCTTCTGTGCAACTCGACCCCCGATGCGGACCATTTCTATCAAGAACCCGTCCATATCGGAAAGCATTCTGATGTGAACATGAAGAAGGGCTTCCAGCACACCAATACCAGTCAGGTCCATTACGCCAATATTTACAAGAACAAGACTCGTCAGCCAGAAACCGACATTCCTATTATCTTCGGCGAGAAGTGGGTAGCAGATTACCCCAAGACTGGTCGCTCTAGGTTGTCGAAGGGAACGTGGACGATCGCGGAGGACGAGCTCCGCCGACGCAACGAGAGAATCTACCAGTTGTTCTACGCGGGTACAGGCGAGCTTGGAAAGTCGTTGGATTCCGTGGTCAAGGATGCAGAACTCAACACTTTCAAGCGCCAGGTCGGTGTCATCGGAGACCGACGGCCCAAGACCAAGCCAGAGAAGGCTGATCATCGGCCAATTTCGATTCAACAAGCCAACGACATGACGAGCAAGGAGGCGGCGGAGCCTTTGGTCGCCCTTGGCGTCTCTTCTCTCTTGAATCATATCGAGGCAAAGTACGACAACCAGCGCTTTTATCAATGGAAGGATCCCGAGGCGTGCAAGGTTGACGATTCTGTGGAGGGACGCAAGTCAGTCTTTGGACGTTGAAGATCTGGGACCGTGGATTGGGATGAGGTTGCAATCACGTTGGCTTCGTTAGCGTCGTTGCTTGGATGAGGACCTTGTTTGGCCCTCTGTGTGTGGATTACCTAGAGGGCAGTCTTGAGATTGGGGTGGATATTGAAGCAGGAAGCAGCCGCCTAAGCACAGGTTAGAGGGGGCGTGAAGAAGCAAGTTGTTAGAGTGAGTTTTCTAGATTCAGGCCGCATCCCGGGGCCGAGATCCAGCCATCAGTCTTTTTCACTTTATTACTCTCAGATAGACACCCAAAAGTTTAGGTATCTTCAAATGTGTTCTTGTCATGCGCGTTATATACAGTTGTCAGTTGTTTGTGAGTAGCTAGGCAGGCATGATGTCGACGTCGGTGTTCGTTTCAAACGAGAAACCACGACTCATTGCAGTAGGACTCTTATGCTACGTTCCTGGCTCCGGAAACAGACAGACACACGCTGGTTCTAGATGGATATTGTAGGACAAAGAGGGGACAAAATGACACCGAGGGTCTAATTGATGAGACGATGAATATTTGGCAATGTGAATTGAGGAAACATGACAGAGATTAAATATCAGGTGAACTGTGCCAATTCAGCGATGACATCGAGACATGAATGCACAAAGACAAACTCGCTTGCTGTATACCTTTCGGTCGAGCCACCTTGCACGTTTCTTGATGTGAGGTTGGGACTTAGCCAGAGTGGTGCACGTGACTGGCCCCACCAGCCTCAAGGGGTGTGGGACTGACTGGCGTTATCCCAAGGACACGGAGCCAACTTCACAATCACCGACGCCGACCTCAAGCAGTCCGCCAAACACCGCTGCCCAACATGAGCTACGGCAAGAAAGACGAAGATGCTGATTTGGGCCTGGTGAAGGTGGACAGGACCCAGGTATTCCAAGAAGGTGAGTGTTTTTCATAGAATTGCTCCGTCGCTCGCCCTTGGAGATTCGTGCGGCGAGCAAGCTGGCTAATCACAGGGTGAACAGCACGGCTATTTAACAGCTCCCCCATCCAGCCGCGAAGATGCCGAATCCTCCTCACCAAGATCGCCCTTCTCCTCTACACGGGCGAGAAGTTCCCGACGAACGAAGCGACGACCCTCTTCTTCGGCATCTCGAAGCTTTTCCAGAACAAAGATGCCAGCTTGCGACAGATGGTCCACCTTGTCATCAAGGAGCTGGCCCACTCGGCCGAAGACATTATCATGGTCACGAGCACCATTATGAAGGATACCGGAGGCAGCACCGATGCCATCTTCCGACCCAACGCCATTAGGGCCCTGTGCCGCATTATCGATGTACGCGAAGCTGCTGTCTCGAGCTACAAGGGAGGGAAGAGGCACAATGCTAACTAAGCTTCCAGGCCACCACAGTCCAGTCTATTGAGCGTGTGATGAAAACTGCCATCGTCGACAAGAACCCCTCCGTATCGTCTGCGGCCCTCGTATCCTCGTACCACCTCCTCCCGATCGCCAAGGATGTCGTCCGCCGCTGGCAGAGCGAGACCCAGGAAGCTGCGGCCTCCACGAAGTCCTCGAGCGGCTTCTCCCTGGGCTTCTCCTCCTCGAGCGGTCAATTGCCCGCCAACAACTCGACCATGCCACAGTACCACGCAATTGGTCTGCTGTACTCGATGCGTATGCACGATCGCATGGCGCTCGTCAAGATGGTTCAGCAGTTCGGTGCCGCTGGTGCGGTCAAGAGCTCTGCCGCCATTGTCATGCTCGTCCGCCTGGCCGCCCAGCTTGCCGAAGAAGACCCGTCACTCAGGAAGCCGATGATGCAGCTGCTGGACGGCTGGTTGCGTCACAAAAGCGAAATGGTCAACTTTGAGGCCGCTAAGGCCATTTGCGACATGCGGGATGTCACTGACGCCGAGGTCTCCCAGGCCGTACATGTGCTCCAGCTCTTCCTCACCTCCCCTCGTGCCGTCACCAAGTTCGCCGCTCTCCGGATCCTCCACAACTTCGCCTCCTTCAAGCCCAACGCCGTCAACGTCTGCAACCCCGACATTGAGCTCTTGATCTCCAACAGCAATCGATCAATCGCCACCTTCGCCATCACCACTCTGCTCAAGACTGGTAACGAGGCTAGCGTCGACCGTTTGATGAAGCAGATCTCTGGTTTTATGTCGGAGATCACGGACGAGTTCAAGATCACCATCGTCGAGGCTATCCGCACACTGTGTCTGAAGTTCCCCAGCAAGCAGGCCGGCATGCTTGCTTTCCTCAGCGGCATCCTCCGCGACGAGGGCGGTTACGAGTTCAAGCGCGCCGTGGTTGAGAGCATGTTCGACCTGATTAAATTTGTCCCGGAGTCAAAGGAGGATGCCCTTGCTCACCTGTGCGAGTTCATCGAAGACTGCGAGTTCACCAAACTTGCGGTCAGAATCCTGCACTTGCTCGGTCTCGAAGGCCCCAAGACCTCTCAGCCTACTAAGTATATCCGCTACATCTACAACAGAGTGGTTCTGGAGAACGCCATCGTGCGCGCGGCCGCCGTCACCGCCCTTGCCAAATTCGGTGTCGGGCAGAAGGATCCCGAGGTCAAGCGCAGTGTCGAGGTTCTCCTCACCAGATGCTTGGACGATGTCGATGACGAAGTCAGAGATCGTGCCGCGCTTAACCTCCGACTCATGCACCAGGAGGATGAGATTTCGGAGAAGTTTGTCAAGAATGGTATGTCTTTCAGCCACACCTCGTGAAAGGCGGCCCAAATACTAACCCCCCCTTTTACAGACAGCATGTTCTCCTTGCCGTACTTCGAGCAGCAGCTCGTTATGTACGTCACGTCAGAGGACAAGTCTGCGTTTAACAGCCCCTTCGATATCTCCCAGATCCCTGTCGTTACTCGCGAGCAGGCCGATGCCGAGGACCGGACGAAGAAGCTCACGGCGACAGCCCCGTCTCTCAAGCCCCCGAAGGTTGGACCTACGAAGGCTGCTGCGGGTGGCGCGGAGGCTGCTGCGTCAGCAACTGCTGCCACTCAGCGTTACGCCCAGGAGCTGATGCAGATCCCCGAGATGAAGGAGTTTGGCAGTGTGCTCAAGTCTTCGCCCGTCGTCGAGCTCACCGAGTCGGAGATGGAGTACGTCGTCACCGTGGTCAAGCACATCTTCAAGGAGCACGTCGTGTTCCAGTACGAGGTCAAGAACACACTGGACGCGACAGTCCTCGAGAACGTGTCCATCGTGGCGACGCCGTCCGAAGAGGAGGAGCTCGAGGAGGTTTTCATTATCCAGGCTGAGAAGCTCCCCACCAACGAGCCCGGTAAGGTTTACGTGGCCTTCAAGAAGATCAACGGAGAGGGCTCTATGCCAGTCAGCAGCTTCTCCAACGTGCTCAAGTTCACCAGCAAGGAGATCGACCCGACAACGAACGAGCCCGAGGATACTGGCTACGACGACGAGTACGAGGTGGCCGAGTTCGACCTCGCGGGTAGCGATTATGTCATTCCCACCTTTGCCAGCAACTTCAACCACATCTGGGAACAGGTGGGTGCGGCTGGCGAGGAGGCCGAGGAGACACTGCAGCTCAGCAGCATGAAGAGCATAGCAGGTGAGTCTTCGTCCCGGACCCAAAACATGAATGGAGCTGACAAACTCGCAGAGGCAACGGAGCAACTTGCCAAAGTCTTGTCGTTGCAGCCTCTGGAGGGTACGGACGTGCCGGTCAACCAGACGACACATACCCTCAAGCTGCTCGGCAAGACTGTCGGCGGGGGCAGAGTTGTTGCCAACGTGCGGATGGCTTACTCGTCCAAGTCTGGCGTGACGACGAAGATCACGGTTCGCAGCGAGGAGGAGGGCGTGGCGTCGCTTGTTGTTGCATCGGTTGCTTAAAAAAAGAAGATACTTGTTCGGAGTTTGTGGGATCAATACAAATGGTCGGATGTTCCAAGCAAACCAAGATGTACGTACGGCAGACGAAAAGAGACGAGGACCTTTTTTCTATCACGGCCGACTCGATCAAAGCAGCCAACGACGCCGCCGCCATCATAGTAGTAAGGGGGTTTTAAGCTGGAGTTTTTGAGCGCGCAAGCGTGCGCGTTGAAATGGGCCAGCGACTCGCGTACACCTAGAATGAAGACACGAAAAGACACGAAGACGAGCTGCCTGTGATTTGATAGGTATTGCGGTGTATTGAGATGTGTGATTGCAGCCAGTCTCGTCTCTGGGCCAGCCGTGACCCGGTCTGGATGCTGGATACCACCATGCCACTACCTACTGGTGACTGATACTGGAACCGCCGCTAGAACCTACATGGCTTTGAATCAGACGATATAGCACACGACCGAACCCTGTGTCGGAGTTGTCACGCGCCCGAGGGTGTCGAGCCTCGCGGCGCGCGCGTCGGTTTGATGGGCAAAAGAGCGGTTGGCGTTGGCCGTGGCTGGTTCCGTCCTTTGGGTCGGGAGCTTGGAGGGCACTGAACGAAGACAAGTGTGGCACGGACCAGAAAGGCCGTCGGGGACCCTAGCTAGACCCGAAAGAGGACTAGCGGGGCCTTCCAGGATTCGCCGGAGACGCAGAAAGCTCGGGGCAGACGGGAGAGAAATGACGTTGTCGGTGACGGTGTGCGCTGTAAGTATCCGTACAGGCCACCCAACCCATCCACTGCGAGCTGTCCAAGAAAAAAAAAACCTAGCTCGAGCTTGGGTCGCGAGCAGAAAGCGCCGGCCACGCGACCGACGCCCCCGGCCGTTTCTTGTTGATACCACATGTCAAGTCCTCCCTCTCTGTCTGTTGCTCGGAGGCTGGTTACAATCTCTTGCTATTGAGGATTCCCTATCGCCTGTCTCGGACCCGTCTGAAGCGTCTTTCTCTGTATCCGTACAATACCTGCTTACTGCCCACCCACGCATCTTCTTCTTGACCCTTTCCCCCCCCTCCAACCAACAACCTATCTACTTACCTTGCCTGCCTGCCTGCCTGCCTTGCCCATCCACCCCGCCGAAGTCCTTGGTCACTTACCTTACAGTTGGATCCCTACCACCCTTTGGTTTGAAGCCATCGTCACCGCTTTTAAGGGATACGGATTTCTCTGGGACCCATCGACTGGATCTACAGCGTTCGCTCTCTCCCCAGGCCCCGCTTACCAGAGCTTCCGACAACCGAGAAAAAAGTTCCCGGCAAGCCAAAACCCAGTCGCCCTTATCGGTGCCAACCGGATCGATCTGTCCAAGTACAACCACGACCTCAACAAAACACAATACAGCACCAAACGACGCACGCAAAGAACAAGATCGCATCCTCTCTTTCAATATGGTCTACGTGCGCCAGGACCGCCTTCCGGCGCTCAAGGAGTACAAGTACTCGAGCGTCGACCGCTCACTGACGTCAAAGTACATCCTCAAGCCTTTCTACACCAACGTCGTCATCAAAATCTTCCCCATGAGCATGGCGCCGAACCTCATCACCCTGTCCGGCTTCATGTTCGTCATCGCCAACGTCCTGACGCTGCTGTGGTACAACCCGACGCTCGACCAAGACTGCCCCCCATGGGTCTACTACTCATGGGCCATCGGCCTGTTCTTGTACCAGACATTTGACGCGGTTGACGGGTCGCAGGCGTGAGTTTTTTCTCCCCTTCCCGCTACTTTGCTATTCGAGCAGAGATTTTAAGACGGTAGAACGTGAAGAAGCTAATGCTGGCTTGGGTTTGTGTCAACAGCCGAAGAACCCACCAGTCCGGACCCCTCGGCGAGCTTTTCGACCACGGCGTCGATGCGCTCAACACCTCGCTCGAGGTACTCATCTTTGCTGCGTCGCAGAACATGGGACAGGGTTGGATGACTGTCGGCGTCCTGTTTTCTTGTATGTCCTGCATGCTCCTTTGAGTCTGCCTCCACCAGACTCTGGAGACACCTCCCCCACCCAAAACATTTCTAGCAAAGCTAACAGACACTCTTACCAGCACTCCTCACCTTTTACACCCAGACATGGGACGAGTACCACACCAAGACGCTCACCCTCGGTATCATCAACGGGCCGGTCGAGGGCGTCCTTATCCTCGTCGGTGTCTACGCGCTGACGGGCTACATGGGTGGCGCCTCCTTCTGGCAGCAGTCGCTCCTCCGGACATTCGGCGTCTCGGAGAAGCTGGGCATCCCCGAGTCCCTGTACGAGCTTTCATTCACGCAGTGGTACATGGTCCAGGGCTCGTTCGTGCTCGTCCTCAACACGATTGAGTCGGCGCGCAACGTCATCAAGGCCCGCCGCGCGCGTGGTGACCGCTCCCGCGGCGCGCTGCTGGGCCTCCTGCCCTTCTTCGGCATGTGGGTGCTCATCGCGGCGTACCTGCTGCTGCACCCGACCATCCTGCACTCGCATCTCGTGCCGTTCGTCATGTTCGCCGGCGTTGTGAACGCGTACTCTGTCGGGCAGATGATCACGGCGCACTTGGTGAAGCTCGATTTCCCCTACTGGAACGTCCTGGGCCTGCCGCTCGCATTCGGGGTCGGTGATGCGCTGGGCCCGAAGCTGCAGGAATACTTTGGCTTCGGCTGGCCCAGCGCGCTGGGCGATGGCGTCTACCAGGTTGCCTTCATGTTCCTCATGCTCGGTCTGGCAATTGGTGTTTATGGCAGCTTCGTCGTGGATGTCATCGTCACCATTTGCGACTACCTCGACATCTGGTGCTTGACGATCAAGCACCCGTGGGTCGAGGGTCGGGACGGCGAGGGCAGCGCCCAGGTCAACGGCAAGAAGTCGCAGTAAAGGGAGGGGGAGGTAACTCTTCTCTTGTCTTTGCGCTTGACTTGGGGAATGCCAGTAGACAGACCGGTTCAATCACCACTAGAGACGGGGGGGGGGGGGGTTGGGGNCCTCTTTTAATTCCACGTCGAGCTGAATCCATCTCCTGCTTGTCACCAGAGATTGCAGAGAAGGGAGGGGGGAGCGCCCACCTCGAAGGGTTGAGTGAGGGTCGAGTAGAAGGTTCGATTCAGCACGTCGCCGGCCCCTCCATGAACGACTTCCGCGTAATGAAACGAACGAGAACCACGGGCCATCGGAGGAAAATGAGAGTATGACCAAGCACATGACGGGATAAACGATGGTTCTGGGACGACGGCGATGGAGGAGGCGGTGGAACCAGGGAGGGAAAGTAACGATGTGGGAAGACTACGCGCGGTGTTTTTGTCTGGTTTTTCTTCTTCATCTTCTTTCCCCACCTCTTTCCAAGTTGATTTCTTGCTCTTTCTTGTTCATCAATCTGTATCTCCTTCTCGGCACAGCATATGTCAGGAGTTTCGGGCGGATGTACCAGATGCGAGAGGTGGGGGTGTGACATGACGGCCACATGGCCGTCACCAGAGTATGTATGCCCGCTTTTACCTTTAACCTGCCTACGTACCTACCGAGCTACTGTTTTTTTCTGCCCTTACACGCACCGGGGTATTTCTCGCGTCACTAACGGCGGTCTCTATCCCTTTGAGCAAAACCACTTAGAAATTGAGACACCACACCAGTTCCCCACGGCCCCGGCGTGGTTCTCGGGTTTCATGCACCCCGTCCCCGTTCGCACTAGTCCCGGCGCGTTGCGACTACCGCGGCCCCCGGTGTACCCGGATAGCTGCAGAGAAGAAGTCTGGCACGGTCATCGCGGTACAGCTCAACAGACACGGAAGCGAGGATCCGGTCGGGACGGACGAGGTTCGGAGCGGCATCTGAACCTACGCCCGCCCGCCCGC
>NWBT01000045.1:3754121-3766964 GCA_003386485.1 Colletotrichum lentis
GACTGACCCGACGGTGAGCAGGGCGACTGCGGTGCTGTAGTCGGTGTTCCCGAGCTGGAGCGTCGCCTCAAAGTCCTCGTCGAGACGGGCTTGTCTGTCACCCAGAGGTTAGCGGGTCGACTTTTTCTCCTTTTTCTTTTGGCTTGTCCACGCGAGCATGTGCTCTCCCTGTCTTACGCGATGTTGGTGCGGTTCAGGTAGTTGAACATGTACAAGATCCACAGCTGGGGCAGCAGCGTCATGTCCAGGGTCCGGACAATCTTCTTCTCCTTGGCCTGCCAGTCCGGGATGCCGAGGGCCTCGATGGCGTTCACCCTCCGGGCCTCCTTGAAGGCCTCCGAGTTGTTTGTCGCGGCGTGCTCGAGGAACGCGGGCTCGTCGTCTGTGTGGTTGGCCTTCTCCGAGGCCGCGTGCGGCGCCCCGACTCCCATGGTGCTGCCGTGGATCGTGGGCTCCTGGCCCGAGGGCCCGTCGGGCACCTTGTCGTTCGCCATTGTGCGGGAGTTGCAGAGTCGGGGAAGAGAAAGGGGAAGGGAAAAGAGGGGGGAGGGAGGGATCGACGATGGGTTGCCCGTCCGTCCCTCCCAAGAGCACACAGAGCATCGTCGCTCTTATACTCTCTAGACCGTAACCGCGTCCCCCGCACTACTACTACCCCAGATTCCATCCCACACTTTACTCCGCATTGTTGATGGACGGAGATGTTGGACTCGGCAGAGGCGAAACCACCCCCCCCCCCCCTTCCATCCCATCATGGGCCATGATGAGAGAAAACCAAGAAACCCAATGTTGCCGGGAAGTGAGAGACCGGGCTGAAGTCCGTGATTGTGGAGGTGACATTACGGGTCCCTGTGTCAAATCTCCTCCGTCGGATTCTCGCCGAGCGGAAGACCAAGCATTGGCAAAGGCTCCGCATGGAGACGGGCTTCCCGGGGGTACACGCGGTGTGGAGTTGAATTCATTGGGGTTGGCTAGTCAGCCAAGGCCTTGGAGGGATCTTATTCAAGGCGGCCAAGCCGGAGAACATGTACAGCTTCAAACATGCGCCGCCGCTGACGCACGATTTGTGGCAGATGGCCCACGGATGATTAGAAGGGGGCAGGGGGGCTCAGGCCATGCGGCTCGCGGGGGATGACGGGCTCGCGGTTGAGATTGTTTGGCGGAGGCCCTGAGGAAGAGAGGGAGGGGGCTTGCGGTCCTTGGATGCTCCGGGCCCATGCTGTTGCCCTCTCCCCTTCCTCGTTGTCCCGAAGGGGTCCTTGCAAGATGCCGTTGAGGAGGAAGCGGTGATGCGTTTTGATTAAGCGACGAGTCGTGACGGAGACAACACCGAGCGTTATCTGTCGATGCGTTGAGGGGCGGGCGCCGTGGCTTGGCTCACGCTGTTCGGAGACGAGGGGGGGTCGTCCTCCTTGACGCGAAGCATCACCGCTGCTCCGCTTACACTGATATATATCATGAAAGGGCCCTGGGCTGTGGTTTCCGCCGCCCCATGGGCCAGACACTGGAGGCGGGACACCCGCAATGGGAGAGGGAGGGATCCAGCTCCGCGGCGATGTGGTTTGTGCTCTTATGCTTGTCAATGTGTCTGAAAAAATGTTTTATTTCCCCCCGTGGAGTCTGCATAATCATGAGCACGCCCATGATAGATCTCTCGTCGGAAGGTCGTGGCGTGGCGTACACCTCATCGGCAAGAGACATGATTCTGAACATGTGTTCGTCTAACTTGGACGGTTTTACGTGCTTCTTGCTGTATGTATACGTCCTCTAGATGTTTGGGGTGCGTAAATATTAGCATCAAACTACCTCTCTTGTGCCCCCCCCCCGGTGGGATACGCTTCGATTCTGAATTGAGGCGGACGGGTTCGGAGGCGGTCTAGAGGACATCCCCATTCCCCTGGATAGACGGGCAACTTACGAGGTGCTTCAGAGAAGAACTGCTTGGCCGTCATAAGAGCGTACATTGTTTATGCCCCGTATGTACCTGGGTTTCCCTCAAAACCGAATGTATAGGACGAGTCGCTGCTTCAACCACGGCCGAGAACAGTTCTGAGAGACACGCCGTGCTCTGTCCAAGCTCGTATGGCCTGTCATTGTGATCGGTATGCTTGAATCAGCGGAGTTGGGACTAAGCGAGGGCAGCTCGTCGAAGTAGGTACAACAGTGTCGCTTGTGTGGTTACTGATACCCTGAGATTGAATAGATTGCCTGGCTTGGGGACTCACTTCTATGTGTAGCTGTTGCGTGTTCTTCCCGAGTCGATGGAATAAGCACACGAGGAGTAAACCAGGGCTAGATATCATTGAAGCATATCTCTCCTGCACTTCGCCACGATGAGAAGATCCGTAATGGCCACCACGGCCGACGCTTCGTTCTTCTGGTCCTAGGCTGTCTGGACGACCGGTAGTCGCTGCTTCAGCGCGGTCCAGCGCAATCGTTACCCCTCGCCACCCAAGAGGATGGTTGTCTCATGGCGATGGCTGACGAAGCTCACCGCCCAGCCTAGCATTGTCAAAGCCGAGACGGAGTCATGGCACTGCGGCGATTTAGGGAGGGGATGGCTGCGGGAGAAGCCTTTTCTTGACAAACTCGTCGACGGTCAAACTGGAGTTCTAGTCCCCGCCGAACTGCCGAAGGGTGCGTTGCATGGCGCTGCCTTTCCCAAGAGGCCGTGGGACGGCGCCGTAGCCATTCCCATGCATAAATGCAAGCGTGTGACGATCATAGAAATAGTGTCGTTGAGTGCAGTCTGCCGGTAACCAGCGGAAAGAGGAAGTCTGGTCGTACATCTGCCGCCTTCAGGCATCGCTATTGGTCATCCTAGACGTAAATTTCTCGCCCTTCTTAAACAAGCCCATCCGACCCTAGCTTCCCAGCCCAATCTAGGTCTCTGGTGTTATAGACGGTTTATGGCTCCTTGGATTCACTGATCCCTATCTGGGTAGTTGCTCCATGTGATTGATTTCTAGTATGGTAACGCAGAGAAGGATGAGGAGATGACGTGGTTGTTGAGTCGTAGCCCAGGACGTAAGTCGAGTTTCGCTGTCAAGGAGACACAGGCATGGAGAGATAAGTAGGGCAAGGAGTCCGCAGGAGCACGCCAACCGGCCGCACCGAACAAGCGATCAGCCGGGCGATGGTTTTGGAAACAATCCAAGACCATGTTATGTTTCGACAAGACTAGGCCTTATCGGCGGCTAGTCACTACAAGTTCGAATGCCTTGGCAAAGTCCGAAGCCTTGTAGTATGCAACTGACAATCCGAACACACCAGTGGTTTCCATCCTTTCCCAAACACATCATCGCTTATGGCCTTGGCATCCGGGCTGCCATGATCACCACAGGGTTGACAGGTGCAAGGACAAGGTGCGAGTCTGTGAGACTCTCTGAATACTTGGCTCCCTCCTGCGAGTGCTCCGGATTCGGCTTCCGGGGCATGTTTCCGTCTCGATGGTCCTTTGCCTTCTGGTCTCGACCGGCCGCACCGTGGGCCCCGGGTTCCAAAGTCCGTCGGTGTCGTAGTAGATTGGAGGCATACGTATACGTACCGAGTTCTGTAACGAATCAAGACTCCAAATCCAGGAGCCCAACAGGTTGATTGCTTATGTCGGCGCATCCGTAGCGAGGCTACAAGTGACGGTGACCAACATGACCACCAGCTGGTCTTGGCCTGCATTGACTAACGTTGTATGGTCACACGGGCTGATGTGGGACGGTACGGCCTTTCGTACTATTTCTACTGTATCTTTGCCACCGGTAAGTTTAGTCTTTCTTTCTGTATATTCGTAGTTGTCTTGGATAGTCAAGTGGCAGGCAGGTCGCCGATCTTGAGTGAGAGTGGGGAGACCAATGGAGCTCTTGGGACTCGGGCCGTACCTCAAGGACTTGTGGTTCATCCAGTGACTTGAACCCACGCGCAGGAATCCTTGAAATGCAGTTTGTACATACTGAAAACGAACTATATGGTCTATTGGTAGCTCGTCATCTAGCCAGTTTTGTTAGGTCTGCGACGTCTGAAGAGATCACTCAACTAAACTTACGAAAGGAAAATCCACAGGTTTGAGGCATTGCTTGCCAGCCCCTCCCCCGGTTCGGCGGTTTCTTCGGCGTCTCTCCGCATCTCCCGGCCACCGATTGTGAGGGCCGTACACGTGGGCTCCATACCCGGGGGGAGAGGGCCCCCGGGCGAGACCCAGCGACGGCCAATGGCCCCGGTTCTTGCTCGTCAGCCGAACAGCACCAGGCACGAGACATCACATAGCCTCCTGGTGGGCGTGTTCATCTGCCCATTGACAGTGTTTGGGAGTATCTAAGGCTCCGATCAGATCTTTTCTCAAACACAAGGAGCCTGGGCCTTGGCTCATCACGGCGGAGGGCAGACGGTGGATCAGACGAACAGGCGGCCCGCAACACTGGCGGCACGGCCTGGAAGACGCAGAACCTCGGATCTCTTGCGACAAACTGTAGCCACAGGGGAGCCGTGGGATGATGGCATTGTGCGGAATGAGATTGTGCTGCTGTAATACAGGATCGAGGAAGTGGCGGGAGACTGATGAGCATCATGATGGGAGTTACTGTGTGTGTTTGTTGCAAAGGAACATGTACTGGAGGGTAGCAGTAAGATAGAACAGACCGAGCATCTTGGGAACGAAGGACGCCACTGCACGTTACATTCTGCGACAGCAAATAAGGACAAATTACAGGAAGAATTCTAAGGACTTTCTCGCACCTCTGATGAACAATCGTCACTGCTTTGTGTCTCAGAGGGAATTTCAAACAATAAGGGACAACTGTAAGTTGAGGTACGCAATCATCTCGCATGTGGACAGTCATAGCAAACGCCACTGTGGCGGGCCTCCGCAGACTAACGGCGATAACACACCAAACAAACACTGTTGTCTTTGACCATCTGCGCCAAAACTCTGACGATGTTGTGCCTCCACGGAGAGGGACCAAGTGGACGATGGGGCAAGTCAGATTGCCTTCAACGGCCGTCCAGGCGAAGAGAAGCCTTCCCATCCTCTCTCCTCTCTTCCAAATTGGGTAGCTTTGCATAGATAAATACTCTGTTGGTCAGTTGGATTTGGCGCCAAGTCGTTGCACAGAACAAATAGATGTGAGTGAAATGATGTCGTTGCTGTTAGACAGACTGCCACCGCAAGTGACAATATCTCTCAGTAGGGTGGTGGATCTCTCCATTCGCACCCAATGAAACTGTGGAATCATGCAGGTGCCCCGCTTCTGCCGCAGTGAAGCCACGTCTCCCTGCAAAGTTTGAAAAATTCCTACTTAGGTCACCTTATCTCGCGGATAACCAACAACAGCCACCTGCCTTGTTTATCAGCAATCGTAGTGTAGCGGTTATCATCCCAGCCTTCCATGAGGAAGATCAGCTGGGGACTCGGGTTCGACTCCCGGCGATTGCATAATCTTTTGATTTTTTTTTAGGAGGGCCTAAACGCTCTCTTTCACTCTCTCACTTTTTGTCAAGATTTTTCGCAGGCTTTTTTGGTCTAAAACTTCTTCAGGCCGGCGTGCTCATTGCAACAGAACAGTTCATTGCAGCGGACTTCGTTCGTAGCAGCAGACAACCGACTAAAGGCCGGGGTTTGACAGCCGCTTAATGCTCCGATTAGATAGATGGAGACGCGCTGTTTCCTGTCTGAAATCTCTGCTTCCTTTGTGTTACTGTCTGCTGCTGACCTTTCGAAACTTGCTGACATGTGATGCAGACTTTCCCATTTAGAGGATTCGTATCTCAAGATCATAGTTGTGCGCCGTTTATGCTTGTATGCATATCCTACCAAGGTATCCACACTAGTCGCAAACAAACTTGGCTGTATGTATCCCCCTCCACTAGAGCATATTTGACGCCAGCTCGGCCCTTTGGCCTGGACTTCGGTGCAACAACATGGACCTCCCTCCTCATGACAATCTCAGCACACAGTACACAGCCCGCTTCCCTCTCGCGCGTCTTCGTCTCTGCATCACGGGAATGCACTGCCACAGACAAGTCCTAGCATGGAATGCTCCTCAACCCAAGCACGGGAGAAGTACACGATGCGATGTGATGTCACAGCAGCAGCCGCCACAGACGATGTACTCAGAGCGCATACGGGCGCGTCATTTATGCAGAACAAGTAGCTACCAGCCGCCGTCTCCTTGACATAACATTGCCACCAGCTTCCATCATGATGCCCATCATGATGCGTACCGATCGATACTCGCCTCGTCCTGGACTTGAAATGTTTCTTGACTCGTCACGGTATAGGTGAGAGCCACCGCAACACGACATCAAACCAGAACATTGCAACCGTTCTTCACGTCCACAGACGCGCGAGCACGGATAAGGGCACATCTTCTGCCCTGGCCCCAACCAAGCGGTTCCTGGCCAGGTGAGATGGACACATGCATCTACCGCCCTGGCTGGTCCGCTCGGATGCGCTTCCTGTGCTTGGGAGTGAGAGGTGCAAGTTCCTCGAGTTGGCCCTTTTGCTTTGGCAGACGTTAATCCGCGCGTACATACCCGCCCGCCCTGACCTGCCTTGCTTTCCATGAGGCTACTTGGCGAGGCTGGTACACAGGCAGGACATAGTGTCTGTCTTAAGTAGGCCGCATACTGTAAGTGAATCCGAATCAGGTCCTCCTCTCCTCAAACAACCCCGATGGCCAAGAGAAGCACTCGCTGCTCAACTGGCATGTTTCCAGTCGAATGGCACCCGATGGCTCGCAACTGTTGCAATAGGGAGTCTGACCTAACGACAGGTGGCTAGCCGTGTGGATCATGTTGGTCTTCAACCCAAACGCGAGGCCATCGGTACTTCCCCAACGACGTCCAAACTTTTTCGCAGTCACTTCATCCCGCATGACTCGCTCTCTCTCTCTCTCTCTCTCTCTCTCTCTCTCTCTCTCTCTCTCTCTCTCTCGGGCTGGCCTATTTTAGAGTATACTGATCGCCTGCCGCGCGCGACCCTGCGGAGGCTGATGTACAGAGGTTGTTCCAAAAGTGGACCTAGATATGGCCGAGGGTAGTTGGATTCTCATCTCATCTCCAAACCTTCCGGAAAACCAGGTTTCTCACACACACACACACACACACACCCCTCGTCTCAAAAACGCAACGTCATTTTCTGTCGGGTGTCCGGTCAGGATCTCTTCGCCGAAATGCCCATCGAGGTAAAGACACGATCATAGCTCCGGACTTTTTTAAACACGCTCGTGGTGCCTGCCAAGAGTACACCAAGCGGCTACTGCGTAGGACGGCGTAGAACGGCGTTTCTACCCTATCTGCGCCTCACCGACACACTGACGCTGCGGCCTTGGCTTTCTATCCTGCTGTCTGGGTCGACAGACGCAGAACATGCAGACTTGCGCGGCCTGGATTGTCGTCATGTGCAGCTCGGCAGCCTGCAGCCTGCAAGTTTGACTGACATGTCGACCGCGGCATCTTCAACGATGAAAACCCAACTGCCTGTTCCTCTTTTCATCCTCGTCATCCAAGGCATGCCAATGTTTCGAGCCACAATATCCCAACCGACGCGAAACTAAAAGCACCAAGGCGCGTTCTTTCTATCCGTTCACAGCTAATACAAACTAGGTACCTAGGTACATAGCTTCAAGCATAGAGGAGAGGCCCGTTCTCTCTCTCTCTCTCGCAGTCCCGATTGACATCTCCGGGGCCCCACCAACCGGGTTGGGTGGGTCCTCTCTTCAGGTTGCCCGATATGGCAATTGCAGTCCGGCTGAGGCAGAGCTTGTCCGAATCAAAGCACGATTTGACATGGGCGCTTCACTTCGACCTGACAGCCGACGACCACCCGGCCAAACCTACCTGGAGGCTGTACTCGTTCGGCACGGAAAGCTTCCCACACGCAGAGTTGGTGCTTGCCATGTGTTCCCGGACTGCCACGCTCTCTACAGGGTCCATAACTTGATCCATCCACCATGGCATCGACCAAGCCTTGGGCCTACCGTCGTCCCTGCAGACAGAGAACATATGTAGGTCGTGATGACCCAGCCACCTGCGCGATGACACAAGGTTTCAGGCGCGGGCCCTAGGAGAGCCTCTTTGCGGAGACCTCAGCAAGACTCGCACGCCGTTGGCCAGGTGGGCCGCAGTAGAGATATAACAACGGCCCGGAAGCCCTCCCATCTCTTCCCTGAAGATCCGGGTAACTTCAGCACAATCCCAACTCGCAGACGCTTCTCTAATCCTCTCCCCTCGACACCCCGCCAACCGCAATAATGGCCCCCACCATGGCGACATCGACTCACACGACCAGCCACAGACCTCCCTTCCCCCTGCAGCTCTCCCCGCGGGCTCTGAGGTCACCCATGGCCTTCGGCCAGTCCGAGATCTTGTCCCCGCGGGCTCTGGCCAAGCAGGAGAAGGACCTTTGCCTCCCGGCGCAAGAGTCGATATACATCCACAGACCCGACCAAGACTTTTGGACTGTTCGTTGTGCCGAAATCCTCGACGGCCTGATGCAGGCTGCCGGCTCCTACACGCCGGCCCAACGAGCCGCACACATCCGTCTTCTGACCGAGATCATCGTCCCCGCCATGGGCCCCCATCCGTCTGCTGCCCCGACAAAACCCTTGTTGACCGCCAACGGCTCCCCCTTTGAGCCTTCTTGGAACATCACCGACTCGGGCTCCTCGTCCATCCGCTTCTCCTTCGAGCCCATGGGCCGCCATGGCGGTTCTGAGTCGGACCCCTTCGCGCAAAAGATCGTTCCTGCCATCCTCCCGGCCCTGCGCATGGTCGCTCATGGGGCCGACACACGGTGGTTTGAACAGTTCATGTCCGCCCTCTTCCTGACGGAATCCGAGACAAAGGCCGCGCTCGCCAAACTCCCCAAGGGAACCCGCGCGCCGACCTCGTTCCTGGCGTTCGACCTCGACGGAGACAAGGCTGTCTTCAAGGCGTACTTCTTCCCCATCCTCAAGCATATCGCCACGGGCGAGTCGCCAGAAAACATCACCTTTAACGCCATCCGCTCCCTGTCCCCAGGCGGCGCCGACCTCGCCCGCTCCGCCAACGCCACGGAAGCCTACTTCAGAAACGCACCCTTCTCCATCCCCGTCGAGATGATTGCTCTGGACTGCATCGATCCGGCCGCGGGCGCCCGCGCCAAACTCTACGCCCGCACCCGCTCAAACGCCTTCAACGTCGTGCGCGATGTCATGACGCTCGGCGGCCAGATCCACGACGAGGCGACGCTGGAGGGGCTCGGCATCCTCCGCAGCATCTGGCACCTGTTACACAACGAGCCGGAGCCCTACGGCGACGACTTTGACAAGCAGCCCAAGCTGCTCCAAACCCTCCACAAGGGCATCTGCTACGGCTTCGAACTCAAGCCCGGCGCCGAGTGGCCCGAGGTCAAGGCATACGTGCCGCTGTGGCAGTACGCTGGTAGCGACGCCGTCATCTCGTCGAACCTGGCCAAGGCGTTCCGCTCGAGAGGCTGGTCCGTCGCCGAGATGTACGAGGACGCGATGCCTCGCTGTTTGTAAGTGCCGTACCTTTGTGGCCCTCTTTTCTTTGGGCATTTGCTTCTTTTGGAACGATCCCGGAACTGACTGTGCAACTCGAACTAGCCCCCGTGCCAACCTGGGCAAGACCACGGGGACGCATTCATACATCTCCTTCGCCTTCTCCAAACAGAAGGGCGCCTACCTGACGATCTACTACTCCATCAGACCCCAGGACTCATTGATGGCTTTCTGAAGAGGGGAACGGGACGGAGGCCGTGTGTGGCGCGTCGGGGGGAGGGGGGGTTCCGGCATTTCCAGCATCTGATGGTTTCGTTTCTCTGCATATGTGGTGTTTGTTCTTTCTGCCAAGAGTGCTGATATCCTTTCACGCCGCTCCTTATTGAAATATCATACATGTTTGTGTGTGTGTGTGTGTGTGTGTGTGCGTTTGTGTGTCTGCGCTTTCCCTAAATCGACGGAGTAGGACCGATGCAATCCACGGCGGGAGCATCGTGAAAAGTTTAAAAAAGAAATTACTTCAAGGATTGATAACCCTCATCTTTTACTCAATTTCACAGCAGATGGACAAACGTTTTACGCCGAGCAGCGCAGCCCGTCGTTCAACCTGCATCCTGCCAGCCAGACATCAGACCGGCGCGAAGGAATCGTGAGGGAGCTGAGCATGAATCAATCCTACGAGGCGAGGAGGCGCATCCCGTCCGCCCGCCCTCTTTCCCCCCCCTCTCGCTTCCGTTTCCCTCATGCGAGAAAACGTCGTCCCATGTTGCCTAACGGCGTCATCACTTTAAATGACCGAATCCAACGTTCCATGACGGAAAACCCCTTCTCGCTGTTTTCTTTTTTCCCCTCTTCCAGCAGCTGTTTTGCTTGCGGAGAGGGGCAATGAGATGAGGGTCGGCACGGCCGGAATAAGACGGGTCGATGTCCTGGAGGGACGCCCACTCCTGCATGGGTACCGCTTGAAGATAAAAGTATATGACATGTTTTTCAGACTTCTATTATCCTCATACGATGAAATAATCTAATAGTATGTGCTAGTCAAGAAACTGTTGGGCATATAGCCTTGAAAGTAGAACACCTCCAGTTTATCTATGATAAATTTAGTAGTAGATAGTTATAGACCGTCTCCATCACGCGTTGAATACAATGAAGAGGCTCGGCAGTCACTTAGCATCACGGCTTGTTTTTGCAATGCCGAATCGCTGTAAATCTCGATTCAAAGAATGTGGGCATATGGAGCCTATGGATACAACCTGTGAGTCCCAACTGCTGCCATCCTTGCATCTTTGTGGTCCTCGCGTAGTCTCGATAGCAAAACTAGTTCCTCAGGTGGAAAAAGAGAGTGTGTTACGTGTCGCTTGCGTTTGATCAGACATAACCCAGTACACTTTCCGTCTGTCTCCAAACGTAGCATGTCAAACATCAAGATGTGATGCGTCGACGAGTGCTAAAGATAAAACAAACCCTTCTGATCTGCCAATCCCACCCAATGAACATGGAAACGCCGCCTGTTTATGAGTTGTGTGATTTCCTCTCTTGTCCAATCTGTGTTTTGTGTTTCGGTATAGGGTGTTTCGAATTCTCTTGGTTTTGTCCAGTGCGTAATCAGAGGTGAATAAAAAAGCAGGGAAAAAAACCCAAAGGTCAAAGGAAAAGTGGTATCATCAGGTCAGTCTCGCGCTTGGGGAGGTTTTTTTTTTTTTCGGTTTTTCGTTCTTTTTTTGTTCTCGCCATCCTCTTTTTCCTGTAATTTTCAATGCTGGACTCGGTTCCCCTAGACCTGAGCGGTCTCGATCTTGGAGGCATCCTCCTCGTCGTCTTTGTAGGGGGGCAAGGACTCTGTCTCGGCCATGAGCTCAGACTTCTCCTCGACGGCACCAGACTCGCGATGAGACGACTTGCGTGCACGGCGACGGCAGTGATGGCGGGAGAAGGCGGGCTGGCGGCGGACAAAGACCCGCCAGAGGCAGACGACAAAGGTGCCGACCATCATGCCAATGCTAATAAGCCACGTCAGTGGACCTCGGAACAGGAAAAGGGAAGGAGGGCGGATCAGGGAGGGAAACACTTACATGCTAACACTGACGCCAGCAACGATGCCGATGAGAACGGGGAGCAGGATGTGGGATGCGATGTTCTTGGCCAGCTGACCCCAGGTGTGGTGGTGGTGTCTAATCTGGCCGTTGTGGTGGCTGTGACGGTGTTGGCCGCGCATGCCCCCACGGTTCTTGCGGCCTCCGCAGTGCTTCATATGGTGCACCTTGTTCAGGATGGCGGCGCGCCATCTGCAGTAGAAAGTGGTGCAGTCCTCGGCCGGCGCCTCGACGTGCTCCTCCTCACGGTGGGATGGGACCAAGGTCTCGGTCTGCTCGGCGTTGCCGATCATGAGGTTGCCGGCGGGGGACTTGATGAGCTTGACATTGACATTGGGGACATCGCTGACGAAGCTGTTTCCGACCTCGATGATCTGGAGGTCAATCTCGACGAGCTCAAGCTGCTGCTCGGCGTCCTTGGCAGCGGGGTGAATACCTAGGCTGTAGCCCAGCTGGGGAGTGTTGGGGTCGGCGATGCGAGGGTGCTTCGTAGCGGCCTCGGTGAAGTTGGGGATCTGAGGGGCACGGAGGGCCTTGTACCACGAGGCGGGCTTGGGGTAGAGCTCGAAGTCGTTGACGAGGAGATGGTCGACGCCGGAAGTGTCGGTGTCGATGGAGAAGGTCAGCTCGAGGTGGTTGTCGATGTTGGCCATTGTGTGAGAACGGCCGTCGTGGTGACGCATGGTCAAGGGGCATCCGGGACAGTCAACCTTGATGCGGTGGTTCGCGAAACCAATCTCAGAGGACGGCTGCTCAAAGGGGAGGGAGTTGACAATGTCGGTATCGGCGTCGGAGATTCCGGGAACGATGACGAAGGCTTGCGTGGCCGTAATCGCCAGGCCGGCGGCGGCGAGTGATTTCAGCAACATCTTGTCGTTGCGTCTGGAAGTCAGTCTTGATAGGTGGTTCGAATGGGGACGAGTCTAGATTGTATCGATGTCGTGGTCTCTTCGCTGAAGATTGTGATTTGTGTGTAGGAACGGAAAGTAGGATCGAAGATGGTCGTTGGGAGAGAAGGGAAGGTTAAATCTCAAGGCGGGAGTTGGGAGGAGAACACATGAGTGCCATGTACGTGTGCGTGTGCGTTCATAGGTACCTAGGTAGGTGGAGCATAAAGGGGACCAGCACTGGCACGACTAGCGCGCCCCAACGCAGGGCAGTTACGTTGTCAAGCAGCGCCTTACGGGCCTTTACCCAGCAAAAAGGATGGATCCCAGGTGCTGCAAGTGGCGTTACCTGTTGGAAGCAATGGG
>NWBT01000045.1:3767057-3786820 GCA_003386485.1 Colletotrichum lentis
GGGACTCGGGGGGGGGGACTCTTGGGACACGCTAGGTATCCGCACCTTAGGTAGGTAGGTAGGTAGGGAAAATGGAGGGGCGGCCGGGACACAGCGCAGGTAGGTGACTGGCTTGTCACTATCAGCTTGGCTTTGGTGGGCAATTGCTCGACCCGGGTCGTTGTGAGTGACTTGCTCGGAACCTATTGACAGGGTCCCAGGGATGGGGAAGCCTTAAGGGAACAGCGGGGGTGTAATGCCTCAGGCACCAAAGGGCATCGCAGACGCGTGTCTTCCAGTCCGATTATGTCACGATCGGCCCCCCACTCACCGATGGTCCCTGCCTCGCCGAAGCACAGAAGCACCGAGAAGGAACGGCCAAGGGCGAAATCGACGAGTCTCCCGCATTCCCTAGCAGCAGTGCTGGTTCAGGCTTGGGTCCCCTCACATCATGTCACCTCGTCGTCCACCCAACTTTTTGGCCCCTCGAGGTATCTCTGCTGCCCAGTCTACACCCTTCCCCTTACTCTTCCACTTTCCGCCCTCTCCGTTAGGGCCACTCTTTCTTATGCCGCGACGGGCTGAACGGCAAGCCTCCCAAGACTCACTCCCCTCAGCCTCTTAAATACTCGTATTATGGCATGGCATGGCATGGCATGGTATGGTAGGAGCCGCTGTGTCCGCGTAAAAGCCCAATTGCTCAATGCTGCCCGCTCCTTTGCATTGTGCCAACATCTTACTCCTCTGATGGCCTTCCCTGCGAGACAAACAAACTCAAGGCGAGTATGAACTCAAAGCGAATGTCAGCACATCAATGCTCGATGCCCAACACACTCCATCCCTCGGACAGCCCAGCACGAGCATTTTCAGCCCGGAAGCCATGACGTCTGCGGCTTGTGCTCGAGTCAACCCGCTACAGTCACACTCGAGACCCGAGAGGCAGAGACCAGAGGAAAAAAGTCAAAGATTGGTGGTGGCCATTGACCTAGATGAATGGGCGAATGGGTGTGGCTGGCTGGTTGGCTACGCGATTGAGACGAGAAAAGACTGATGAGGCGACCCGAGCCATCACTGGGCATGCTGGGCTCGTGATTCATCGCCTGTCGAGCCACGGCCCACGCAAGGGGTTCCGTCTGGTCTGAAACCTCGTCGTCGTATCATCGTGATGCGGAAACAACCAAAGCCCACCTCGAACCTCCCCCCCCCCTTCCCGGAGGCTGGCCAGACAAGTGAGACTCAAAATGTGGATTCTGTCAGAGATGGAGGATTGCCCCTCGGGTCCAAGAATCTGGGCCGTAGCATTCCCGTCTTTCCGCGACGGCCCAGACGAGAAGGTCTGGACTTTGCGCCGTGGGGGCACCCGCACACCAGTATCCGCACACAACAACGAATGTCCAGAACAAGGTCCGGGACCCGTGCACACTTGGTGAAGGCCGGTAAGGTCACGTGAGCCCAACGTCGCCTTCTGAACGGAGTGTCAGTGTAAGTAACAACTCGAGGATCAGTCAGTAGTTACAATTCGTGGACTGTGACTTGGGAAAGAACCTTGAAGGCGATCTCGGTCTTCGTCGCTCAGAACTTGGAGATACCTCTCGAATAGTCCAAGTCGCTGAAACCCTCCGTTGGAGATGTCGCCTGAGCATCAGTTCTCTTGGCGGTGTGATCAGCCACCATTCACAAACAACGCTTTGTGGGCTCCCGGCGTACCCAAGTGATATTGAACCTCGTTACGGTGGGTTCAGCGGCAGCCCACCTGTTTCTGCTGGTGATGTTCCAAGCCGGGGTCGCGGAATGACGGGAACCTCATGTGCGGCGTCAGTTATGGTCTCTCTAATCTGGAGCGCGAATAGAAAGCATCTGGTACTTTCCTGCGGTTGAAATACCCCCATGGCTTGTCGAAGGCTGATGAAATGACGGCCAGCCCGAGGCGAACTCAGTTTAGCAGCTAAACATCACATCTTATGCAAAAAAAAAAAAAAAAAAAAAAGGTCTTGACGATGGGACTTTAGGCGTTCCGACCCAAGAAACATTTAACAACCCCTCATCCGCCAACGGACACAGGTCTCTGAGTTTGCTTAGAGGATGGAAGCGCTGTTGTTTCCGGCATCGTGTTGCATCCGAAGCGGGTGTCGTCTTTGGACGCTACCTTGGCACAAGATCAAGATGGAAGCAATTCTGGAAGCCCTAGGAGAGCGACGACGCCCAATGTTGAGAAACATAGTATTCCCACAAAAAAGGCTGCCTTGAATTGCTCCAAGATGCAATCCGCATGATTAAGCTGTTCGATGGTGATTGCAAGGTGTACTTCCGTGCCTACTCGTGACTTGATGCCTGTGTTGTACAGGAATAAGACGCAGTCGGCACAGGAAGCAGCCGCCCAAAAGGAGAGAAGCCCAGACTGATTAGACTCAATGTTCCAGGCGGTGAACTCGAGATGCCACTCTCAAACTCTTGCAGGCCAGTCTTAGAGTTGTAACTCTGCGGAAGACAACATCACGATGGGCGATGGGCGATGGCCATGACCATTAACACATCGGGGGGGAAAAAAAGGAAGCCTAGCAGAGAAGCCGAATGCCAAGAATCTGTGGCATGGTAATACACGGGCATGTTGCGTCTCTCGCTGTTCTCGCAGATCAGACGCGACGTCGACGTCGGGACAATGACCCGGGTGGAGAGATATGACCAGAACAGCCGAATGACGGAGCGGGGTTTGCTAATGGTCCAGACATGACAAAGGCGGCAGCCGTCCTCGTTGCGGTGAAGAGCACCAAGGCCAATGTCGTCTTCGTTGAGAGACGAGCCGGGTCACGGCGCGAGGAGCGCCGAACCGTTAGCGGAGCTTGACAGCCACGTTGGCATTGCTCACGCCCAGCGTGGACCCGGAACAGCAAGCATACGGTTCCTTGTCCCAAGATGATCAGGTCCGAAAACCCATGTGGAGCGCCATTCTGCATAGAAGTGGAATTTCCGAGCAATATCACCTTTGAGTTTTGTCCCCTGCCAAGTTACGACCTTTCCCAGTGGTAGACTGTATCAGGCTATTTGACCAGCATAAAATTGGGTTGTGCCATAAAAAAACAAGTGATTGGTAACGTGGTGCCGTCGTGTCCTCTCCCCTAGAAAAAGGAAAAAAAGGCAACTTGTGGCATGGGCATAAGCATCATCCCTAAGATCACTGGCCGCTGGAAAGCACTCGGCAGATTAGGTTCACGGTGCAGCATCCGGAAATGACGACTCTGGGTGATCGACACCCCACCGGAATGCCCGCTGAGCTTAGAAACGACATTCAGTGACCGGCCAGTGGAGTGCTTGATATCCTCACATTCGAGAACCGGGAAGGATTTACGTCTCTAATTTGGTCGTCCAACAGTTCGACCACATAAAAATGCGGAAGCAGCAAACAAAGCAAACAAAGCAAGAATATGCCACGGTTGCAATAACCGAAGGAAAGGAAGCTGCGTCGCGAGTAGATGGCGCGCCGTCTATCGTGCTGACCAGGGTCGGGCTTTGCACAAGATACCTCCTCCCCAGCGGCTAGTCAGCGCCTTGGGCCCGGGAAGTCTGACGTTGATAACCGGCGATGAGGCTGGCGCGATGTCGATAACACCCTCGCCGGAGGGCTGGTTGGACTTGATACCGAACAGTGGCTTGGCGAGAGACTGCAGTTCGTCTCCGAACGCTTCCACGGAGGATGATGACGTGCCTGCTGTGAGATAGATAGACACGACCGAGAATCAAATCCAAATCAGAGAACGTGTCGCTTGGGCTGCGGGCTGCGGGCTTCTCCCATCGCAAGGCGGCGGCTCCGTCGGCGCCTTGTTTCGTTTCGTCCCAACACCGCACGTGTGGAGAGGTACGGCAATTGAAATTCGAATCGTGCGGAGATACGGGCGGCGGAAGCGCTCATTCACCTTTTTTTTAAAAAAAGGTGCGCCTCCCCAAAGTATGTAAAACATCTCCAGACGGCTGCACTTGCATTTGCATTTGCATCTGCCTTGATAGCTGATGTGAGGTCAAGCCGTAAGTGAAAAACTTGTCTGGACAATGCCGGGGATCGGATGAGCAGCAGTGAGTGCCCTGCCGGCTGCTGTCCCACGTCGATCATTCACCATGTGACCACATTTGCGGCAACCTGGCAGGTTCAAGGATGGAAACGCCGCCGCGTATGTTGAATGATATTAATAGGGATAATGGCAACGTGTGTTGGATCCTCATCGATGTACCCTGCTAGGAAGGAAGAAGGAGCTCCACGTGACAAAGTCTTTTCTGGTACGACTGGTGCTCACTGCTGGCCGACGCACCCAATTGTGGCCATTATTGTGACGGATAAAAAGACGAGGGAGGGGTTGACCCTGAACCAACCCTGTCCCATGTCTGCAGCATGCATGCGGCAGCTGAAACTCGTCTGCGTAAGTCGAACCGCGGCCTGTACGTAGTAGAGTAAAAGACAAACTAGTTGGTGGACGACGCTGCGTGGCCTGCCAACTTGTTGCTGTCGCCATCGCCGTGCCTGTTCTATCACTACCTACTAGAAGCGCTGGTTGGAAGTCCAAAAACGAAGAAGTCATGATCCCATATCGACGTGCCAAGACCACAAGGGCATCCATCTCCGCGTCCCGTCGAGATGTTCCTGCAGGAGGTGTTACTTCAGGAACTTTGGAGCTGCATGCCGCAGGCAGACCCCCGCTTGCGTGTCAGCTGTAATGCTGATCAGCGTTCTAGTGGTCGGGTTAAAGGCTGCAAGGCAAGCATAAGGCGAGGGCAATCGTCACTCCGTTGCTTCTGGTGCCGGCGCGGTGTGTGGAACGGTCATGTTGACTTCGTCGTGATGAGGCCCAGATGGACGGGATAGTGTGGGGGAGGATGGCTGATGTCCGGAATGTCGACAGCTTGATCAAGAATGAGACGGTGATCTCCTACCGCCTGACCGCGTTCAGCGCTCTGTCGGAGACTTGCCAGTAGGGGGGTTGTTCATCGAGGGCCGGATGTAGGCCGGACAATGAAGAAAAAGTTGGGGTAGTTCCCTCTTATCTCTCCTGCGGCAGACATCAGCTCAAGGAAGGCAGGCAGTGTTTCAATCCGTCCCGTCTTCAAGGAGAGCGTATGCACACTGGGTAGCAGCGGAAGTGATGAAGGTGCAACTCTGGCTGGCTTCCCGATGTCCCCTCCATAATTTGAGAAATGCTGGCTGTTTGCGGTCGGCCGTTCTTTGGTGATTGAATTCTTCGTGGCTGAGCAACGGGCGGGCGACAGTGTCTTGTTCCATTTCCAGGATGGCTTGTCCTTGGGTTTCTTTTCCGACGTGAGCTCTGGCATATGCAGAGGAAAACGGCGAAGAAGGCTGGGCTTCCCGCAGGTTGCAGGAAGAGAATGTTCCGTCAAGGGGCTTGGTCCATGGAGACTTGCCTCGTTGACGGGTTGAACGACGGAGCTGGCAGTAAATAATGTATGCGATGCTGGGTCGGGACTCAACGGTGTCCCCAGTCAATACTCTGTACTCCGTACGGACATTGAAAAGAATAAAAGAAGAAAAAAAGAAAGGAAAGGCGGGACCAGTTGGGTGAGGCTCCCCCAGATCGGGCCATCTGGACCGCCATTGCAGGGATCAAAAGGGTCTCGCGGTGCGTGCCTGCACTAGTGTTTCCGCTTGAGACTGATACGCTCATCGTTGGCCCACCAAACTCCGGAAAGATCCACTTGGCGAATCCATAAGACAGGGGCTCGACGAAGACTAGCCAGGGGAGGGATAAGCAGGCATGACTCCTGGAGTACGGAGTGCCATGCAGGTAGGTGAGCTGGTGAGGTAGGTACGTATACCTAGGTAGGCAAAAGGACTAACGCTGACGAAAGGAAAGTAACTTGACGAGACTCTCGAAAGTCTAAACACACACACACACACACGCTCTCTCTCTCTCTCTCTCTCTATCTCTCTTAACTTACAAACTGCGTATACGATGTAAAGTTACGGTTACCCAGCAGCTCCAAACTCTACCCGAGCTCCCAGCTATCTATCTACCACTTTGGGTCATTGTCCTCCTCAAAATTGCTGTCAGGGGCAACCCTTGGCAGACGTCCCATACACCGTATACCTCTTGCAACTTGGGGCGACCGCCGGGCTTGCGCGACCATCGATTTGGCCAGACGCCTCTCGCGCCATCGGGTTCTCCTTTCCAAACTGCTTCTGTGCTCCCTTCCGACAGCCTAGGGACCCGGAGCAAGGAGCAAAGAGCAGACAACAGTGGCGACCACGCCGTCAACATCTCGGACTGTCGCTGACGCTGACGCTGACACTGACGCTGGGCTCGTTGGTGTCCCGTTGGCGTCACGGCCACCCCACCCTGTTGTCATTTCCTCACGCCCGGGCTCCGGTTTTTCTTTTTGCTCTTGCGAGTCTTGTCCTATCCACATCACATCGTTTGCGCAATCCCGTCACAATCCCCACGCCCGTGCTGCAAGGCACGGGGCATCTCCTTCTTTAACTTGCCACAGCCTGCGTGGCTTAGCCTTTAGATGGCAGCAACAGCGCTGCAGAAAGCTGCGACAGCACATCACCTTTGGGCTCTGGCGTACTCGTACCACACCGCGGCAGAACTACGGTACGGAGGTACGGATGGTGAGAAACATATGCACACCCACCTACCCCCCCCCCCGACGGAGAACAGACAAGGGCCAGGCGATATGCCCCTGGTCTGTTCTCTCCTCTCTTTCTCTTCGAGTTCTTTCTGGTGGAGTGAACATGCTTGCGCAGCTTCTCCATGATTGATTGATTGATCGAATGGGCTGTCACTCATGCCAGACCTCCCCGATCCCACCCTCGTCTCTGCATTAGGACTCAGACCCAGCCCAACCCTCTCCTTCTGGCAGCCCGCTTGTCCTCTTTTTGATCTCTGGGGGGGATCCCTCCTCGCTTCTTCTCTATCCCCTCTTGTCCCGTCTTGACTCCTCTTCCAGACTTCTCTCCTCTTCTTCACCTTCCCCGTGTCGAACGCCCTTCCAGCAGGTGTGGTAGCGAGCAAGAGTCGTCGCCTCCGTCCAGTCACGTCGAGTCGCGAGTCTGATCCGGCCAACTTGTTATTGTTGTAAGTCGGTATCGGTAGCCGGTCCAAATCCCACGATACATCAGTGTCCACCTACCGGCCGAGACACGCCCACACAGACCTGCCAACAAGCTCACACAGGACGGACGTCTTTTCACTTCTCTACTTTCTTTTTTCCTCCCAATTCCGTCGACGCGATCGACCGTTATTGGAGTTTCTTTACTTTTTTTTTCTTTTCTTTTTTGCCGCCAGTCGGACAACAATCTAGAGTCTTGAAGACATCCAACTACCCGATAACCTTGTTGTTGTATCCCCATTTCAAACAACTCGATTCGGAACCCGCGTCGTCGTCTTTTGCTCACCTTTTTCCTTCTCTGTCTCTCTGTTCCGTTGCATTGGAACTTGTTCTACATTTTTTGTCTCTTCTAAACAAATCCCGTCAACGGACGCGCTCCGCCACGCGGATCCGCCTGTCAGTTCGCACATCACTTTAGCCTCGACTACTCCCCGGGCCTGCGTCTTCGCCTGATTGTCACTTGATCTTCGAATCTTCAGACGTCAACCGCAAGGTTTCCCCCAGAGAGGTGCTGCCTCCCCGACGCTGGATACACCCTGCCCGTTCCGCCCGTCTGAAACACTCTCAGTCCTACCGCCAGCATCGCAAGGCCCAGTGTGTGTCCTGCAACCATCCGCGCTCCGACGACTCGTCTTGTCCCGTCCGCCATCAGAGTTGCACTCTGTCGTTGCGTTGCTGTTGCGCCGACGACTGCGTTGGCCTGTCTGCTTGTGGGAGCCATCTGCTCAGCCGCGCCTGTTCCCCATTTTGAGGCCGATAGTCAACTTCCGTCCTCACACTCGCTCACTCACTCACTCACCCATCATATCGTATCTCCGACCCGTTGTCGTCTCTTCATTCACTCACACACATTCTCCCTCTCCTCATCGACGGCAGCGACAAATCTTCTTCATCGGGCGAATCACGCTGGCCAGAGGATCAAGTCCCGAAACACCACATGTACGTGATCCCCTTTTGGACTACCCCCTACCCGTGGCCCTCCTGTTTAGGTGTTCCCTGCGTGCTACTTGGGAGGGTGCGGCCGGCTTGAAGCGACCCTCCCGAAGCACCGGGAACCTCCTGTGCCTTGTTACTGGGCAGGCTCTCTCGGTGGCCGTGCTGCTTCCTCCTTCCTCCCACCGCCACCCACCACCACCTCTCAACCCCCTCCTAAACGCTTTTTCTCGTGCTGACCTGCCTGGACTTCTCCACGATAGATCGTCCGCCGTCTTCGCCTCATTCTCTCCTACTCTAATTAATCTATCCGGCTTCTTTTCCGATCCTGCTACCACTGCGTAGTACGCAGCTCGTTCCTTTGCCTTCCCCCCGCCCCGTTTCTTTCCCTTCCACTCTGTCGCCACCCGGCTGCGTGTTCAACAGCATCGCCCCAGACTTCGATTCTTCCTAATAGGCCCCAGCTGGGTCCCGTTTTCAACTTCGCACAGTTACACCGCCTCACAATAGAGTTGAGCGACCTTCGTTTGAAATATCCACCGCCATTCGTTTTTGTCGGCGAAGCTGCGTCGAGTACCTGCCTGCAGTCGTAGCACTGCCCTTTCGAGCCTGTACGAGGTTCCCCTCGGGCAATTTCGATAGCACCGCCGCATCAACCAATTATCGGGCAGCCGCAGAAACCACGGCCGTAAGAACTGCAGCCAGCTGATACTGCAGAGCGAATGGTTTAATCGTCGTACCTGGACACGCAGGCAACTCGAAGGAGGGGGAGACGAAGCACGAAATCGGAACCCCGAAACTCTGATGTCGCTGGACCGAATTTACGAGTACTAAATGAGTCACCCCCAATATGGAAAAGATATGGATCGACCACCGATTGCAGGATCCGTCAAGCGGGCAAGAGAACGGGCTCAGGCCGGACTTCTCAGGGAACAAAACTCGCCGCCAGGCGCCACGAGGTTCCCAATAGTAGAAGAAGATCCGGACAGTCCCACGGATGTCTCGGAAAGACGCCAAATCGTTCAACCACAACCGCCCTCACGTATACCTAGACCCCAACCACCGGTAGCACTGCAGAACAAGGACGGAGGAATTGGGATCGCCATTTCCCGACCGACGCAGATCCCACAATGGCCGCTGCCCGGACCGATTCTGTCTCCCGCAAATAACCCCGATGCCGAACCCTACCGACCTCCTCCGGGCCGTGGTCCACCACCCCAACGACCGCCTCGCCCGAGCAGAGTCCCCTCCATCCTGGACAGCTCACGAATACAGGATCACACTCCCGTGTTTCAATACACACCGCAAACCGCGCGGGAATCAGTCCTGAGCCAAGATATATCATCCGCTCCGCTTACCCCGTCGTCAAGACACACGCAATCGTCGCTTTCGTCAGTCGGATCGATCCCAGACTTTCCCCTGCCGGCAGCTATCCCGCCCGTTGCTGCACCACCCCTGGCACCGCCGCCGAGACGAAGTGTAACTTTAGGTCCGCCGCCATCGTCGCGTCGGGGCGACTCGTCTTTTTATTCAAATGCCTCGTTCGTTTCACCGATTCCCGAAGAGAGCCCACGGTCTAGGTCACATACGTCGTTTGCCTCGAGCGCTGCAATGCCTGAGAGCTGGGGCAGTCAATCACCGGGATTCAGCCCAGGATACCCAGACGACCACTACGGGGATGATGCGTATTCCACCGAAGACGAAAACAGCCAAATGAGCCGCGGCAGCGGGTCACCATATGGCGACGTGGGCGACGAGAGTAAGCTGGTGAGGAGCGCAAGTTTGGGCAAAATGTCAAAGCCGTCTATCGTCATGCATCGCGCACCGAGCAGCGGCGACCCGTTGCCCCAGGAAGCACAGTCGGTCTCGGAATTTGAAGAACCACCGCCACGGCCGTCGCCCAGTCCTATGCAACTTCCCGTCAGCCCGTTTGAGAGTGGAACGGCGTACTACGAGGGGTCCAGCTCGTCTGGTACAGGCCCCACTATGGCGGCGACAGCCAACACGCCATCACTCACGCCCGATGCGATGCTCGGCGCCTTCGCCGCTGCCAGCGCAACAGACCCGTCAGATATGCGGAAAGTCACACCATCGCCACGGCCCTATGACCGCTTGTCAGCCATCCGACGCCCACCAAAACTTGGACTCGACATGGACTCAGTCAGGGCAATGGAGTCCAGGGGCAGCATGACTAGCTTGCCAGATCTCATCAAGCGCGCAACCCGCCTAGCTGCCCTGATTGACCGCGGACGAAGACCCGCGAGCCGGTTTGAGATGGACGACGGAACGTGGCCGGACGAGAAGGCATTTGGGCGCGAGGAGGATCAACAAATGTCTGGCATGTCATGTAAGTTGAGACCATTCAGCCGCCTTCTTGGCAACGGCGACTAACATGGCTCCAGCTGCCGAGAAGCACCAGTCAGGTCTATCCGACATGCTGGCTGCGTTTCCCCCACCTGCGGCGACAACTCCCAACCCCCCGAATCGGGGCAGCTGGTTCAAACGAGCCTCAGCCTCGTGGCCTCTGGTACCGGGCAGTCAAGGCAGCACTCCACAGCCCGTAACGCGAGCGATGGCGGCAAGAGGGTCTCCCCTAGCCAGACTAGAGTCCAATGATGCGCAGTCTTCGACTAGGCCTCGCAGGAGATGCTGCGGTCTCCCCCTTTGGGCCTTTATCGTTATCGTCATCATCGTGCTGGGCATCGTTGCCGCCGCCATCGTCGTCCCCCTCGAATTCCTCGTTTTCCGGCGCAACCGGGCTAGCACTCCCACGGCGGAACCGGCTTTGAACGACTGCCAAAACCAACTCAGGTGCGAAAATGGCGGAACTAACGTCGTATCCCGAGGCGTTTGCTCGTGCATCTGCATCAACGGGTTTACCGGGCAGACTTGCAGCGTGGCCGGAGCTACGGGGTGCACTACCACAAATCTCCTGGGAAGTTCCACTTCCACTAATTTTAGTAATGTCACTCTTGGCCAGGCTGTACCACGGCTGCTTCAACAAGCTAGGACGAACTTTTCAGTGCCCTTGGACGGAACCGACATTCTGGCCAAGTTCAACACGGAAAGCCTTTCATGTATCGCACAGAATTCGCTCGTCACGTTTGACGGCCGCTCGTCGCGCGTGGGCTCTCACACCTCCGCCGTCGATGTGGTTGCAAACGCCATCATCCCGGTGGAGGTCATTATCATTCCGCCCGGGGGGGCGGCCCCCATCACGATCGATATCAACGCGCCTGAGGCCGTGGTACTGCCATCGCCAGACATTGTTGGCGGGTTCACCACCCTAACGGGCCCTTTCCGGGCCACAACCATCTACACCACCAGTTCTACCATGTGGGCTACCATCCCTATGATATCCACTCCGACACCGCTGCCCGAGACGACGCCCTCCGTGTCTCCGCCAGCGCCCACCACTCCGCCGCCGCCGTCGCCGCCAACGACGATAGCGACAACGACAACAACTCCTCAAGGGCCGTTGTTCCCATCTATCCCAGTGCCTTCTGCGCCAGCACCCAACCCCAAATTCATGGCCACGGAAGAGACGCTCGATTTTGCCCGCGTCGCGGTTCTGCTGATCTTGGAACGGCAGAGTCTGATGGCGGCAACGACAGCGCAGACTGTCCTGCAGCGCTTTTTCACCACTGCGGACCAAGGAGGCCGGCAGCAAAACGGCGGCGTGACGCCCACTCAGGCATTGAACGTCACGCTCGGCGGAGGAAACTCGGTAGACCTGGTTAACTTTCTCATCACTATACCCGGAGGTATTCAGGCAGGCGGCACAAGCCGCTGAGGGGACAGAAGGCGAGTCTGGCTGGGACCGCGAGGCGGTAATCAAAATTATGGCTGTTGCCGGCGTGCCGACATTGGGAGGTCTGTACATAGATATGACGGTTTAATGAGGCGACGGGGTCACCCTTTCTAGGCGATGACCCGAGCATCGTGGGGAGTTATGTAGGCACGCCCGGCTAGCCATTTTGTATATAAGATGCAAATGTGTTTTTTTATTTTTTGTAAGCGGGAGATATTTGGCAAGCGTAGCATCCCGTCGTGTACGAAGTTAGTCAGCAAGGGAGCTAAGACGATTGGTGGGACGCCGTCAGAGAGAGGTGTGCAGATACAGACCCCAATTGTTATCAATAAGACATAATGACGTCTACAACAGGTACAGTCGCGAGGTGCACTCGGACTTTGTGGCTCACAATCTGTAGCAAGAGGGTCTAATTCAAACAAGAATGAATTTGGAATGGGATGCAGAGAGGGTTTCCATAAATAAAGCTTTTGTCAGAAGGAACTGGGATTGGATAGTGGATAGGCTATTTATTTGTGGGTTATGTGCGGCTTCTCAGGTTGATTAATTCGGCTGGGGCTTCAGATAACATTGTAGAGCAGAAACTTGGGTAGATAAGTGCCCTGTCGTTTGGTCTCTTCTNGGGGGGGGGTTGTCTTCTTCTCCTTCCCCGTGGGGTTTCTTGAGAGCATCATTGATGCAAGAGTTTGATGGTAGACACCGGCGGTGAGTCGAAGTGTCACTCAGATGTCGTCACCCCCCCTTCTCTTTCTTCAACAGAGTTGATGGAGTGACACTGAGTGACAGCGTTGCGCTCATCATTGTAGCCAACGAACAGGGTTTGTCAAACGAGGTTCATGCTAAGAGGTTTCCACGTTGGGGTAATTAGCAGATGACATTTACCAGGCCTTTCCTTTTTTTGTCTTCTCGTTTTTGTCCTTTCTTTTGCTCTTCATTTCCTTTCTCACACCAATTCTCTCTTCTCTCACTCTTCACTTTAGAGATCATTGGTTTTCTGCTTCTGCTGCGGAAGAGAGAGACCCTCCCCCCACCAGCTTGGCAGTTGAGGCGCGCAAGTTGTGATGTGCATCAGGGGGGGGGGGTTGCGCTAGAGCGGATGCAGAACAGCCTGCTCATCTCCTCGCGATAGGACTGTGTTCCCGCCCACGAGACGCTTGACAATGTCGGTCGCGAAGATAACCGGGTTGGGTCCCCCGGGGAGGGGGGGACCATACCCGGCCGCCCACCATTCTCGACCCTGCCACTGTTCGGCAGAGCGAACTGGGAAAAGCCAGGACCGAAACCACTGCGGTCCCGTTTCACGATCCGTTCGGTGGGGGCTGTGGGAGGAGACTGATACTTACCATAGTACGTGGGTGGGGGCCTTTGATCAATCAACGCATTGTAGAGAAAAGAAGGAGAAGGCAAAAGAGGAAAACCACAGCAGGTGTCGTGCCGGGAGCAAGACTTGTTCGACGACGTGCGAGTCCCCAAGACCCCGACGCCTGCCGCCGAGCAAGAGCCCCTCGTCCACCTGTAACCCTCCGTCTCTTCAACCTGCCTCCCTTTTCTCGTCTTGGCTTTGCACTCCCAAAGACCCAACGTCATGGAGAAAAAGGGGGGCGTTGAGGGGGACGACCTGATCGGCTCGGCCTTTGTTAGCGTGTCGTGTGGGATGCCAATGCCGCACCAAAGTCTCCAGGTTCCAATCCNCTCTTTTTACCCCCCCCCCCCACACCGAGCCCCTGCCTCTTCTCTGACCCCCTTTCTAGGCGCAGGCGTGGTTTACAGGTACCACCTAGCAAGTGCCGCGTGCGTGCTTGCTTGCGCCAGAGCAAGGGTTCCTGCATTTCCCTCCCCACCAATCTGTGTCTGGTGCCTGGCCCAGCTGCAGATGCCGTAGCCTCCCATTTAGAGTGGAGTTTCCTTTTGAGAACCGAAGGCAAGGTTGTGACAATCAAATGGGGGGCTGTAGCCTGTTGTTGTCCATGGAGGGAAACGGGGAGGAGAGACAAACATGGCAGACTTATCAGACCGAATGGGCTTGTCTGCATCGTCGGGTCTACAGATATTGAAAGTTCGAAACACACCCGGCTGTTCTGGCCGGCCGTCGGACCACAGAGCTGTTCTATTGTAGGTACTCTTCCCGTCTGTCTATCTCACTGATGGGGCTGCTGTCAATGGCTGTCATCCAAGGCCGTCGTGCACCGCCCCGTCCTCCCAAAAGGGACCACAGGGCTTGACGGCGCAGAGGGACGTGGTACTGTAACTATCACTGTTACTGTTAGGCTTCCCTGCCGCCGTGGCACGCACCTAGTCTCGAAAAAAAAAAAAAAAAAGAATTAAGGTATCCGTCGACTCTACCCGTCCGCCCCTCCCATCCGCCATCCCATCCATCCACGGACCACAACAAGAATCCTCCCCCCTTGCCAAAAGGCTAGAGCCACGAGCGCCGCCTATTGAGGCTGTGAAAAAGACGAACCAATACCCCCGCTAGACGGGAGAGAAGCAGGTATTGGTGAGCAACAAATAGGTAGGTAGGTAGGTAGGTACCTCTCAGCGCAGCCGTATTGTCTCCTGCATGTACTCTGTACTGTAGTAATGAATAGCAACAAAACCCACTTGGCCGGTCCAGCGAGCTGCACCGTTTCTTAATCCCGGCCTGGCGGCTCGCCCTGCTGTCATTGCGACTCGGGGAGACGGTTCGGGAACGGGGCTGGCTTTGTGCTTCGCAAGTTGGCGGGCTCTGCGCATCCTGGGTGACCCCTTCCTCTACATGTTCCTCACTCTCGCTCTCACTCCTCCTACTCTCACTCTCATCCTCGCTCTCACTCCTTGCGCCCGCTCACTCCTCGCATCTTTGCTCTTCCTTCTCACCTCTCACTCACTCCCCCTTCTGCGCTATCCTTTCCCCCATCCTCACCCTCATTCGTTTCTTACCACCCATCGAGGGGACTTGCCATCCGCTTTTGCTGCCCATCCGCTCATTGCCTAGACCAATCCATACGCTTTCGAATGGTCGTCCCATTCTTTTCACCCCTGCTCATTCACGCCCGTATCGCTCATCGCATCGCTTTCAAGGCGGCCGTCTCATCGAGAGCTTCTTCGACGCGTGGTTATATCGCTTTCAGCAGCCACCCTTCTGGCGCCAACCGGCTGGCTCGATCCCTTCGTTCTCCTTCGCCTTGTCCCTGTCCCTAGGGCCTCGGCAGCATTTGGATTGGACTCGCGGCTGCATATCGACATCGACTCTTTAAGTCCAATTCCACCCTGTCTCGGTCCCCTCCAGATCACCTCCATCATCCGCGGACGACGACGACCCGCTCCGTAACCATAGCCGTTCATCATGGCCTTCAACCAACAAAGCCATCATCCAATTGACAACGCCGCATACCCTTCCGACTCAAATTACTCCTTAGCCGGCCATCCTTCGAGCTCCATCAGCAATGCCGCCTACCCTTCAGACTCGTCCTACCGGCCCTCCGACCCGACGATGCCTACCGACGACAAGCTCGCCATGCCCAACGCCCGCTATTCCCAGTCGTATAACGCAGGCTCCGGCGCCAACAACAACAACATTGGTAACAGCGGACAAGCGCCCTACGCATCATATCCTGCCAACGCCCACCCCCAGCAGGGCTATGCTCGCTCGCCCACCCACGATCCGCTGCTGAGCCCCTACTCGCCCGCGCGTGGGCCGATAATCCCGTGGAGCCCAGACGGCTTGTCCGCCGCGAACCCCAACCTGCCGCCGCCGCCGCCGTATGACCCCTCAAGGCCGGGGTCCGGCACGAACCCCTCGACCCCTCGGGACCCTGTGTCCCCGCACTCGTCGGAGCACGCGCTGCTCGGCGCACAGCAAACCCACCAGCAGCAGAACGCGACGCATCCCCCGCGGTCACGGGGCGATTACACGAGAACCTCGCAACATTCCCCGGCGCCAACAGCCGCGTACTTCGCTAACGCGACGTTGGGGCAAGGGGAGCGGGGCGGACCGCACGCGCACCTGCAATCCATGACGGGCGGCATGCCGGCTTACGGCAACAGTCCTGGACAGCTCGGCCCCGTCGCGCAGGCGAGGCGGCGGAGAAAAGTGAAGCTCGGTATCCTCGCCGGCGTTCTTTGCGCCGTATTGTTGATCCTGGTCGCTCTGGTGGTGGGTGTCTTGGTCGGCGTGGTCAAGGTGAACAACAAGGACGACAAGCCGCCGCAACAAGGTCCGCCGAGGTTTTAAGGGGAACGAGGCGACCGTGGCCCCCGATTGAAAGGGAGGCAACGTTCATGGTTGCAGCCCCGCCTGGACGACATCACTTCATCCGATACCCCATTACTTACTTGTTCTCTCCCCCTTGTTCCTTTTCTTTGCATTTATGTCAACACTGACACTGGGTTGGCCCTTGCCGAGTGCGTCTCGACGGACGTTGCCGGGGCGGGCGGGCTGAGGAGGAAACGAGAGAGCGACGCTTAATGTCTTTTCTGTCTTTCTTGGAAATACGATACGGAGTACAGCTAAAGGGGGGGGCGGAGAGCACCGGCGCGCTTCTGTGATGGTTCCGGGCTTATCGGGACGAAAGACTTGACCCCGAGGAGGCGGCCAAGCCCATGAGATTTGACTGTCATCACAGCGTCAACTGATCACAGGTTCTATCCAGAATCCGTTCTGTCGTCCTTGATTTGCGAGGAATATGCTCCTTCGTTTATGTGTCTTTTTGCCGGGAAACGGGAAAGGGAAGGGGTGGGGGCGGAACCAGCACGCCTTGGGCATCTGGTGAGAGACCGTCGGGGTCCACGAGGCTTGTCCTGTGGCTCCAAGCGGCCTCATCGTCACTTTTGCCTGCTGGGACCCCACGCGGTGTTGGGGTGGTGCTTGTCACTCTTTTCATCTCCAGAAAGAACAAAACTCCCTGTACCTTCGTCTGCCGCCGCCACGATGCCCATGAAGAAGGCATGTGATGCCAATGGGGGCTGCCCCCGGCCGTTGAACCACCTGCTCGTGTAGAAGACCGGTTGGGGCTTGTACGAACCTATGCCGTTAGCAAAACGATGCCGCGTTCCCCTGTCGTGTCGTGTTGTGTCGTGGCTTCTATACTGCTCTCTGCTGCTGTTTTGGCCAACCTTGTGCCTGAATGCCGGATGGGACAGTCCGGAATAAGACGGCCAAAGAAGGACGTCGGCATGACACTCAGAGAAAAGCCAAAGGGGGCAGAGGTAGTGCACAATTCGATCACACGACCCTTGTACACGCCGCTGGGAGGCTACCAGGGCATGCGCGTTCTGCGGCACTTGAGTGAGGCGCCCTTAACAACCAGGCATTGGGGGCCGGCAGGGGTCGGAACTGTGGTTAGAGGCAACGAGCGGAGAACCCGCGAGAAAGTCAGACCTAGTCGTCCCATAGAGGCCTCGGTCGACATGGTTTGAATAGTTCGAGTTTACGCGCAGGCTTGATCCAATTGCAAACCGGGATGTGGGATATGATGCTGGAACATTCGCATGCTTCAGCATCGTAGTCTCATCACTTTTGACAAAAGATCAGCAGGGAAGCTTGCAGTCTCGTAATGAGGCTAAGCATACTGTCAATTCCCGCCTCATGGGGAGGAGAGAAGACCTCCCCCTCCTCCCAGCCAAGGCCACAGCTATTGCTAGCCTTGCGTCCTTACGGAACCATCACTGTTTGTTTCCCAACGCCTGTGAGCCGTGTCCAACCAAATCTTGGTTTTGTACTTGAAACTCCAGTCCCCTTGTGTTTTTGTTTTGCCTCCGACCCTATGATGGATAGTTGAAAGTTGAAAGTTGAAAAGAAAAATAAATATGTCGGCGGTAGGTCTCTTTGTCCAAAATCGTCGCTTCGTGAAAAACAGGCATGAAAAATGAAGAAGAAATCAAAGTAACATATGAAAGTCTGCGTCTGCAGTTCTTCTTGAAAATTCTTCTCCTGGTGCATGCCCCCCAAGGGGGGAGGGGGGAGGACGAAGCATGTGTCGTCAACCGAAAATCGAAAGTCGTAAAGCGTACAAAAGGCCGTATCGACATGAGAAGTCGAAATGCTACTATGCCATGAGGCTAACAACAGAATCGTGAGAGGGTATGTTTTGCTTATGGAAACAATGTCGTCTTGTTTGGTATGGGGCGGACCCCCATCCAGATGAGAGAGTTGGTTGGTTTACCGCTCTGGCCAGGCCATTGAGAATACTGCGCGTCGTCTGTTGCCGAATGCATTGCTGCTGGGGCACCGCGGTGACATCGAAGCGAATACGAGCAAACTCTTCGCGTCCGGAAGGTGACGTTGTGCATGATAAAGAAGGACCATGGCGAGCGGTGAACTTGGTCCCATAGATCAAGTTGACTTGAACATGAGTGAGAGTAACGCTCACAAGATTATGCATCGGTGACCGTCGGGCCGTCTCCGTCTTCGGTTTTTCCGCTTGGCGAATCCCATGAGACCAGGGTTTTTCTCATACTCATGCTCGTCGTCTTGGGCGCCCTGGGTTTGGAACTTCTCATCCTTCATGAGCAGTTGGCGGCAGATATCTATGAACACGGCATCTACGTTGGCTGGGAATCGAGTCAGTTTCGAATCTTCCCAAGTTGACTCGTCTTAAACTCACTCCGGGTCCTGGCGCTTGTCTCATAGTAGGGCGCATCCCACATTTGGGAACAGGCAAAAGCCCTTTGTCTGGGTACAGACCGCTGCTCTTCCAAGTCGGCCTTGTTGCCAACGATGACGATGGGAACATTGTCGTCATCCTTGATGCGAGTTATTTCCTCACGCAGCATCTCAATCTCATTCATTGACGATGATGAGGTGATGCTAAAAACCAGAATAAAGCCCTGACCGGATTTCATGTAAAGGTCACGCATGGCAACTGCATCCAATGTTAGACGAGATGAGAGGCCAGGTCGGTGGTTTCACTTACCAAATTGCTCTGTGCCTGCAGTATCAAGGCTGTCTCCGTGTTAGATGCATTGTCTCACGGCCAAGAGAGCCTCTTGTTGTTACTCACATTTCCAAGACAACTTGGCGTCCCTGGATTGAATTGAGTCAGTGGTTCGTCGCAGAAAGCAGCACTCGGACAGGACAAGCTCACATCAACCTGGAGTTGTGTCCGGTAGGTGTCCTCGATAGTAGGATCATAGCTCTCGATCCACTCATTGTGAACGAATTGGGCTGTAAGAATGGTAAGCTCGCCGATCCGTTGATATCGACGTGAGCCGGCTGGCCTGAAGAGTGCTCACCTGTTAAACAGCTCTTTCCAACACCTCCTGGATGGATGTCAGTAGGCTTCATATGCGGCAACTTGATTTGACGACAAGGACTCACCAGCGCCAAGAACGACGACGTGGAGCTCACGGCTAAGGAAGAGAAGAGTCAGCTCGCTATTTCTGGAATCAGTGGAGTCAAACGGGAGCGTACCATGACTGATGGTGTCTGTTCAGGGGTGACATGATGTCTCGCTGATGATGTTGCCCGTTCAACACGAGGGCAGTATCTTTGCGAATGACGAGCGGGTGGCCTCGGTTCGAACAGAATGGAGGTGCCGAGGCCAGTCAGGGGCGCTTTTACAGCTGGTTGTCTTCCGCTGAGGAAGGGCCGCCGGGCTGGTGGTGACTTCGCAGTCGGCGCGTCATGCGGCAAGGAACCACAGCAAGATTAAACAAATTGTCGGCGAGGCGGAAGATCAAGGCGAGGTGGTGCTGAGGTCCGAAAGCCAGGTAGCGAACTCGAGGCTGCAACTCGCCGTGCAAATCTCTCTATATCGGGCGTGGATGGGCGCGGTTTCCAGAGACGCAACAAGGTACCTCGAATGGACGAAGAAGAGTGGCGGGGGTCCGGATGCAATTGTAGTTGGAGCGCAGGAGGGTCGAAGTTTGAAAGTCGGGGGCTTGGGTTAGGGAGCGCTAGGCTTGGCTCGTCCGAATTGATTGGAAGAGTGGAGACGAAAGGAGGGAA
>NWBT01000045.1:3786833-3802615 GCA_003386485.1 Colletotrichum lentis
GAGGGAGGGGAGGAGGGGAGGGGAAAGGGAGTTGACGGGGAACGGGGGTGAGCAGAAAACGCAAGTGTGCAAATGCAAATGCAAATAGAAAACACAGGGTAAAGTTGGCAGAAAATCAGAAGAAGAAAAAGGGGGGAGAGGAGGAGGGTGAGGAAGAAGAAGAGGAAGAAGAGGAAGGAGGAGGAAGAGGAGAAGAGGAAGCCAAAGAATGGAAAATAGACCGGCCACCAGCCACGAAAAGAGTCAAAATTCCTTCTCTCGTTCTCTTCCTCTTCCGCGCTCTCTCTGACTATCCAATTAAAGGCGCCGGTGCAGCAGTTTGTTCTTGCTGCAAGGGCCTCTCGCGGCCAGGGTGCGCTAGGGTCGAAGTACTCTGTACCCTGGACGACGCTTCCAGCACCTGCACCTGAAGCCCCGTAGACAGCTCGGTAGCGGCATCGGTAGCGGTAGCGGTCGCGGCAACCCGGTGTGCATGTCCCGAGGACAGACCGAGGCGGCAGAGTGAGAACTCAGGCATGGTGTTCAAGGGCGAGAGCTCCTTGAAGGGTACGTACTGGCCTCTTGGGCTTGGGCAATTGAAGCTGAAGGAAGGTGAAGGAGGCGAGTCCAAGCGGGATAACAGTACAACTGCTCACTGGAGATGGGCGTATCAATGAAGGCATCAGGAAGCAGGTAGGAGGCAAGGGAGGTAGGTCAGTGACGGCCGATGGTAGTTGATCTTTTCATACACACACACACACACACACACACACACACACACACACGCACACTGTATCTCTCTATCGCTTTACGGATACTCCTTTATGAATTCCCGTACACGACCATTGGGAACACCATATCCGTACACCAGAGACATTCGGCTCTCGTTGGTGGCTGTGGAAGCGTGCGCGCCCAGCCAATCAGCCGTCCAGGTCCGTTATCCTTTCGTCAGCTAAGGTTGTTCTTGCTTGTCGACTGCCGAGAGATCAGCTGCTGGGACAGGGGATTCGGGGAGGAGAAAAATTAACGGGCAAGTGTGAAGCGAGTTGCGAAGCAGGATAAGGGCGATGCCGGTTCCACACGAGAAGGGAAAAGGGAAAAGGGAACCGATCGAGGTTGTGTGGTGCTTTGGGACGAAGGCAAGGCGAGGCGAGATGTGGGCATTGGCGGTGGGTGCACGTTGCTAGACACAGCCGCCGGTTTTCATATCGTTGTGGACAAGGATGCTTGTCTGTGCTGGAGAGGTGAAGAAACAAACGACGAATCGCAGCTGAAAGCCGAGCCGCGGTGGGTAGACAGACAGAAAGTGGTGTAGGCGATGCGTGTAGGCAAGGTACGTGACGGGACGCGATGCGATGCGATGTAGGTGATATGACTGATGACTGGCAGACGGGTGGACGAGTAAGGAGAAGCTTGTGAAGCTGGCGACCTGGCTAGACGGCGGGAAGGCATGTATGGAGGACGCCAGGGCAAAGACGAAGGCGAACGGCCGCCGTGCATAAGGGAAGGATGCCCTGGGCCGCTTTCATAGGCCTTCGCACGAGGAGCCAAAGACCGAGAATGGGAGGAAGAGGAGGATCATGTCTCGCAGCTTGGGTGCTGGATGTCTCAAAATAACAGAGAGGCTGACGCTACTGTCGGAGGCTTGTGCGGTAGCTTCAACGTCGTCGGCAGTCCCAAGCGTCTCAGGGCAGAGGGGAAAGTGATGGAGGTTTGGTCGCGTTTGGGGCCGCAGGCTGCGAAGGAAGACCCTTGCGACGAAATCGATGCTCGTGGGTGTCATTGCCGTCGTATTAAGTAGACGTGGTATGGTTGATGTTGGAGCGTCGTGCTGATCCGGGGGTCACCGGCCAACCTTTCCCTTGTGCAATGTGGTTCGAGGAGGTCCTCCAAGGCTCTGTCGCCGACCCCATTACACATTTCCGCCTCCCAATTGATGCTTCTTTCAACCCTTCTTCCCCAAAACGGAAACGTGCCGTTGAGAGTGAAGTCGAACAGGGCCCAACGGGTGTTGAAGTAGTCGACGTAGGGTTTGGTTCGGACTCACCTCTTCCCCCCCTGGCAGGCAATATCTCGTCATCCCAACGATTGGACAAAGGGGTACCCCTTTCCACTCAGATGACGGTGGCGGATCATTGAGGAAGGTCCGCAGGAGTGAGCAATGAAGTGATTGCTGTTGTTTGCCTCGCAGACGGCGGGAATAGCAAGACGATGCCGTGCCGTCTCTTGGCTGCTTGAGGTTGAAGCTGACTGGATCGAGGGTAAAGTAGTGTTTGGCCCTACCTAATAAGAGAGGTGGCCTCGGCGAGCAGTCCGGGGGCGGCGTCGAGCGCCCAGGGTGTTATCGCTCAAACCGAACTTAGGGAGCTCCGCGTTTGCCAGGTATGAGCAGTGTGGTCGAGGAACAACTAAGCGGCTGTATCTGCACTTTGGCATAATGCCCATCGTGCAGATGTGATGGACGGGGCCCGAACCAAATCTAGCGAGTCAGGGCCACGCCAGTGCGATACAGCGCGTACGCACGCACGCAGCTCCTGCATGAGCGCAGGTGGGACCAGGGCTCTTGCTCAACCGTCCCATGTGGTGAGGTTCCTCTCTCCAAACTACCATTTTTCGTCTCCCAGGGTCAGGCGGTACCTTGAGCTGCTCGGGGGGCTGCGGCGGAGGCTCGCAATGGACGGTTTGTGGGCTCTCGAATGTTACCGACCCTCCCAAACGGCGGAGGGCAGGCGGTATCAGGGACCCCGGCGGTTCTCGGGCCCTTTTCAGAATCTTGACAGAAGATGCGGTGGATTTCAGGTCGCGGTGGATTGCCGAGAGGACATGTTTTAGCGCGCTCCGTGATGTTTCTGTCTCTGCTGCAATCCCCTGTAGCTCCGCGGGTGGATACTGGACAGGGTGGACAGCTGCAGGTGCAAGAGTAAAATAATCATGACGGAAACGAGCCAGATAGAGATTGGGAATGCAGTCGAGGCGAGTGTCGATGGAATACCTCACCTCGTGGCTTCTGCCCTGGCCCTGGCTTTCGCCGGTGACCCCAGTCTGGAAATCTGGGAATGGGAAAGAGATAGACAGTGACAGCCGTCCTTTCCTTTCCCTCTTGCCCTCCTCCCCCTTTCCTCTGCACCTGCACCTGCTCCTGCTCCTGCGCCTGCTTCTGTTCCTGCCTAGGTAGGTACCCTGTCTCCTGCTTCCTGCTTCTTGCTCCCGCTTGCACTTTTGCCCCTTTCCGTGAAGCCGTCCGTCTAGGTACCTAGGTTAGATAGGTAGGTGGCGGGTGGTGGTTAGGGTGTTTCCTTCCGTGTCTTCAATCGCCGCTTGCCCACCTCANCCCCCCCCCCCCCCCCCCCCTCATTTGGCTTGCTTCAACCACAGTCCCTTCTCCCATGCTTTGCACAACGTCTGACTTGATATGGGCAGTGGAACACTCACTTCATTCAGCTTCGGAGAGTCGGTGAAGCCGCCTGTATCCATTTCATGTGAGGATACCCGGTTAGCCCCTCCCACAACGGGCTCCTCGTGTCCTCGACTCCTCCACACCTTCCCAGCATCAAACTTTGACTTCGCCTGCATCATCACACGGCCTGAGCCACCTTAGCTCTCACTTCTCATGTTCCTGCTCCTTCTTCGTCAACGCTGCGATCCTTGCTTTTCCGAGATACCAAGCCAAGCACAAGAAGCACCGCCGCAATCGAATCAATGGAGTGCATGCAGTGGCAATGCTACTGAGGAATCGGTGCTACATGCGCTTAGCTGTAACCTTACTCGGAGGAGCTCTTTCAAAAAAAAAAAAAAATCTCTCAGTCTCTCGCAGAGGGGTATCCACAGTGGCTATCTTCTCCTGCATAGCAGCCTGTCCATGCCAACCCAAGTCCAAGCCATGATGCACCTCATCGAGAAAGGCCGCATTTGACGTCCAAGACCACGTACCCCTTGAGGGGTTCTTCCGACGACCAGTCCCTCGGCGTCCCTCCTCGAAAAGTCCCCAACCCATCGCTAGTCCAAACACAGTCCAGTCTAGACACGAAGCGCTTGAGAACGTCGCTCAACCAACACTGCTTTGCCAGGCGTGCATACATCCTTGATGTGTTTTAGACATTTGGGTGCGCCGTTCGACCGACTCCGAGTGAACTTATCTGTGCAATGCGTTGGAGAACAAGACACTCGATCTTTTCGTCCTCAACCGGCGACCAAAACCACTTGCTGTTTGCCATCAATCTCGCTTTTCAGCGCCGGAACAAAATTCTTTTGGCCCAAATAGGCTGATATCTACTCCTCAACGGACATGAATCCCTGCATCCTGGACCTGCGAAGCGACTGGTGGGATCTGGGGTCCCCAGAATACTAGCCGCACATGCAAATGCAGACGAGGTCTCGTTTCTCGGCGCGCCGCCCCCTTCCACGTCAAGCCATGGACTTCGTCACGGACAGCATCGTTACGGCCCAATAACGAGTTCCAGTGGCGACGGCAACAGGCTCAAATTCCGGCTGACTCCTTTACCTATGTCTTGGCTGGTCTTGCAAGTCTCCATTGCAATCACTATGACATTATGACTGGCATTTCTTTCCTGCTTGAGTTTATGGCCTGATTACGGCATGCACTACCGCAGTGCAGCGGCCGATCGCATACCATAACCCCGGGCCGCTGTACTTTGCTCAAAAGAACAGGAAAAGGCTTTGTTCGAACCGGGTAACCGGTCTGCAGGGCTCCAGGCTTGGCAACCGGCCTGCACCAACCAGCACCATGGCCGAAATCCGCATTTCTCACATGAGCTGGCAATTTCGCTTCGTAGAGAAGGCCTACCGGTATCTACCTCGGTCATTGTAGTAGCGAATACTTTCCAACAACACAGATGCGGTTGTGACCAGCAAGCATCTGTTCAAGTTGCCTTCTTTACAACGGCTGTGTGAGGATAACCTCGAATCCCACCCAAACCCTTCCCGACTGACTTCGGCCGCTCAAGGAAGGGCCCAATCCCCATTTCCGCCATCTCACCTTTCCACGTGGCTGAGATGGGACGGACTGAATCATTAGTCCTGTCCATGTCCACCTTCAGAGTTTCAGGCAGGGGACTCTTGAACCCTCTGACCACCCCGACCAGATCAGATCAGTGCGACTACAATCGTCGATCCGCTAGATGCTCGACCCTAACCAGCCCTCTATAGATCCTGGAGTTTCATTTGGATGTTGATGCCACAGTACTCGTTTTGATGGCTTATCGCCAATGTTACACTGGTGAAAGCGGTCCAACTTCCTCACTCTTCTTGCCAGTCGCGGCCTCTATGGCAGAGGTTGGTCACAAATTACAGACCTAATTGTTCCGTCGGTCGCGTGTTGGAGTATTGTCATTGCCGAGGTGCCTCGCTTTCGCCCTGGGTCTTGGGCGATGCACGCTGTTCACGAGCCTGTGAGAAGTGCCAATAGACAGGCCAGCAGTACCATGGGTCCCTAGCGATGGCCACGCGGATGATCTACAGAGTACATTCCCATAGAAGCTAATATTTAAGTTCAACGCGTGATCCCAGCCAAATATACCACGTCATGCTAACGCGAAAAGCCAGAGCTTCCGGGCAACTCTATCAACTGCACCCCGCTTACGGCATGTAAGAGCAAGTTCCTCTACTGGATACACCGCACTTACTAGCGTCGCCATGCTAGGGCAGTTCGGGGCCGGGAAACAACAACTCTCCGCCTCGTGGCTCGAGAATCCGATGAACACAGATCGCGGGTTCGCAATTGAAGAGCAAGCGCCAGATGGGTGATCTAACCCAGCCGATAGAGCAACCCAAAGTACTTGCGAAGCGCAGACGAACGCCCTCAATGTTCGTCGCCCCCATCCCCCCAAGCACCAAGGTGTCCTCCGCTCAGCTCCCAACGGCCCGGCAATGGCTCATTTTGGCCCATCAACTGCCCTGGCAGCGTCCTTCATTATAAAAGTGCTGCTCAAGGGCAATATCTTCGCCGCCACTTGTTTCCGTGCGTTGTTCGTGACACCAAACCGTCTCGGAGAAATCCTCGTCGCCTAGCATCCTACACTCATTGGAGGACGATTCCAGCGCGGCAGTTGACCGGTTGTTTGTGCGACCGACAACGGACGCTACATGCCCCAGCTTTGCGCACCATCGTCGACATGTTGCCGCCGCGACTTCAAGGGAACTCAAATGATACGACCTGTCGGCCCTGTGTAATGAGGCTCACCAGAGTCCCTTGGGTTGGGCATGCCCACCTGCAGCGCCGATCTTACACCGGAGATCCATGCAGTTCGCGTGGCATGCTCTCGTCGTGTCCATGGACGTGGTTGAGCCTAAGTCTATGTCCAAAACCGATGGTTGCCACGTGATGGTAGCCACATATATGGATACGAGACCGTCGGGTGCCAGTATCCGGGCCAGTTTGAGACGCCAGATCGTTTGTCTGCGCGAATGACTGAGGCAGGCTACCTAGGGCCCTAACATCGTCGTCCCCCAAGCGTCTCCCCTTTGTCAGCAAGAAAAGGGCCATGACAAGCTTCGACATCGCGTGGTGATGGCAAGCTGCGGGCGGATACACTTTTGAGGACACAACAGCCCTTGATCCCAGAGGCAGGTGGGGAGTTTCTTTGAAGAGACATCGGGCCGGAACTGATTGGCCTTCACCTCGAAGATCCACCGCATCCGGCATGCAATGTGGATTCCACCCAGAATTTGCAGCCCTGGTCCAGCTCCGCAAACGACCCGCCCGCCGCAATTCCCGAAAGACAGCAGTCCCCCCAGCCATTATACATCCATTTTTTTCACCACGTTTTCAATAAGAACTGGTCTGGTGGTGTAGTTGGTTATCACGTCAGTCTAACATCTAGTCGAGTCGCCTCGCCTGGCTGAGAACACTGAAGGTCTCCGGTTCAAGTCCGGGCTAGATCATTCATGACTGGGCGATTGGTTTAGTGGTATAATGACCGCTTAGCATGCGGTAGGTCCAGGGTTCGATTCCCTGATCGTCCAACAATTTTTTTCTGGTTGTTGATGTGGACGAACGCGCTCTCGGGAACCTTTTGCTAATTAATAATAGGTATTCGATTGATATTTCCTTTGGATGGCGATGATGACTTGACTGGCTGGGTGACACTGGTAGCGCTCCTGAGAGTTGTGTGGTTTTGACACCATGATGGCCCGAGTCTCGATATGTTTAGGGGCAGACAGCGTGATGAGCATCGGCTTGGAAGTTGCCTAGTCTCATCTTGTCGGTGGCACATCCAAGGACCGCCGGGTTTGTCCGCTTTGTAGGTGAGGGAGAGGGAAGATAAGCACCTTGCAACGTCCTCACGTCAGGGTGTAGTTTTGTGAACTTCGCAAAGCGGATGTATGCAGTGCTGCGTCAGCATTGGCGCGTTATGAACCGGGAAGAGTTTGAGGGCCGGCGGCAACATGAGCATCATCATGCCTGTTTGGTCCTTCTCTGTTACCGCGTTGTGTCCTGGTGAGTCGAAGCCGCTAGGGTCCTGCCTCTCGCTATGTTCTCTCCTTCGGAGACTTGACTTCCTTGGATGCGGGCTTCTAGCACGTTATTCATGACTAAGCCCGAGTTCGATGACTAGGTATGATTGCGGGTGCGAGGAATCTTCCAATCTTTGCCCGGCGACGGAACCCGAGACTGGCGGGGCTTCCCGGTTGTCTGCTTCATTGGGTGGGACCATAGCAACTTGGCTCTCACCCTTCTCGCCAGCCGCCAGGTTCTGCGCCAGCCCTTCTCCATCGCCCGACGCCCGTCGTCCGTCGTCCAAGATGCTCGCCGGGGGGTTCATGCATACATACCTCCGGGGCTTCGGCCCAATGGCAGCAAGTCTGATGGAAGAAGCACTTGGGTCTTTCGTGTGTTTAATTCGTGTGTTCAATCTTACACGACGAGAGATGCCGGCGGCCGGTCGAGTTCTGAAAGTGAGAGAGTCGGCTAATGGGTCAGTTTGAAAGTGCGCTTCCGTTGGTTATGTGCCGGTTTTCTTGTTCTATGAGCCCAGTTACGAGTCTCAATTCGCCAAGTTTATAGCATTAGCAAGGTTAAAAGATACTATACTAATATACATAAAGCCTATAATATTATGTAGGATAAATACCCTAACGCTTCCATTGCGAGATTCTCTGAAGGCACCGGCTCACGTGATTAAGCCTTCACCGCGTCGCTCTCGGCCATTATCATCCGTCTTGGGTCAAGTTTGCTGTACGGGGAACGCTAGATGGTGCCCTTCCTCGATTTTCTGGAGGGCACTCCCAGGAGTGAACGACGCCAGCCCCCGGGTCGAAGGGATGGTGCCTGGGGACCCAAGCTTCATAGACAGCGATTCTTTCTCCTTGGGGTAAGAAGTTCTACATGGACGATTTCCGCGCGGCGTTTGACCTTGCAAGGAAGGAAGTGTAATTCAAGCACATCGATATCGATGCGCCGGTCGGGGACACTGGGATACCCGTTACGAACTGTCAGGAATTTGGCCGGGGGTCGTGAAGAGAACCACGCTGTAATTGTACAGCTATACTATATCGGGACGGATCCGGAGTCTGTTGTAGCGTTCGGGAGTACGATGTGGCTTATTGCTCGACATGGCCCGTAACATAACTCAACCGTTTCCTCCTGTTATACGATACTAAATGCTAAGCACGTCACGCATGCGGAACTATATACTTGAATCAGATCTTCTAACATATCAAAGTCTCGAAAACTCAAATACACAGGCAATCAGGTTCGTTAACTCTGCGTTGAAGACTCCGAATAGAGTCTACATCATCACCCGCAGCACACGACAATCGGTCGGAATTTAGATGCGACAATCGATGGACTAATGCTGTGCTTGTCGTTTTATATTTGTAGTCTGTTAAGAAAAGTTAGTTGGGGAGAGGAGGGATCTCCCGGCAACTTGACCATGTTCCTCTGTTCATTGCCTTCTATGACCTCGAGACCGCATGGGTGCTTAACAATGGGTTGCTCCTCCCTCACCAACACAGCTAATATCCCATCTAAACCAAGCTTCATAGACATAATACGCAGGCTTCTTGATTGTATACATCCCTGGCTACTATGATATCCGTCTGTGTTTACTTACACCAGCAGTCACCATGTAGTTGTATCCCAGAACCTAGTTAGTTTGTCTGCAGATTCTGCGAGCTTGGTCGGAATCTGGTCACCTCTTCGGCAGCTACATGATTCAAGGCAGCAGCAATCTGGCCAAGCTAAGCCTATGAGTGACTTCAAGGAGTAACAAAAAGCTGACTGGCCATCTCTGCGGACTCGACGATTGCATTGGCTTGTTCATAGTAATGTCTGGCTAATTTTTCTCCGCCCCGTATCCTTTCCCAGCATAGCAAAAAAATCACACTCCACAACTGCCATCGTCGACGGATTACCAATGCGGTCGACCACCCTTGACTACTATGTCTGTGTTCGAGATCCTTCAACCCAATGTTACACCCGACGAAAACCGTTCTGCTTCTCCTTCAAGGGGGAACACGTACATCCCCTCCCAAATAGGATCTGCTGTACAACCACTTGTTCCTCAGCAGGGTTGGACTGGTCATTTCAGGCTCCAGCCCCACCACATCCCAAGAGGCCCGAAAAACGTCCGTCCCGTGTCAATCAATCAATCAACTCGCAAAGTCTCATTTTCGAGGTGTGACGACCCAATCCGCGTCGCAGCCACGCCCGCCGGCCACATTGGGAAGAAACGAATGCCCGCATATACTCCCTCGTCTCACGCACACCCGCGACGCAGACGAGGAAGAGAGTGTGACACGGCCGGGGTCGGAGCCTGCACCGGTGGGTGTTACGTGCACACCGGCCCCACTCGTCGGTCCCGGGCCCGGATCGCCGACACGCTAATCAATCATCCGGCAGGACGGGCAAGATGAGATGAGGGGACGAAGGAGGAAGGGGATCCAGACCGGGCTATCGCCACCACCCCCATGCCCGCCTGCTACACTACATATGCTGGGTGGTGTTCTTCACTGGGTGTTCTCGCCCACCTCAACACCCTCAGCGGCTAAGCGAACCAAGTATTGGAACGTCCGTCAGATGCAATCGGGTCCACCCAACATCGTCTTCATTTTGGTCCCGCGGCCACTCAGACAGTCCGTTCGAAAGGTGCGTATCATGACGCATGCCCTGCTTATTTCGCATTTCCTTCAACAGCCAAAACGAACAACTGACGGATGTTGCCCTACGAGACAACCACAAGGTGATAGTTTTCTCCCTCCATCCATCCCTCCATCCCGCTGCGCCCCTCGTCTCTTTCCCCCCTTCGGCCAACCCCCGGCGGCCTGCCTGGGTTCCAAATAACCCATCCGCCTTTCTACAAATAGGTAGATGCTTCAACGTTGTCCCTCTACACACCACTACCATCACCACCACCAAGGTACGGGCTGATCTCCGGAACCTTCTCACCTGTTCTCACCGGTCACGTCCCGTCCCTAACGGCGCCCCTCACCGGTGAAGCCAATTCAACCACCACCACCACCCCTCTCACGCGCACTCGCCAGCGATCGCCCGACCAACCAGCCTTCGTCTTCGTCTCCTCCCTTGCCCTTGCAGATTCACGAACACGTCGAGACGCCTGTCTCGGGAGACTTAGACTTAGGGGAGGAGAAGTGCCGTCCCATGCCGTCGCGCCGTCGCGGGCGCTGAGTCGCGATCCCCCTCCCTTCCCCCTCCGGTGCCCCAACATTCACCCTTCCCACCCGCTGTCAGTTGTGATTGGAGGTGCTACCACATGCCACACACGGCACAGATTCGACGAAGTCGCTGGCACGCCTTCATTCGTCCACCGCCGTTTTTTTCCTGCCACACCGAGGACAAGTCGGCTTCCAACACGTCAGAAAAGACGGCTAACCCCAGCTGCGAAAGGCGCCCGTGCCCCACACACCCGGCGTCTGCACCGCAGGGCAACGTACTCTGCAGAATCTCTCCCGGTCAAGTCATCCCGCAGCCTGCCATGCTTCATCTCGCACATCTGTTCCAAGGTGCATGTTGTATCGAATCGCCGCACGTTGAAAATGCCAGCCCAGCACCTCGCTGTAGTGGTTGTCGNGGGGGGGGGCAAGGCATCCATGACGACTTGGCATGTCATCTCTTTTTTTTCTCTTTCTTTCCACATGATGCCTCGCGCGTTCCACTTCTCGACGCGTCCTACATCCCTACTTGTCACCAGGTGTCTCTCTCTGTTCGTAGTTGAAGCTTCGAGGTCCTCCTGTCGCATGCCGCCGCCGGTGTCGTGTCCCACACGTCTCCATCACCCTTGAGGCCGCCGAGGATAATCACGCGCGCGCGCACCGAGGCAGGCCTAGGCAGAGCACAACCCCTGGTGCGCGGCTGTGGCCTTCCTTTTTTTGCAAAACCGACCACCAACATTCGGCACCACACCATCTCCCCCCCCCCAGCAGGTCAAACTTGCACCTCCCCACGCGTCAGGTCGGTGGGATTCTTCACACCACTACCTAGCCAGGCCGCCAATGGCGAGGGCTAAGAGTACGACTCGATCTGATGAACCACCGCCGCTGCTTACACCACGTACGTACCCCCCCCCCTCAAAGTGTCTTGTCGTCCCCTCCTGGATGCTGGGTGACCAACCGCCTAACCTGCTCGGCGTGGGTGTGTCTTGGTAACGCCACGATGTCGCAACATGCTTGCTTGTCTGGGATGGGGTGCCCTGGCTGTTTAGCCTATGTTTTACGGCGTGCTGCTTTTGCAACCCTTCGCAAGGCCGGTAGTTTGATCGCACGCTGCCTCAGCAAGTACACGACAGTAGCCTATGTCTTGGGCGCCATCTGCCTTTTTTTAAAAAAAATAAATAATACTATTTACCAGCGCAGAGATACAGTCCCGTGTTGCAAGTGCGCGCATCGTAAATGTCGTGGGCTGTTGACGCCGGACCGAGCAAGGACGACGCATCGAGACGAAGAATCCCTCCCACTATGGTTCACCGTGATCCACCCCAGGATGGCCCCGAGAAGCGGCGACAAGTACAGAGTAGAAGCGCAGGGTCGCCCCGTCAAGGTTGGCAAAGGCGGCCAGGAGGTTAACCAAACATAGGGCTCTTCCACGCCTGTCTGTACATTGTCTGGACTCGCCTCTTTGGTTCGTGCCTGTCTATCAGCGGGGTGTCGGCCGTCCGCATGCCCACCGGATCCGTGGGTCCTGCATCGTCATTTGGCATTTGGACGCAAAACAAAGACATTGGGAAATCACAAACTCCTTTCTTGGCCTACGAGAATCCCATAAGGGGGTATGTTCGCTCTCGCAATGTGGAAACAAAACGAACTAGCGCAAGGGACAGTGGGTAAGCGACAGTTGGGAAGAAAGCCAAAAAAAAAAAAAGCCAATGACTGAAATGAAACGCGACGATGCCAGCGAGGACGAGGAGACGCGCCTACAGTTGGACGCCATATCCCCCACTCCTAGCCCTTTGTGTACCACGACCTGAATGAACCCACAGGTGGTGACGACAACGCTTCCATCTTTGATATCAAAAACAGTAACCCCGATAAATGCGAATCCGTAAAGCTTGTGCGAGTGTGGTGTGTCAGCGTGCCAGATAGCCATCCATAGCCATCCATAGGCGTCCATCCAGAAACACAGCTTTTGGCCTTGCCTGGAGCCCCCACGGCACGCCGCCATGAGGCGTCATCAGACAGCTTGCCGTTATTGCGTGTCGTTTCTCTCCCTCCACCTGCCTGCCCGTCTTCTTTTGACCTGTGCCTTTTATGACCCATACATGTGTTGCGTGCCAACAAAAAACAGCAATTCTTTGAGCTCCATGCCTTTTTGGTAGGGGGTTTGCTGTTGGATCAACTTGAACCCATTCGCTCTCTTCTGTGCTTTTAGGCAATTTTTTCTCTTTTTCTTTTGTGGGTAAAAATCATGCATGCCATGGTCCCAGGGTCAACACAATGCTTCCTCTCCACAACCGGATCGCCAATCGCTGTGCTCATAAATATCCCAGTCTCTAGTGAGAATCTTGACCCCGATGCCCCAGATCCTCACAATGCCTTGCAAACGCGTCGAAGAACATGCCAAACCCAGAAACTCCATCCTTGAGTCGTTGGCGCGGGGTATTTGTAGTCCAAGGGCATGAGACCAGATCCCCCAATTTCGTCTACCATAGTAAAATGTCCAACCCACGCGCCATGCTGAATGAAAGTAAGGAAACCCCAGACCGGCGCCTAATTTCAAAAGAAAGGAAGGAAGAGAGAAAGAGAGAGAAAGAGAGAGAGAGAGATAGAGAGAGAGTGTGTGTTTGTGTGGGTGAGAGAAGACGAGAAAGGGAAACAACTGTTGCTGCTGCTAATGAAAAAGGAAGAAACAAACTCCACCCTACCGCATCTTTGGACTGAAGTCGTCATGAGATTAACGCCCCGTTGATGCTTCTCTCCCAACCCCTGAGCGTGGACGAAGTAAGTCGCATGACTCCGGTACAAAGTGCTGCAAACGAGTGGAATAGGAGAACCGCCGCTCTGGGTCAAAGGGGGAATTCGCGTGTTTGAATCGAAAAACGAGGTAAACAAAACAAATTGTTTCGTGCCGCAAAAGATTAGATGCCGATGTAAATGCGTATGCGCCGAGCATATCGAAGAGCGCCGCCCAGGAAGTTTTTCAACTTCCGTGCGGCTTGCCCTGTTGCCGCCGTGTATCCTTGCTTGAAACGACGTAACGCCAGCAAGTGTCGCCATGTTGCGTTTGAGCACCGTATTTGAGCAAGCAGTTCCGGCTCGTCCATGACAGTATCTACCTCCCCAGCATGTGGGGTGGCAGATAATTCGAATTGTTGCCGTTCATCAGGGAGCCCGGTCCGCCGGCTGTCATGGCATTGCTGTTGTATCCGTTCCAGACGTTGTTATTACCGCTCGCCGGAAAACCGGCAATGGTATAAGACTGAGCGCCCGGGTTGCCGTTGAACCGTCCAGTACCGAGACCGGGAGGGGCAGCGAGACCTGGGGGAGGGCCGTTGGTAGTCTTGAACCCGTTCGCAGACCCCGCCATCATGCCGCTCATGGGAGAAGTCGCCGGGCCTGGGGTTTGACCAGACCTGACGCCCAGCGGATTCTTCGAAAAGCTCAAGCGGATGCCACCTTTTACGCTGTTGTGCAGAGGGTGCCCGTAGAGTTCATGTAGAGCCTTCGTGGCAAAAGAGACATCCTCAAACTCCACAAAACACATCGGCCCGTTCTGCTTAGTCCGAAAGCAAAGCCGCTTGTATCCCCGTTGCTTGGAGAACATGGCTTTCAACTCCTCCTCGGACGTGTCAATGGGTAGGTTGCCGACGTAGAGTGTGTTGCAAGGCGGATTCTGATCCGCAGGGTTCACTGGCGGAAAGTTGTGGCGACCGTACGGATGATTGCCTCCCATGGGAAATGGCACGCTGTGTGGGCCTCCGCCCATGGCGGTTGGCGACATGACCGGATGGGCCGACATGGCACTCATCCCTTGCTGCCCATACTGCGGAAGCGAAGACGGGCTTGGTGTCGCGCTGGTGTTGAGGGATAGGCTGGCCAAACGCGAGATGGGCAGCTGTGGGGCGGTGGCCCTTCTCTGGGTCGTGGCACCGTTTTCCGCATAGGCGACTGGATCCTTCAGCAACTCGCCAGTCTCGTCATCGTCGGCGGCGTCGTCGTTGATCAACGATTTTCCAGAGATGCGCGTTCTCTCCGTTAGATGGTTCCCGATCGGAGATTGGGGCGAGAACAGATTCTGGTAGTGTGCGCTCGAGTCTGGGTTGGGCAGCTCGCTAGAGCCGTAGATACCGTTCATGGGCGGCGAGATCTTCTCGAGGGACTGGAATGCGCCGTTGAAGCGCGAAGGTTGTCGCGAAGAAGGAGCCGAAGACGCGGCGGAGGAGGTGGTACTAGACGACCCGTTCCCCGCGGGTTCCGCGTATCTCCTCGGTGCGGTCGGGCTACCTCCCAAAACCTCAACAATCATGCTGGCATCGTTGGAAATGTTGGATTTCCCATCAAGCATGTTTTTCGCTTCGATTGCACCATTCGTGGATCTGAATTTCAGAATGGCCGACCGAAATCCGATGTCCTCCGACTGGTCCACAGGAAGCACCTCAACGTCGACCAGTTCCTTGGACCAGACCACCATCAGGCGAAGAGATTCCTCCGAGGTATTCAGCGGGAGACGACGGATCAGAACCGAGGAGGCGACGGGGACCGAGTTGGCGAAAGGGGTACCAACGGGTTTCGTCGCATCGCGGTCAAAGGGGTTGACAGACGAAAGGAATGGGGCTTGGGTGTTGGACGACCTAAAAGGTTGTGATTGTTGTAGAAAAGCCGGCGCAGCCATGGCGATCTTCGTTGTGGTTGTTGTCGGTAGAAAAGGGCTGGCGCGACTCGATGTCATGTCAGAAAGGCGGATTCGATCGATGAGGTTGCAAATGCGCTTGGTTCACCTTTACTCGCCGGTCATCCGCCGGTGGTGCGGTGCATGCGCTGGCGCGTAGTGCCTCGGGGATTGCGTTGAAATTGTAATGGGAAAAGGGAGAGATGTGACGATCGCGCTGATCAGGTACAGGCTGCTCAGGTACGCGTGGACAAGAATGCAGTTTGATGGGCCAGGACGCGATGGGAATTATCGGGCGTTGAGGTCGATTCTCAATGCGCGACGAGACACAGGGCGGCGAAAGAATGCAGCCTGCTACCAAGGGCGAAGTAGAGAAGTTTGGGGGGTTAGAACCGGGTTTTGGGGAGAGGAGTGGGAGATGGAGCGTGCGAGGGAATGCGAGATGAGTCGTCGCAAAGGTTATGTATGTATCGTGCCTTAAAGTTCGGGGAGGAGGAGGGGAGGG
>NWBT01000045.1:3813317-3840344 GCA_003386485.1 Colletotrichum lentis
GTCGACGCGACGACAAGGCTCGTGGCGGACGAGGCCATCGTCGGGCGGGCGCTGCTCGTGGGCCCCCCCCTCGCGAGCGACGACGGCGGGGACAAGACGGCGGCGGCATGGGACGTGTACGCGGAGGACTACAAGGACTGCGAGATGTTTGTGTGGCGCTGGGTGCGGATGTTGAACGCGGTCGAGTACCTCAGGGGGTGGACCGGGTGGGTTGGGGATGCGTTTTTGATCCTGACGAGAACGGTGAGGGGCGGGACGTGATAGGTAACGAGGCAACGTGACTGGCAAGAAGACTGCCAAGTGGAAACAAGGTTCTTACTGCTGCGGGAGAACGGGATTGCTAATGGGGAGGGGGGCGCGATTGGATCCATGGCCAAGGATCAGTCTGAACTGATCCAAGTAGCTTGACAAAAGGGTTGACAGAACCGGGCATGAAGCCCCGACGTACTTTCAATGAATGAGTATCCACTGCTTGCTGTTCAATAACCGGACATCCGTTGATGGTCGATTTGCGCAAGGGGTTGGCTTAGCAGCTCGCGATAGCCGGCGCCGCCAGAGAGACTATAAAATCCAAAACAAAAGACGCGTGGTATTGGTCATGTCCATATGATTGATTGGCTGCGATGTGAACATCTATATACAAGAATGATGCAGAATCTCGTGTAGATGGACATGACATGGATCGTTCTCCAGCCTCTGGCAAGGGCTGCGGCTACGGTTGCGGTCGACAGGCACGGCGGTTGGCGAAGCGGGCCTCGGGCAAGGGTTCCAGGAGCAGGTGTTACCGCCTCTGTGCATCGTGCCAGTTCCAAAGGGATACTTGTGGTCTTCCATGCCGGCTATGCTGGAAGGACTCTGTTGGGAGTCTTGGGCGGTGTGGGTGGGGCCTACCAAGAGGTAAAGATTTCATGAGATAGAGACATGGACCGTCTTCACTCCATCGAGAGATTGTGGTCACGACGAGGGATGGAACGACATGAAAGCCGGGGCTACTCATCCAGTATCGGTAGGGGACGGGCCCAAATGTAAGGTTTCTTGGAACGAGGGATCCAAGTGTAACGTCGGATGTTGCCCTTGGGACAGATCGAGACCTTGATTTGGATCGTCGTTCACACCGTCCGGCCAGCCCATGGTCATCGTAGTCCACAGGTCGGCGTAGACAGGTTGGCCATTGGCCATCGCCAGAGTCCCGTCAGGCATGGGCGGGACCAACTCATGCGTGCCGTTCTGGTTAGCGGCCGGGTCCCATATGGGGAAGTACGAGTCCAAGCTCCCGTCGAACATGGGGCAGCCGCGCATACTTCTCGGCAGCTTGTTCACCGGCGTATCAATGTTAGCCACGCGGCCCTCGTACTTGCGCTTGATGACCGCGAACACGACCTTGCTCGCCGACAGCACGTCCATGCTCTTGGTCGACGGCGTCAGCTCCTCGTGGTGCGTGGAGAGCTTGGCGAGGTACGAGTCGAACTGCAGCTGCTCTCGGGCCCGCGCGTGGTCCCACTCGGGGCATAGCGGCAGCGGGAAGGACAGGCGGATGGCGAGGATGGTGGCCTGGATGAAGTGGCCCCAGTCGATGGAGCTCATCTCGATGAGGGCGGCCTTGTCGAGGTTGACGATGAAGTCGAAGAGGCTGCGGAGGAGCGTCAGGCACCGCTCGAGGCGCGGAGCGGGGATAGGCGGGCCGAGGGAGGGATCTCCCACTTTCGACGCCGAGGTGAGTCGGTAGACGGGGCCGGCGAGGAGAAAGATTTCGGTGAACAAGATGGAGATTTTGATAGAGTCTTTGGTCGAGTTGTTAGCACAGGACACGCCTGCCTTCATACGAGCAGGGAAGGGAAAAAACGTACTGACGTCGCCTAGACTGCTGGGTATTTGGCTCTGCCAATCCCTCAACTGGCTCTCAAGCCCGAGCATCATGAAGTGGACCTGTTGCTTGGCCTGCTCCGTTCTCGGAACGTTCTTCGTTGTCTCGGACGCCTCCTCGGCAATGTGCAGAAGCCTCGCAAGCCACACGAGTGTGTGATCTCCCTTGAGGGCGGAACCACGCTCGAGGAGATCGCAGCACGTGGCGGTCCAGGAGGTGTACGGGAGAGACACCTGCGACATTCTGGTCCATGCCCTGGCGAACCTGGAATCGGTCAGAGTCGTCTTGCGGAGGTACTGCAGGAAGGGCAGCACGTGCGCTATAACCAGGTAGTAGCACGAAAGATAGGCGCGAATCCCTTCCACCTGGCCCGGTGACAGTGGGTCGGACACACCCGCGCCTTGGTAAGGCGGGTTGTCCAATTCGAGATCGTGGAGGATCTCGGCTGCCATACGGACGTAGTGGAACGCTTGCCTGCTCTTGGGGCGGAGGTGGAAGGGGTACCTGCGGTCGTTAGGCGGTTGGCGGAGGAGGACAAGCAGAAGGAGGTTCGATCTGCCTACCACGCAGTGTAGATGAGCAGGCCTTGAAGAAGCTCCAGGGTCCGCTCGCCACCAGCCACGAACTTGAGGCCCAGAACCTTGCGGAACTCCTCGTCGTAGAGTGTATGTCCCTGTAACGCACTAGATCCGGAAGCCGTTGATAGAATGGCAAGAAGCAGAAACGGCTTCGTCTTGGATAAAGACATGACGGTGGCGTCAGGCGGGAGCGCGACGCACGGAAAGTGCTTCAGCATGACGCGGAAGGTCTGCAGCAGCTTCTCGGCAGAGTCGAGGTTGAACTGGGGCTTGAGGCCGAGGTTCGATATGGAGATGGACGGGCCCGAGCCCGAGCCCGAGCCCGACCCGGTTGACGGTGGGGACGATAGGGAGGAGTAGGGCCCGCTGCCGGGGTCATCAAAGCCAAGCATCACGTCGATGGACTCCATGTCGGAAGAGGGCAAGAACTCCTCAAAGTACTTGTCATGTCGCGCGGCGAGGTTCTCGATATCATCGGAATCGTCCGCTGGAGGCATCTCAAAGTCAATGCTGAAGGTCTTGGACGGCCCCGGGGGCGGAGGGAGTCTGGGGGCATCTTGGTTCCTGTTATCGCGTGAGTAAGGCTGCGAGACATGGAAAAGGGTTGTGGAGGACCATCAGGGTCAAACAAGGACAAGACAACGAGCTTACAATCTAGACTGCCGCGGGCGGCGGGTTCTGGGACCGGTACGGAAGATGCATTCTCTCTTGAACTCGAGACACCTGATTCGTTCGGCAGACTGGTGAGCACGCAACTCGGTTTATACGCCGAACCACACCGGGGGATACATGTCCTTGGACCGAGGGTGGGTACACTTAACAACGCACCTTCGACATATCCCGGGCTGCACGCTGGTCTGGCACTTGACCTTGGCCGCCCTGCATGCTTCGCAGGCGTTGGTCACTCTCTGTCGTGGGGTCGCGCCGGCGCTAAGTGCATCGGCATCGACAGCACTCTCCATTCCGATACAACGGGGATCGACGAGGATGAGTCAATGGTGAGCGGGAAGCCAGTGGGGAGGGCAGAAATGAAGTAAAGGGTGGGGAAGTTGAGTATGTACTATGAAAGTGTGATGTTGACCTGTGACGGCCAGGTAGTCAGAGAGAGGAGAGATGGAGGGAAAGTGGCGGGAGGAATCGGTTCCCCTGGATACGGATGCGTTGGGAGATAACGTTGCGAAGTTGATGATCGCAAAAGACGGACAAAGCCAGAGGAGTTGGCGGCAAAGATTGAGATGACTTGCCTACCGGATCTTGGCGCTCATGAAGCGATGAGTCGAATAGAGAGAATGAAAGGGTGAGTGGGAATGGAATGGAACTCCGCCTTTCCCGTAGCACTCTTCGCGGAGGGGGGGGGACAATACGACGAAGAATATTGAGTGACCAATGAGTTGGTTGATGAATTCTCCGACGACCCTCGGATGTTTGGTGATTGGATGATGCCTGCTTCAGGCTCGAAAAGGACTCCGCTCATAGGGCGGGATTCAAGAAAGGGCCTCGAACGGGTTGGGCGGGTTAGTGCGCTAGATTGAGCCTAGTTGCCTTTGTATGGATCATCATCCACCCTACCAGTCGGAGGCTCCGAACCGCGTCGGAGCGTATAAGAATGGAAGAAAGCAGTGGCCTCTTTGAATGTTGCAATCAGACTGACAGGGCCGATCTCCAGTTGACAGCAATTGGGTGAAACTTGTGTATAGTGTGCTCGTTGAAGAACTAATAGGATGGGATTCCGTCGCCCAGCTGTCACTGGACTGGCCGCCCGTGTCCGCGATCGAAGTTCTGTCTTACGCCAGCCGAGGGAGCGGTTTCAACGCGGTCGCTCACATCTTGGTCCAATATCTCAAGCCAAAGGCGACCCGGTATTGCACTATTTCGAGAATGAGGTTCTGATGTCCCGCTTACGATGTCCCCGGCCGAGCGCCTGAAACAGGCGGCAATACGACTGGTGCTCGAGAAAGCAGTAGCAGCAGCAGCCATTCGTACACCTTCAATGCTGGACATCCTTGATGTCGGGGTTGTTGCCCTTGAAGACGCGCTCAAAGGCATCGCTGAGCCGCCACACGAATTTGGATATGTCGTTCACGTGGTACTTGGTCTTCTCGTCGTTGTCGTAGACAAGATGCTCTCCCTGGGTGCCGAGGTCGATGCCGAGTCCCTGCCAGTTCGGAATGTGAACGCCTTCCCGGTGCTCCTGGAAATCTGCACTGGCGCAGCGTGATGAGCAGTATACTATGCTTTGGCCTAGCTGTTCCGCACACTCCTCGCAGATGACCGGCCCCTCGCCGTTGCCGCCCATTTCCTCATCCTCGTCCTTGAGTTGAACGCATCCCTCGCCGGCGGCGCAACTGTGTGCGGTTTGAACATGGTCATCCTCGGGTAGCTGTCAGCATGCGGTTCTTCGCGTTCAATCATGATGGACGACCTACGTATGCCTCGTCGTAGCACTTCTCTGAGTCGAAGACCGTCCTCTTAGTCAGGCTCAGCTCGGCAAAGATTAAGCACAACGGGCACGCAATGACCTCGTCCGGCGACACCTTGCCCGAGCATGCAAGGCATGGCGGGAGATCGTACAGTTCCTTGTTGACTTGAAGCGCCTGCGGAGGAGGCTGCTGCCGCTTCTGAGCTTTCAGGAGCTTATCCTGCTCATGTGCCGCCTGCGCCCTCTTAAGCTCGTTAAGCGTCCGTCTGTGCTTGTCCATGTTCGCCGAAGCCTGCGACCTAGCTGGTCTGTCGGCCGCCATGGCCAGCATGACGTCCTCGATGGGAACACCGGATCGCAGCTTTTCCACGTACTTTTTGCATGATGCTGGAGTCTCGCCTGTACGGGGGTCTCGGAAGAAGACGTCAATGACAACATCTGCCTCTTTCTCGAAAACCACGTCATCAAACTTAGACGCCAGCTCCTCGAGGCCCGGTGCGTCCTCAACGCCCTTGTGAAGCGCTCTCCTGACATGTTCGATGAGTGCAGTCGTGGGCTTCTCTTGGTCCTCCAGAGCGGCCTGGAACTCGGCCTTGCCTATCGAGGCCTCGGCGACGCGCCCCGCTGCTGATTTGGGGAGGGACTCGCGGTAATGTTTCTGCTTCTCCTTGTCGATCCGGGTCTCAATGGCTTTGAGGTCTTCACTGAAGTTCTTGACCTTCGCAAACAAGCTGTCGAGATCGCTCAAAAAAGCCTTGTCGTCGGAGAACCACTCATCTTTGGAGCCGATGTATCTGCTCCTCATCGTCTCCACAACCTCTCCATAGCACTCCTTGCAGTGCGCCACGTGAGCCTTGCCATGCTCCTGCGCACATTTTGCCTTGAGCTTTTCGATGGACTCGGCCTCCCCACGCTGCTTCCTCCGTTTGGCCTGCAATGCCCCTTGCTTGCTTCTGCTCATCTTTGCCATGTTGTGGTGATAGGCGTAAGCATCAAGTGTGAGCGACGGTGCTCGGGCCGGAAGTCAGTATTATAACGCTGTATCTTGGTCAAGGCGAATGACAATACAGTCGAGACGCAATGCTGTTTGATCCAAGGGTCTTTGTTGTTGATGTTTCTTGAGTGAGTCGTGAGAAGCTCCATGGTCGAGGTGAACAAAAGTGGACCGGGGAGAGCCGGCGCACGGCCCTCTCCTGCAACCTCGGTGAAGGGCTGCCGAACTTCAGCCGGCGCATCCATGACAGAGGCTTCGGAACCGGCCAAGCTCCAGATCCCAGCAGCAACTATCGAAATCCACGACCAGCAGCCCGAAACAAGATGGTGGGTTACCTATGCGCTTGAGGGAGGGGGTAAACAACTGACTGAAATTTATCATCGTAGGCCGACAAACTACGTAACCAGCAAGAACTTGAGCGCCTCCAGGCCAAGTACGTCGGCACAGGACACCCCGACACGACCAGTTGGGAGTGGAAGACAAACATCTACCGCGACACGTACTCTTCCATCGCCGGCCACCCCCCGATGCTCTCATACATGGCACTGGCCGAGAACGAGCCTACTCAGCTGCTCCGCGCGAGGTTGATCAGGGTAATTTTATATATGCCTGCTCCGCCTGGACGCTTCGTCGACATGATGGCTAACCAACTTCCGATAGAAAATGATGCAACCCGCCGGCCCGCCACCAGCACGCGAGGATTAACGAACGAGGTTACACGCGACGAGCACACAGACTTCAGTATCTGTAAAGAGTAATGGGCGGATACGATGGCGTTGGGGACGTGTTTGCTTTAGGATCAATACTGGGGAGCATAGAATGCCCCCGAAAACTCATTGCCAGTACCTAGGTGCTGGTTTATTCATGCACTCATGCGCTAAAAACGACTGCTACTTCTTGGGTATACCGTGCCGCCAAACCTGACTGGCCTCCCTCTGCGATCCTCCTACGCCTCTCTGCTTCTTATTACGATGGACCCGCCTCCGGAGCCTGTGACATATCCACGTCACCCTCTCCATCAGTAGCCGATTGCATCCCGAAAGTCGCCTTTATCTTCTTCTCAAGATCTGCATCCGCCTGCTCGCCGTAGACGGCACGCACAATGCCGGCGGCCCCACCGATGCCGACCTCCTCGAGCCCGCGTGGGCCGACAAGCCAAGTGATATCCTCGCTTCCGTCCTGCGCCTGCGTCGCCGCGTTCTTCTGCACTTTTCGCACTACGTATCCCTGTGCCTGCATCCGCTTCAGCACGTCTTCCGTCTTCTCCGATGCGACGTTGGCCTCAGCGTTGAGGCGGTTAAGATGTCGCCGCAGCTTCTGTTCCGACAGCTCCCCCCCGCTGGCGAGGATGATCGTTATGATCATGGTGTAAAAGCCTATGTACGAGGCCTCGGTTTCAATGGAAGGCGCTTTCGAGGGGGCGATGATGGCGGGAGTGCGGTAGGTGGCAGGGAGGGTCGTACAGAGGACGTAGACGCCGGAACTGGTCTTGGCTTGAGAGCCGGACTTTAATGCTACGTGGTGTTAGTCGCTCATGTGCAAACGCTTCAAAGTCTCCCTCGAACTTGCCTTGGCGCTTCTCTGCCATGGTGAACTTTTCCCTAACGGCGAGTTCCTGAAGCTCCATGCCCCAAACGGTGCGAAGCTGCAGTTGGGCCAGATCGAAGACTTTCCTGAAGGCTCTACCTTGGTCCCCAAGAACTAGCGGCATGTCAGCTGCGGTCGAAAATGCGCAGGCTTTTCCCCGAATGGCTTCTCACCCCGCTCCTTGATTCCATCTCGACGGATTGGTGTCCGTGAGAACTCGCAAGCCAGGGCATAGCGCACGAGCTTCTTCGCGAGCTGATCTTCTGCACTAACAGCCGCGTCTACAGCGCCGTTCTCGGACTCGTTATCTTCGTCGGACTCTTCGCGGCTTCGGCGTTGTCTGGGGTGTCTGGATTCCTCCTCTGAGTCTTCATCCTCCACCTGGTCGATGTCAGCCATTGTGCGCAATTATGTCTTCAATTGGTATGCATCGTACCTGTCGTCGTCTCCTCTGCGAGGGAGGCATCTGGAATCCTCTGAATATTATTTAATAACGTAGTCTCCTTAAGTTGAGAGTATCGTGAAGCTGAGACTAGAAATCAAAGCTGGACTATTGAGTTGGTTCCCCAAAGTCCTTAGTGACATTGCGGTTCAGACTGGCGCGACGCGATTTTAGGCACGGCACTTTATTTCGCGTTCTTATCTTATCGATTATCTAATCAGTCCCTGTCCCCCCGTCGCAAAATTTAGGGGAGCTATGCATCGTGTGAGTCGAAAACCGTCTTGGAATGAGCAATCAAGCATTATCCAGCGGTTTCTTTTCCTACCAATGATTTCCCGAGCAGCGTACGCTCGAAGTGTGTGCTTGCGATGTCAATTGCGACTCCTCGACCGACCGAGAGCTTCTAGCTCGCTCCAAATATCCTCTTTCCGAGCCGGGCCCCTTCAGCAACGTTTATCCAGCACATCGCCTTGGGATCGGCTTTCGACAGCATTAGATGGCAAGCCAGATGTTCTGAGCAGCGAAAATAGTGCCAAACCTCCCCCGAACGAACCTGCAATTCCGAAAGAAGAGTCGCCCCAGGCACAGCCAAGCCCTCCTTCGCAGTCCGCTGCATCAGAAGATGGCGCCCCGAGCAGAATCGAGCCTGCTGCAGCTGCTGCAGCTGGCGAACCGACAAAGCGAGACGGGCCCCTCTTCAGGAGATACTATGTCGGCTTGGACCCTGCGGGTCGCCGCGAGCGCCGTCGCGTAGGACATGGCAGCGTCTACCTGCAGTCTGAGAGCCTCAATGCTAGCATGCTGGGAAAGAAGGCCCGAACGATCGTCATCCGCGACATGGGCGGGAAGATTAAGCCGGTCAAGGGAATGCCGGTCGAAGAGCTTCCAGTTACCAAGTTTGATATTAAAGAATCCCTTGAGGCGGACGAGAAGGACTTCACGATGGAGATAGCTCTGGCCAACGTTGACGATATCCGTCCCACCGACCCCATCGTCTTGCGGAGCGAGTTCGATGGGCTGCTGGATGTGCTCGTGAATGGGTTCACAGTTGCTCAGCTTAGGGCATATGTTGCGCGCGAGGCCGCGAAGGCTCGCACAGCCGTTGCAGAGGAGAAGGCGCCGCAGTACGATTGGGCCCGCGACGAGACCCCCTGGACCCCCTTCCAGAGGCCGGAAGTTGTTGGATCTCCCAAGGAAAGGCTTGCCCTGATCATCATGGTCGGGGCTTGGCGCCTAAACATCAGGGAGATGCTTGATAGCATGGGCTCCTTCAGCGCCAAGGTCGAGGACAAGTTCTTTGTACTCTTAGCGAGTAAGTGATTCGGTCGGTTTGGGTGATGGCGTTAACATTTCACAGGAGACCGCACGAGACTCAATGCGATTAGGAATGCCTACCTCGATGAGGGAGAAAGTATTGAGCTAGCCGACTCGCGAGTTAGTATCACGGCTACCAAGGCGAAGGCGGAGACCATCCTGAAGAAATTAGACGAAGCTGCTCAAGCTGTAGTCACCAGCCACGTCGAAGCCGCTTGGCTTTCCAACTGCGACTCTCGCTCTGCCTTACTACATCGCTTGGGCCACCTCACCACCACCTTCATCACGTATAGTACCAAGAATCGCATTGTAAGTCAAGCCGCCTTCCCGAAGGAAAAAAAAAAAAAAGAGCATTTCTGATGGCGAACAAGCTTCATATTTCATGGTTCAAAGACGAAACTGCGGGTGAAAACGACGCCGCCGAGCAACTAGAACACGTCGTCACACGTCTCTTGTACACCGCGTTTCATCCCAGAGATACCTCTATCTCTCTTACGTACGATCCCAAGGACGACGCCGGCATACTTGTCCCCGTGCTGGGAGGAGAGGAAAAGCTCCCATGGAAGCACAGACTTACCCAGTGGTCTCGCTATGTGACACCCGCCGGCCGCGTTTCTCCGCCGGAATCAACACCCCGTCTTAAAGCCAGAGATGTTCTACCCCATTCTCTGCAACGACGCGCCCAAGATCCCGACACTCCTTGGAGCAAGCAATATACTTCGACCCTGGCCTCCTTCGGCGAGATTCTTCATGAGAACAAGAATCGATTCAGCCTGGCTGCGGCGGCTGAGGCCAAAAACCACGTCTTTTTACCGACTTCTCCTCATCCCACAGGTCTTGCCGCCTTGTCTAAGGCGCTTCCTACTACGACGGTGCAACCTGTCCAGACGAACATCGTCCTCGGTTTCCACCTACATCCTTCTTTGCGTGAGATGGAGGATCTGCCTCGTCATCTCGAACTCCGCCTCACCCTCCCTGAGGAACTTCCCGAAGGCCCGTTGGCATGGGAGGCCTGCAAAAAGGACCTCGTCGCGGTCCTCGGCCAGAGTTCAACCGACGTCGCCTACCCCTCCGAACCCGTTGACCTGCGGCTGTCCCAGTCGCTGCTCTCCGCAATGTCGCCTGCTGCCCTTGATACCTCTCCTTTCCGCGAGTATACCCAGACTGCCAAGCTGGACCTTGTAGCCGGTCGTCTCCGCCCGCCGCCTGAGATTGAACTCACCGACCTTCCCTCTACAAGGGGCGGTGGCGTCGTCGGTGGGACGGCCAAATATGTCTTCTCTGGCCTCGAGATGCGTCGGACTCTGAGTGTAGAGTACGAGGGCCACAGGCTTCATTACACGGGCGTCGAGGCGGGACTGCACGGCGGTCGGCGTTCGGAACTGGTTCTTGAGGCGCAGCCGAATGACGAGGACGCGGCAGACGGATCAGAGGAGGCTTTCGCCGAGAGATACTTGTCTGTGGCAGCCGATCTGGTGAAGGGGAGGGCCTTCCAGTGGCTTGGAGAGAGGGATGTCGCGAGGGAATTTGATGATGCCGTTGTCGCTGATGACGTCGAGGCGCAACAAGTACTCAAAGCGAATGAGCCTCAAGTCGACAAGGAGCAGTCAAGCACCGCAGAGGAGACGGCAGTCAATCCCACCGCTGCCGGGGAGCAAGAAGGAGACACTGTTTTCTGGAAGGAAGGTGAAGCTGAAGTTCAAAAGAAGCATGGCATGTAAGATTATGTATCAAAAGAAATGCCGTATACCAAGTGTAATATATCATATGTACAAAAAATGATTTGAATTCTTCCTCGTTAAGACGAATGATCCTGTAAGCACCTGACGATGGGACTAATGAGAGGCAACATTAGTATAAAGTAGCACCGAATACCCTCTCACGAATGACGATGGCAATCTTTTGAAAGGAAAAACTGCCTCTTCGGAGAGATCAATGATGGGCTCAACCCTCAACGTAACGTGCTTCTTTTCTACCTATGAGGCGATTTCAATTTACATGTGCTTGGCCGCTAGCAGCATCCAGACACGCACGTTTAGACTAAGCGGTAAAGGGGCCTCGTGATGCTGCGGAATTAACTACAAGTCACAAGTACGGCTGGGAGGATTTCTCAAGTTAACATTACATCAAATATGCATTCAACAGGCCGGATCCCCCAAATGGGAGATAAAACAAAGGCGCACCTGTCGAGGCCAGTCTAGACACACAATCATCACTGCGTCACAGATCAAGAGGAACCATTATGTAACTTGGGAATCACTTCTAGGACTCTATTTTTTTGTGCTACCGAGCACGTATCATCAGAAGTTTTTTTGACGTAGAATCATCCTGTCCAACCTTCCTCTCGATATTCGTGCTACCAGCCATAGTCATGTGTCCTCATGCCACGCAAAGGGAATTCGTAAAGCCGTAGAAGTGAGAGCCCATAACCGCGAAGTCATGGGCGAACTCAGAACCCAACCCTGGAGAGTCAAGCCGCTTATTTCTTGGCAGCCTTGGCAGCAGACTTGGTGACCTGTGGAAGAGGTTAGATGATGTGTGAAGAGAATGGAGGGGAGCAGAGTAAAAACATACCTTGCCGGCGGCGGCGGAAGCCTTCTCGACGGACTTGATGACACCGACAGCGACGGTCTGACGCATGTCACGGACGGCGAAACGTCCCAGAGGGGGGTAGTCGGTGAAAGCCTCAACGCACATGGGCTTGGAGGGAACCATCTTGACGATGGCGGCGTCACCAGACTTGATGAACTTGGGGTTGTTCTCAACGGACTTTCCGGTACGGCGGTCAATCTTCTCGAGGATCTCGGAGAACTTGCAGGCGATGTGGGCGGTGTGGCAGTCGAGGACGGGGGCGTAGCCAGCACCGACCTGACCGGGGTGGTTAAGGACGATGACCTGGGCGTTGAAGGAAGCAGCGCCGGCAGGGGGGTCGTTCTTGGAGTCACCGGCGACGTTGCCACGGCGAATGTCCTTGACGGAAACGTTCTTCACGTTGAAACCAACGTTGTCACCGGGGAGACCCTCGGTAAGCTGCTCGTGGTGCATCTCGACGGACTTGACTTCAGTGGTGACGTTGGCGGGGGCGAAGGTGACGACCATGCCGGGCTTGAGGACACCAGTCTCGATACGGCCGACGGGCACAGTGCCGATACCACCGATCTTGTAGACATCCTGGAGGGGAAGACGGAGGGGCTTGTCTGTCGGGCGCTTGGGCTGGTCGATGGAGTCGATAGCCTCAAGGAGAGTCTTGCCGGTGCTCTTGCCAGCCTTGGTCTCCTTCTCCCAACCCTTGTACCAGGGAGCGTTGGTGGTGGGGGCAAGCATGTTGTCACCGTGGAAGCCGGAGATGGGGACGAAGGCAACGGTCTTGGGGTTGTAGCCGACCTTCTTGATGAAGGAGGAGGTCTCCTTGATGATCTCCTCGTAACGGGCCTCGGACCACTTGGTGGTGTCCATCTTGTTGATGGCAACGATGAGCTGCTTGACACCGAGGGTGTAGGCGAGCAGGGCGTGCTCACGAGTCTGGCCATCCTTGGAGATACCAGCCTCGAACTCACCAGTGCCGGCAGCAATGATGAGAATGGCGCAGTCGGCCTGGGAAGTACCAGTGATCATGTTCTTGATGAAGTCACGGTGACCGGGAGCGTCTGAAACGAGTTAGCATTAAACATTGGAAGATGAGCAAGAGTCATTAGAAGAATGGCAGGCGCCAGCTCTGATGAGAATGAGATGGGCGGGTGAGCTTACCAATGACGGTGACATAGTACTTGGGAGTCTCGAACTTCCAGAGGGCAATGTCGATAGTGATACCACGCTCACGCTCGGCCTTGAGCTTGTCAAGAACCCACGCGTACTTGAAGGAACCCTTGCCTGTTTATGCAGTCAGTCGCAGACCTCGCGGTGAGAGAAAAATTTGGGGTTTTGCTAACCGAGCTCAGCAGCCTCCTTCTCGAACTTCTCGATGGTACGCTTGTCGATACCACCGCACTGGTAGATCAAGTGACCCTAGTAAAGCAGGTGATCAGTGGAAGTCGCGATGGAAATTGGACGATGCAGTGATGCTTACAGTGGTGGTCGACTTGCCGGAATCGACGTGGCCGATAACGACGACGTTGATGTGAGCCTTCTCTTCCTTACCCATTTTGGCGGTTCTGGATCGAGTTGTGTGGTTTGAGAGGTAAAAGCTGAAATGGTTAGGGCACTGTCGCTATCGTGGTGAAGCTGATGAGGGATGATGGGGGAGACTCACTGCACAGATGATTCGCAGAAAGAATCGGTATGTAGCAGACAAAGATCGAAAGAGGAGAGCGAGCAGATGGATGGGCGATGGAGAGGGTTTTATTTGCGTGGGTGGTTGTGCGGAAGAGTGAGCAGGTGGGATGGGTGGGTGGATGGAGGGGTCGAGGTAAGAAGAAGAGGGGCTTGAAAAGTTTTTGGCAGGGGCTAGCGTGGGGCCGGCCGCTCTTTCCAAGAGAATGCCCTAGGTTTTTTGTGCGCCAGATTTTTTTTATTATTGCTTCCTCGGCCGCTGATTGGTTGGCTCGCTAGCAGAAGGGGTGGTCTCAAGAAGTACCTCGCGGGTTGCGTTCGGTCCCCCGCTTGGGTGTGGCAACCACCTCACCATGCACCTGCCCACCAGAGGCAGCCCCTCCTCGCACCGAAATTCACAGAAAGAGCGGTATGAGCCGTCGGAGGCGATTCTGTGGTTTTCACGGCAGGCTCTTCTAGGCTCTTGCCTCACACGGTATGGATCGAATTATACTTCGGCCAACCCGACGGACGCCTACCAAAAGTCACCGACGTGATGAGAATTCAAACAGAACATACTCTGTATCATGTCGCAGAATGGTCCCCTCTGGAGGGGCAAAATGGAGGGGTAGGTAGGCACTCGGCGGCTTGCGTTCGCGGGGCAACACTCACTACTTGTAGCCTGTAGGCATGGTCGCAAACGGGCCAGGCATGCCATCCCCCTCCGTGGCCTCACCTCCCCACCAGAACAGCTCTGGGCCTGCCATTGCAGATCCGTGATGTCAGCTCTCGACTCGAGGAAATTTTCCAGCGCTCGCATCACGATCATATTGTCCGTGACCCCTAGCTAGCCGCCCGTCTGCTTGTGGGAAGGGGCGGGCGATGGAAACCGCCTGCTTTGTTGGCCACCTCAGATGCGTCTCGTCCCAATGCTGCGCATCCATCCACTCTACCTAGTATACATAGGCACTACCTACCGGGCGTGCGGGCTGCGTCGTTTGGTCCTGCGCAGCCCAGACACGAAAATCTTTTTCTTTTTTCTTACCCCTCAAGAGGTACTTAGGGACTACTTGTCCAGCGATAAGCCTCCCACAGCTCTTTGCTCTACCCCTCCACCCCTCCTTCAGACACATCCCTGTCGGTCACCAAGGTCGCCGCACAGCCCAACCTGGAACCCATTGCTTCTGATTTGAGCCCAACCCTCGTTCGGCATGAGTCACGGAGGAATCTGGCTTTCTGGCACCGCTACAGCCTGAGATACGGCATACCAACCAGTTTACACACTACAATGAAGCCGTGGTTCAGCCCACCTAGACCCAAGGTTTCCCCCGTTGGCCTGTCCTTGTCTTTGCTCGAGTATCTGGTGTATCCCAGTAGCCGTCGCCTAACGAGTGAAAAACGCCCGGGAGAAAATGAAGCCAGGCGCTTGTGACATGTCGGCGAAAGAGTCGCGAATGGAGAAAAGGTCGATGCCCTCAGTAGGCCCTTTGCGTACGCATTAACTCCGATGAGTGTGGCTGAAGGGGAGCCTGGGCGGTGCGGGGTTGGGAAAAAAAATCTGATCTTGCGAAGACCAGGGTGGCAAACCAAGCCAAGGACCCATGGTGACGTGCAGTCTAAGCGCCAGCGCCGCTGACAAGGGCGACTTTCTTCCTAGAGATGTTGCATCGCGGCTACATGCAGATTATCGTGGTATCGGGCGTCTCGAAATAACATTCTCAGGGTTGACCAAAGGCATGCTCAACACTTTATCAATAAGACGGATACAATATCGTCTGTTCACCTGGCCACCTAGCCTGCCAATCCATGGGTTATGGCTGAGCAAATCGGCAGAATGAGGGGTGGTGTGCCCTCCAGTCTGAAAAGATGCGATAAGGCTAAATGCAACAACCTGAAACACAATCGTTTCATCACGTGATATGCCTCCCTCAGCCTTCTAATATGATTAGCCTTCTTCGATACAGCCGTCAAAAGTTAGCCGTCCCAAAATCCAATTTTCTCCATGTTGTCGTTGTCTGAAGAAATATCTGCTCTGTCGTCTTACAGATGCTCAGCGATGACGTCGAACTACTCCGCCCCGCCAAACTATTCCACGGCAGACTTCACGTGATCTGTACCTGTTTTGGCTATTATCTGGTATGTGTCCACTTTCTGCTGGCGGGACACATTCCCGCCGCCAACCTTAAATCGGGTACGTACCGTTTCCGGACCGGAGAACCAGCCGGCGCACCACCGCAAATGTTCGCGGACGTCTTCTGCAACCCAACTAGGGCACTACGACTGGCTTCTGTTGGATCCCTACCTTTACAGAAGACCCTTGAACCAATTCCTCACCTGCCGTTGGTCGGATTGGGTCAACCATATGTCGGTACCTACCTAGGAGAGTACTAGTTACAACACCCACGGCATACCCTTGCTACCCAACGTCAACAACGTCGTCGATAAGGGTGCTCGATACTAAAAACCAGCGGCGACTCTCACAGCTTACTGGAGACCATTGGTCTGCCAGACTCAGGCCCCGCCCCCACCGTCTGTGCGTTCCGCCGAGTTGAGGACCGGTCATACAAACGACCAGTCAGACAAGCGAAAGCTCTCTATCGACCAAGAGTGTTGTTAAGGACAAACAGGAGCAAAGAAGGGCATCCTTCCGGGTTCACTCTCTGCAAGCAACTCCGCACGCTTAGGGACTCTCCGTTCGTGTCAACTTGTAGGGAAAGGTTGCGTTCCTTTTGAGGGCATGGTGTCATGGCCGGGACAGTCTCAGCTGCCTCCCTCCCTTCTTTCTGCTGATGACTTGTATTTCTTAGCTGGCGACAGCTAGGTGGTCCAAAAACCGTGTTTTACGACTTGCTGTGATGACTGACAAAACTATCAGCGGCCGCTCAAAAGGTATTGTATAAGCGTTTTCTCGTAAACTCAGGCTTTTCTTGACTCCTCCTATGGTCAACAGTGGTGATCTCAGATACTTTTACAAGGCAACAACGACACATTTCTGTTAGGAGCGGAATATCGACTCCGTTTAATTTTCCATGATCTTCCAGCAATAGTTACACATACCAAATTAGCAATGAATCTGGAGTTCGACACCCAAGTACTTGCCCAATGCTTCAACCTCAAAAGTTTTGGGGGAGAAATCTAGACTATGGCATCGGCATTTTTGTGGGCCACATAGAGGATTTGTGATCGTCCTTTCGTCGTATTTCGGATCGCCGCGGATGAAGGATTTGCTGTTGAGAACATTGGCTTCGAGATGTCGGCGTGTGACTACAGCCCGATGCTGAAGGCTGGGGACTGCAGAACTGGACTGATCAAGGAAGACATCCGTACTCTATGCCTGCCCCATCTATCGCTGATTATGGGCCCCAGAAGCAACGTACTGCTCACCAGAAAGCACCTTCCATACGAGCTGTTCCGTTAGATCGCCCCTGCAGCATGTTGCAAATCAGTTCCAGTCCAAATCGATTAACTGTCCTTGTCCCATCATTGCCTCGAAAGTAGGTTGTTCCCCTCCAAACACACCCAAACCACCGTGATGGCGTCCATCCAAATCAACCATCAAGTTCATTCTCATTTTTCACACATTCGAATTACTCGTCAGCCCAAGGAAGCAATTCTTGGAGACATCCATCGATTCTGGTTCCCCGTATCGATTTCCAGTCGCTTCAGTTGACGCAAACCGAACCACCACGATGGTCGTCGAGATGGAAAATTGGAATACCGTCAAAGCAGTAGTAAAAAAACCGTGGATACACCTCCACCCCCAAGCCGGCGGTTGTCTTCTTCCTTTGGGTACCCATGCGTTGCTACACCTAAGTCAAGCACCATTCCGGAAGCTTGGGGACAGTAGGGAATGGGCAACCATCACTCCCCTCGTCATCCAATCGTACTGTGAAAAAGGCGCCTGGCACGTTCGACGTGCCCCCATGTTCACGGACGGCTACTCCAGGGTCACAATTCCTGCCGCCTACATCCGCGTCGACGTCCGCGTCCTCAGAGACTTTATGCCGGGCGTTCCCGAGTACGACGAGGTTGCCGCCAGAGGCGCCGTCATAAATCGCGGCGTCAGTATTTTCAGGAAAGGAGACATCGCCACACTGGATAACTTCACCATGTATCCACCTAGTTTCATCGAAGTCCGCTGTCCGAGACGTACTCTCGAAGGAGTCGAGGTGTTCCAAGGAGTGTACCCTATTCATCGCTCTTTTGTCCAGCTTGGTCTACCGCCCGATCCGGAACCAAACTCTCAACATAAACTCTGACCAGGTAACTTGAACATTCAAGTCAATATTTCTTCTGCAAGCAACAGGTTGCTCAATTATTGGCGCCGCCATTATGGCCGATGCAGCTACCTCTTGTAGTAAGACAGCCGTCCGCTTCGAATCCAACCACGGATTGACGCAAGCACATGCACTAAAATGTGCGCTGGAGGACCTACGGGCTTTACGGAACATGGCCGACGGCGCGAACTCGTTCGAAGCTCAAAAGAGTTATTACCATACCTCTCTTCCGGCACTGTTTTGCGCTGCCAGTTGTAGATAGACCACCACCATGAACCAATACCCTTTTTGTGTAAGAGACATTTCAGTTTTCTGCAGGGATGACCTCTAGCGTAACACAGGAATTAAAGCCGTCAGCCTGAGATCTCAAAATTCACATGTGACATCGTGATGATGGGGATCGTTGTCTTGCCAGAAGGTTGTTCATCATCGCGACAGCAGATCCTACATCCAGTAGCAGTGCAAACTCCATATCCGAATGTTGTTCAACGGATTGCGATATTGTTGAAACTAGATGAAGGTCAAGAGGGGTTGCTTCCTTTGATTGGTGTGACTCCTTTGATTGGTATGAAGGATTTCGCCTGACGTGGTCTTCGATTTGACGCCTGCTCAGGGGTCATACCCATACCTCTCGATCCTCGAATACCATACCACTTCTACAACCGTAGGCCACGTCGAGATTTCAGTCCATATACCAAGCTGGTTCAGTCTCTGGACTTGAGTACCAGAAACAGCTTGTTTCGGTACCAGAGAGGCAAGACTTGACGGCGAGACGGCATGGCAGGGACACATGATTTTGTGGAGACGTGGGTGAAAATGAATTCGACTGGTGGTAACTCGCTTTGGACAAGTTCGCCCTCCGGCGATGTCTAGAGCAGCAGACTGGGCTTCTCTCGCTCGTTGGACTTCAGACACTCAACGAGTTTGCGCTGACGCTGCCTAACTGCCCCTTCTTCATAGAAGCATAGCTAGCTGTGCCACTCAACGACTACCTCTATCTTTGCCCCACAAAACCTCAGAAATGCTCCTGAACTCAACGTCAAATCAGTGCTCGTGACTTTGTCACACTCGCAAAACCACCCAGCGGCCCTATGAAGCACTTGGTTGATTGTTGAAAACCAGCAGCCAAGACTGGTTCATCTGTGTACGCAGATCGAATGCGAGGGCACACACCAAGGTCGATGCGGAGAAAACCCTGACGAGGAAGGAAAAGCAGGAAATACGACCATGCGGCCAGTGTATGACTAGACCGGGGATTGCCGGGAGTATCAATACGGAAAAACACAACATGCCGCCCAATCCTGAACGCCAAATCATCAAATCCAACCCTACACACAGGGGATCACGCCGATGCCTCCTTCTCTTCTGACTCTTTGTCGCCTTTTGACCCGCTAATCTTATCCCACACCTTGCCAAACTTGTCCGTGAGCCAGTCCCAAATACCAATCACGGCTGCCTTGCCCTTCTGTATTGCGTCCTCTTCGGCGCCCTGGCTTTCTTCACTATCGTCTCCACCCTGCTTGTCCTCTGTTGGCGCCTCTGTCGAAGAAGGTTGTGGGGCGGGGTCCACCTGTATGGGCTTCGCAGGAGTTGATGGATGAGCCGCCGTTGGTTGCGCCGAAGCATTTGTCTGAGAGGCAGTAGTTGTATAAGGAGGAACCGGATCCTCGGGTTCTGCTGGAGTATCTTCAGACTTGTGAGTGCCCACGGGCCGGAGGGGTAGACGTAGGGTTCCGTTGTTTGGCTCGGGGATGAGACCGACGGAGTCGCAGAGAATGTTGTACACGTTGATATTTTCTACGCATGTCAGTAGGACTTCGCCGAACGATGAAGTGGAGGTGTACTCACGGAAGACGTCGATCTGGCTGTTCGGCGGATGGGGGAAGGCCGGTCCGCGGGCGATAAAGATGGCGCGCATGAGAGGGTGTTCGTGGTCATATCCGTGCAGTCCACGGGGTTGGTAGACCGAGCCATCCTTCAGCGCCTTCGCCACGTCCATCTCGTCCTTCGTGACGATGGCCCAGCCAGCCTTGGGCACGATCCAGAGCGGCGCAATACGCTTGTTGTTGGAGAAGTGGTAGCGCTCAGGCATGTTGACATCACGCAGGTAGACGTCGAAGTTGGGGTTCGTCTTGGCCTTTTCAGCCAGACCGTCATACAGTCCCTGCAGATCGTCCGGGTTCTTCGGCCGGAGACCGTACAGAGGCCAGCCGTCGGTGTGTTCGATCTTGGAGGTATCGACAAGGTCCTCGAGTTGCAATAGACGAGTGGTGTCCGTCGTGGCCATGCCGTGGTCAGAGACAACAATGACGTTAACGATATCGGTGAGGTTGCGCTTCTCGAGACCGAGGAAGAGCTGGTCCATCATGGCATCGGTGACCTCAATGGTCACGCGGATTTCCGTGCTGTTAGGCCCGTACCTGTGGCCATCCGCATCAACATTGGGCACGTACGCCGCAATAAGCTGGGGCCGCATTTCCTCGACCTTGGCAGTCTCGTCCTCCATGCCGGGCTTGTCCAGGAACTCCAGGATCCTGCTGACCTTGTTGTCAAGGGCCTCTTTCCCATTGAACCTGTCCAAGAACGCCGGCTCAACACCGAGAATGTGCGCCTCACTGCCAGGCCACATGTGAATCGCGGAGCGAATGCCCTGCCTCTCGGCTGTCACCCAAAAGGGCTCGCCCTTCCACCACTTCGCATCGAGACTCCGTCCAGGATCGGTGTAGTAGAACTCGGCCTGCATGTCAGGATCCCAGAAGGTATTCCCCACGATCCCGTGGCTCTCGGGGTGCAGGCCGGTCGCCAGGGTGTAATGGTTCGGAAACGTGACGGATGGGAAGGCAGGGAGCATGTACTTTGGCGACACACCCTCTCTTACGAGGGCGTTCAGCCTGGGCGTGATGCCGCGCTGCAAGAAATCGGCACGGAAACCGTCGAGGCTAATGATGATGGTCGTCGGTGCAAAGAGCGCCGTGCCGTTGCTGAGAAGCGCCACCTTGTGCGCCGACTTCCTCCCGAGAGACAGCTTCCACGCCACCAAAACCAGGATCGCGAAGCCAACGGCAATCATGCTGTGTATGACGAGCCACCGGCGCCAGCTCCGCCGCTTGTCCGTCTTGGCGCTGGCAACCATCTTCAGCCGCTGCCGGTCGATCTCGTCGCTATCGTCTCGTTCGCTGCTCTCGCCGGTCGAGCTGCCCTCCTTCATGCCGCCCTCTTCCATCTCGTACATCAGCTCGCCGTCCTCGCCGTGGGTTGCCTTCTCCAACAGGCGATGTTTTTTCTGTTTCCTCCTCGTCCGGCGCTGCTGACGCTTTTCCTTCTCATTGAGAAGGTTTTCGGACGAGCCGTTACTGGATCCGGGAAGCTGGCCATCCGCCCCGCGCCCGAATAGCTTCAGAGGGTTCGGCACGGCGAGACCAGACCCGCGGCGCTGGAGTTCCTGCTTCTTGCGTGTCTCCGCGACAAGCGTCTCAACCTCCTCTTCCTCCACGAACACCAGGCTATCGGCGGCGCGCAGCTCGCGGCTGTTGCGGGCACGCAGTTGCAATTGGTCATCGTCGCTGTCGCTGTCCTGGTCGCTTCGGCTATGTAGGGATGAGGCGTCGTCGTCGTATGTGTCGGGGGCCAAGAGGCTTGCGTTGTCACGGTCCGTTCGGGACCTCGCGTTGAGGCGGCGCATCGGCATGGTGCGCAGTTACCGGATGCAAGGAGGGTCTCTCTGGGTCATGGACCGTGATGCTGGTGAGACGTAGCCTCTTTGGAGAGTGTTAAAACCGAGCCGAAATTGTTCCCCTAATTTACGGATTCGAAGTCGCCGTAAGTGGAATCGCCGCTCCCCCCCTGTTGTGGATCACCTTGATGGCGTCTTATCGGGGGCGATAGGATCACGTGGCGGTCTACAGCATCCCCATGTTCAGGGTCCAAGTCTCGGCCTGTCACTGGCCTATAGGCTATCAGTTGTAAACGGGGCCGAGCACGGAGTGGCCCCGTTCCGCATATTCTGCATGACCCACTTGGCGTACGCCTAAAATAAGCTCTATTATTCAGCCAAACAGTCGAACACCCTTTTCAGTCTCAACTTGCTACCGGGACAAACCTGGCCTCACCTTGCCATCTTAGGTATATTTCACTGTGCAATACATTTTGCCAAATTCGTCTGTTTCTAGTGCTGGCTTGGCTTGGGCTATGGTCTCCAGCACACTGGAACTCGCTTCTCCTGCAGCTATATTGTTGCCAAAGAAGGACCATGCGTAACTCTCGCGTTGAACATCGTTCTGGACTGCTCAGTACCGTTACCTATTGGAAGCAACGGCAGTCTTGCAGTACTCGCTATTCCCGTCCTTGCAGTCCTGGATTGTGGAACATAAGCTAGCCCGAACCGCCTAGTACGTGCATTCAATAGTTGACCTGCCATCTCCAATGATGTTGAAGCAGTGTGGGAGGAGAGCTGAACCAAACCCTGCTCGGCAGGAACGGCATCCTTGCGTGCTATGGTGATAGTGGCGCTCAGCGTCGCATGGCTCGGAAGTTGATGTCTCAAACAACAAAAGGCGCCCCTCCGTAGACAAAGGCGCGACCCCTGAGGAGTGATCGCCGGGGAAATGCTCGACAGATGACTGATGCTGTTCTCCAGGCAGCAATAGCCTGGAATGCGCGCTTTCTGGAGGTGTTCCATGTAGCTATGGTGATTCATGAATCCCAAAAGGAGACAAAAGGGTACTTGTATTGCCCCAGCGACTAGGATGAACGCCAACGCGAAAATGCTTGTTTCCTGGTTGTGCCACAAGCTGACAGCGACGTGGACACGCCGCCGGGGGTTGTTGCCACTGCTGATTGGCAGCCTGGGCGAAGAAGCAACCTTCTCTATGTCCACCCTTCTACATTCACACCCTGTCCTGTGACCCTGTAGAACCTGTGAAGGGCATATGCGCAACAGGGTGAGATCGAACTGGCTGTGTCAGGGTTTCGGGGGACATTCTGTGCCGAGTGACAGCCATTTTCTGAACAGTCCCCTCTCAAATCTCGAGTCCAAGGTGCTTGCTTGCCTGTTCTAAGTCTTCCGTCGCAATCATCAACCCGCTGGTGGCATTCCCAGGATGCCCTTGAGCAGCCACGCAGAAGCCATCCATTGTACTTGACATTGTTCGGTGAAAAATATAACCTTTGGTCATTCCAGGACAACTCTGTTTTCGTCATCACAGGACCTGCTACCCCACGCCAAACCTCGCCGGCATGCCTCGGCACGATGCATGGAACCCACCCTTTGAAAACCAGCGTCGTGTTCCGGACGCCTTCTTGGAATCGCGGCGATGGGAGCCCGACGAGTGCATCTAGTCCGATCGTTCGCTGGAATTCGCGCAACGAGGTCTTCAGACGCTTTTCAGACGATGCGACGGAGGACGATGTCCCAGCAACCGGGACAACATTCACGTAGGTCAAACACCAAGCCCACTGTCCACTGTCGTCGCCTGCCCGGCGATCTTGACCCCTCCTGCGGGACTCGTAGCAGAGCTTACGGTCCTACGAGAAGCGCATGCTAAAAAGTGCAACAGGAAAGCCGAGACGGCTTACAAGAAGGCTGTGAAGTCCTTGGAATCCTATCTTAACAAAGAAGACGCGGCCACCGTCATATCCAAGGGCAAGAACGGCAAGGAAATCGATGCCAAGGAAGAGCTACATCAGGTCGTTCGGACGATCCAGAAGACCAAGGAAGCAGAGCTAGACGAGGGAAAGACGAAGAAGCTCATCAAGTGTTTAGACCATTACCAGGGCGTTTTCGATATTCTATCGCAAGCAGAGTTCTCGGGGTTGCCGCTGATTTGGGGTGGTCTGAAATTCATACTCCTAGTAATGCTCTTTGGTCCCGATATGAGAGAGAGAGAGAGAGGGAGGGAGAGAGAGCTTGCTAATGGTTTTTAGGTGACGAAGAACAGCAACGAAGTCCTCTCCAAGGTAGTCGACGTGATGATTGATATTGGCCGGAATCTTGAGAGGATACGAGGATATGCGGCCTTATACCCAACTCCACGGATGCTAGAGTTCACGAGCGAACTCTACGCTGCCATTGTGGAGTTCCTCGAGAAAGTCATCAAGGATGCGAAGAACGCAGAAAAGAATATTCTCAGTGAGAGATTCTAGGCCGGATATGGTTTTTTTGGCAGACCACTAATGAGTGCGCAGAGCGCACGATGGCGGCTTTCCTCCAACCCTTTGAGGTTCGGTACGGCGACCTACTGTCCAAGATGAAGAACACCCTCATGCACATCCGCGAGGACGCAGAGCTGTGCCTGCATGTACGACAGGCCTTGACGAGCCATGCGATTGACAGATACCGGACGGTGTTACCGCTGCAACGACACCAGATGCATCAAGCCTTCAAGTGTACGCAAGCCAGCCCGAGACAAACAGATCAGTGCTGACTTTTCTTTGTAGCAATCTCCGACAACCCGGCGGCAGACCTGTTCCAGGCGATACGGAAGAACCTTTTCAAGAAGTTCGAGGTTGAAGCCGGGTTTCACCAGGAACTGCAAGCCACGTACGAGGTCACAACGTCAAAGGAGTGGATCGAGTGGTTCCGGATGGAGCAGAAATACGTGCCGTCGGGATACTCCCACGAGACGAGAGTCATACAGGCGGAGTGCGACGCCCCGGATCCCCAGCACGCGCTGGTCTGGAAGAAACAGCAGCGCACGTTTGCATCCCACGTGCCATCGGCATATCTGATCTGGACGCGCGGGATGACGGCGCAGTCGGCCATCGCCTCGCTCGTGGACCAGATACTGGTCCAAAAGACGGAAGTCATGGCCGACGCGGGCATCGACATGGACCAGTTCAAGGAGGCCAACAATAGCGTCAAGTCGCTGTGGAACTTCTTCCTCTATCTGACGACGGTCCTCGGCGGCTGCATGGTGTACATCACCATCGGTTCCGTGGGCGACCACGAGTTCGGCATCGTGAGGAAGTTTGTCAGCATGGCCAAGACGTGGAAGGGCCCGCCCATCAACGTGACACTCATCCATCCGTTCAACGGCAACTTTGCGCGGACGGACGATGTCGTCAACCTCGATGACAAGTACGACGTCCACCCTTCGCTCACGACGACGGACGCCATGCATCACGTGCTGCTGTTGGAGATCAACACGACGAGAAAGGTCTCGGACACGATACAGAACCTCCTGTGGGAGACGGCATGGCGAGAGGTGCGGTACGCCGTGATCGGCATCGCGCTGACGCAGGTATTTGAGCAGATACGGTCCGCCGCGACGAGGGCGGCCCTGAGGGAGACATCCTTCGCCGAGGCAGATGCCGAGCACTGGGAAGCCGCCGTGGCGAAATGGATTTCCAACGAGTCGTGGATCAACACCTTGCGGGAGCAGATCCAACGACACATCGATATAGTCGATATCCATCTGCCCCCCGATAGGAAGGAGCATCTGGAAAGCAGGTTGGGGCTATTGGTACTCGCCGAAGACGGCGAGCTCGGCTCCAAGCTATCGGAGGCGCAACGGGCGCACATCTGGGCGAACCTGCAAGAAGCGATCCGGCCCGGCACGGGTGAGATGTTCTGTAGCAAAGTGGACGAGCTCCTGCGAGCGTTGCTGGAAGACTACCGCGACGCCAACTCAGGAACGGAGGGAGAGGCGGAGAGGTTGCCTTACCCTCTCGTCAACGCGTATTTCGGGAAGTGCGGGCGGTGGAGGGACACGTTCTCCGAGGAGCAGAACTTGGTGGCGGACGGGATCACGACTGCAATGGAGGTTGGTTTTGGTGATTTGATCCAGGCGCTGGCATCGCAGGAAGATTCGGCATGAATAATATGATTGTGTTATGGGCCGTAAACAAGCGTGTATGAGTATAAAGGAAACGCAACTTATCGTGAAATCATCATCGTCCATCCGTCCATCCACACATGTTGTCTATGAGCAATCTAGCACCATGCGTAGTACTCATTGTCTTCCCACACAGCCTCGCCCGCGCCCTTCCACCGCAGGCTCGGGATGCTCCCATCGAGCCTCTCGTCAAAAACCACCCTGACGGCGCCCTCGGTCCGATCGCTGACCCTCTTGGCCGAGGCCGAGATGCCCTCGTCGGGGTTCCACACCAGGACCTTGGCGAGCCCCCAGTCCGCAGCCTCGAGCACAGCGGCGTGGAGCAGCGCCGTGACGTCGGCCGCGGGGTCGCCGCCGACCCGTAGGACCTTGAGTTTCTTCTCGCGGAAGTCGTGGTCCCAGTACACCCACGCCTTGCCATCGGCAGTAGCCGCCCCGCGGCGCACGACCTCCCGGTCGGCGAGCTGCTTGGCCATGAAGCCGTCGCGGGTGAAGTGCCACAGCATCTGGTCGCCCGACGGTGCGAAGGCGACGTGCGTCTTGCCGTCGTCGGGGAGGCCCGCGAGCTTCTTCCTCAGCAGCTCGACGTCCTTGCCGCAGAATTCGGGCACCTCTTGGGCCGTGAGGTATCTCAAACCCTGAAGAGGACTCAACACGGAAGTGTCATCCAGGATGAGCGAGACTTGAAGGGATGGATAGACGGCCCAGCCCATGCGAGCGTAGTAGATGGTGCCGATGTCGCTGTAGAGAACGCTTGCCCTGGAGTCGGCGTCCATGGCCTCCTTGACGCCGTTGAGGAGGCGAGTCGCCATGCCGTGGTTGCGATGGGTCGGGTTCGTGTAGACGGAGGCTATGGCGTAGGCCTTCTCTTCGCGAACGGCCGGGGAAGACGCATCGCGGACGAAGAGGGTCTTGGCGGTCGCCTCGCAGGACGAGATGATGTGCTCTGGGTCGGCCGGGTCGAAGAGGACGTAGTAGCTGCAGTTGGACGAGAGGGCCGTCTTGGAGAGGGCCACTTCACGGGCAATGTAGGCCTCGAGGGACATGGGAGGGGCCCATGACACGCCGTTAAGGCGCCATGCGGCCTCACGCTGGGCTGGGGTAGCCGAGGCGAACTTGACGTTCTTTTCTGAGGCGTGCTGGGTCACGATGAGGTCGGCCATCTTGAGTGGGCGAGACTGGAGGAGGTGGTGAAGGTGAGTCCGTGAGCGGGAGTAAGAGGTGAAAGTGAATGACGGAGAGACGAGTGAGTGAGGATGTGAGTGGGGGATGAGAGGCTCGAAGTTGATTTTAGGTTGCAGGTGTGGTGTTGCAGAAGTGGCTCAAATGGTCTGGCTTCTTTCACAGTTGGGAAACCCAGAAATCAGACGGTTCGAACGGCTTTTGAAGCTCTTTGCAGTATGAGGCAATTGACTCCAAAGTGGATGTAAATCCAGCTGAGCTCGAGTCAATACTGATTTCTTGGCAGAGTC